>OZ026623.1:75371130-75523630 GCA_964020975.1 Hermodice carunculata | reverse complement strand
ATTTATCTGCAATTTCAAAGCCATCGGTCGAGTGATTTTGAAATACATTATTTCTAAAAGAAACTTTCTTACGCTTTTCCCAGGAAATTTCGAAAAGAAAAAAAAAAGAACTTCAAAACCCCCTACAATTATTGCATCATGACAACTTGAAGACACTGAATGGAGACGGGCTTAAAGCATATCTGCGCCAGGCTTTAAGTTGATCCATTTCACAAGTTTGAAAAATAAGAATCTGCATATATGTGCTCTGGTATTCCTATGATAATCATCCTAACATGTACTCTTGTGATCATTAAGTTATGCTAACAAAGAATGACAGAAAAGGGGGAGACTGAATCACACTATGTTTCTGACAAGTTTGAGCTTTAACAACATTTCAACACACACACACACACACACACACACACACAGAGAGAGAGAGAGAGAGAGAGAGAGAGAGAGAGAGAGAGTTCATTAAAACATAAAAGGAAAAAGCAGCGCCATTGTCGAATAAATTATTATGTAAGGTGTCCGGAAGTGTCCCATTGCAATTTCGAAGCAACCGAAAATTTTGATTTCAAACAGGTTTTATAAGGTTTGGCAATAAATAAATAAATAAATAAATAAATAAATAAATAAATAAATAAATAAATAAATAAATAAATAAATAAATAAATAAATAATTTAATGAATGAATGAATGAACGAATGAATGAATGAATGAATGGATAGATATATAAATAGATATTAAATAAATAAATAGATAAATAGATAGATAAATAAATAAATAAATAAATAAATAAATAAATAAATAAATAAATAAATGAGCAAGCAAGTAAGTAAATAAAAAACAAATTAACAAATATGATGATGATGATGATGATGATGATGATGATGATCATCATCATCATCATCATCATCATCATCATCATCATCATCATCATCATCACGGGAGCTTGAATATTTAAAGATATAGCCTCAGTCAAAGAGACCAGTTAAATGATGAAAGCGATATGTGTAAAACACCAGTGTAAGAAATAAGGAGTTAATGTTACACAAGTCGCCCCGAGGGCTGTTTTGACGTGTGTACTTTGTGGTTAGCAGGGAAAACATATCGGCACAGACGCAATAAAGCGTTGTAAGTCATTTCCGGCGGAAGTGAAAGTCAACAATGGAAGTTCATAAATATTATTGTTTAACAAGGCACATTTCTTTGCAGAGAAAAGAGCAGCCGGTCTTTATCGAAACAATGTATTCAATACTCATGAAAATAAGTGGAAATTCGATGTCTGCTGTGCAGGTGCTGCATACGGTAACCAGCTGTGATTGTCTTGAACTTTCTGGTGATAAATGTATGATCAAATGTACAACCTTTGATTAACAGAGACTTATAAGTGTAAATCCGAAGTATTGTAGGTACCACTTTTAACAGTATGTAGATAAAAACAATCAAAACTTTGGTTTCCTTTGAATATATATTTTTAAAAATATGTATTCGGCGTCTGCTGGTTATACGTCAAACGAAAAAAGAAATGTACCAGTGCAAAGCATTTCAATCCGCCATCACGTTTTTCGGGAACTAAAAACTACCTGTCCCCGTGTCTATTTGAATGCTCCTGTGCTTCAGTTGTGCGAGGAAAAACTTCATATCTGGTGTTTTCAGGGAGCAAGCACATATTTTTTATAATAATTTTTTAAAAAGAAAATTGAACAAGAATATGCTAGTGCGCTTTTACTTCTCACCCAGTTTACCCCAATTCACACAACAGCTTTGGTCAATAATAAACAGATATTTATATAATACGAAAATATCTTTATTCCTATAAAAGGATGTACTTTCTGGCTGGCCAGGTACAGTGTAATGACTTTGAAAAACAGGGTTCTTCTTCGCGGCGCCTTTATCCCACCTCAGTAATGGAAGTACCGCCCACCCCCACCCTCACCCCACCCAAGGCCGAATTGACCGATGAGGCTGCCTTTTATATCGATACCCAGTTTCCGAAACTAATCACATGTCCGAATTCTTGATGGGGCATAGTTAACTTCAGATATTTATTAACCCTTGTGACAAAAAAAAAAGTCACACTTTACCGCGGAATAAAGTAGGCTGAATTATGGCCACGCAGATCAATGTCAACTCGCCGCAATTATGGCAGTGTGTTTGATGCCGTTTATTAATCTGATATATCTCGTACCGGAAATCTGTCAGCCACGACTAGGCAATGGTGGTATGTCGTTTTCATTTTCATATTTATTGTTAGTTGATTCGTTACTGCATATGATATGGACCATGGGGTGAATGCATGGCATCATGTGGCCATGCAGAACTGTTTCAGTTTATAATGTCACATTCAGCGGGCAGAGAGTTTCCGCTAAAGCTCAAGGTAGGGTTTCCCATGACACGTGAGCAAACATATGCTTTTCGTCGTAATTTCAATCTGAAAATGCGACGGACATGCAAGACGACATAAAGAAAAATTCAAACGTGTAATAGAATCTAATTGATATACGGAATGTTCCAAAAATAGTGTTTCTGCTTTGGAAACAAATGTTGTGGCATCTCTGTGTCGATTGTCAGCAGCGTTTGACGTCCTATGGGTGATGATCATTGTTGGGATGGTGGTTGCAACTAGTACCTTTTTAAATGCTGAATTTTATTGACATTTTCAACAAATTAGGAACCTGTGCTTGCAAATTCTCTGATGTGCTGCATCTTTTGGTCCCTTTTCATGAATTGTACGGTCCTATATGCACATGAATGATGCACCTGTTCAAGCCATATTACTGAAATAGACCTATAATTTCAAACCAAACTATTTGCATTCTGTCATGTTAAAACTAGACATGGCTTTTTTGACCCTATGGACCTTTGGACATACGTTTTGGACTCCTTTGGGTAAAGACGAACTATAAATTATGTGATTCAGCTACACATAGCAAAGAACATTGCCTTTGGTGGGAATTGACTTGGATTTGTTTCATTAGGACTACGTTTTTTGGATATGGTAATGACACTGTCTAATCTGGTCAGTTGTGGTAGTCGTACTCATGGAATTTGGAAATGGAACTGAGCAGGCGGTGGGCGTAGTCCCATGTCGCTCATTCGTGACTCACTGAAACAGCGATGGTTTAAGTAACGGTGGTAATATGCGCATCTAGAGCACAGACTTCCTTAAATGTCGAAATGTTAGCCAAATCAGACGCGCATTTTCTTAAGTGTTGGCCAGAGCGACTTTGAACACAATGACTTATAAGTAATTGCTATAGTACAGAGTCTGAGTCGCCCGGATAGCCACAGTACGCATGCTCGCCCAAGTCCCTTTTCCTATTAAGGTGTTACACTACCAAATCAACCCGCAAAAATGTAAACAAACCAGGTTGCAGTTTGTATCTTCCAAAATAACTTATAAACCAAACATGTCCTATGCCAAATTGTTCCTTATAATATTCTGAATCATCTAAGATATCACCGTTTGCTAAGGCCAAAGTAATGACAGCAGTCACGACGCCTTGCGCAGTGACTCGGCGTACTCCATGTAGCCATATGACTCGACGTACTCCATGTAGTCATGTGTATTCAGTCACTATACTGAGTATATTGAAAGCTGACCTGTCAACAAATACTGCACACTGTACCTGTCAAATTCAGAAAAAAATATGTCCCTGTGGTCAGAATTATAAAAGAAACAGCCCCCTGTACCCCGGCCCTGGCACTACCGACAAAAGTGGTAGCACATGATAGTTCCATAAATTAAAATGCACCCCCTTTTCAAGGATTTTTCCCTGAATTTTACCCCCCTATTTTGATGAAAACAAGGAGACTTTTGCCCTGGAAAAGTACCCCTATTTTTAAACAAGCATATTTTGAACCTCTAAAAATACCCCTATTTTTCAGTTTCAAGGATACAAATATAGTGGTCCATGCCTTAAAATCTGCATTATGCAGCATATAAGTGTTGTTACATTCACATCTGGATGAAAGTTAATTGTAGTGAGTGAAACCATTTTCATTTTCTCCATGCTTTTTAATGATTTGGGTTTTGACTTGGAACTGACATTGTCAGCTATTTACGCGAAAGTTGTACAAAACATACACTAATTTAAGATTTCGCGGATCTTGACCGATGAAAAACACCCCTAATTTCCGATTTCGCAGGCCGCGTCGAGGCTCCAAATATACCCCTTTTTCTGCGAAATTTGGAACGATCAAGCGTACATGTTTGGTCCTGAGTGCGGGGGCCGGGCATTGTACCCTGATAATTTCTATTACGCACTCTATAATATTTCTACCCGGAAGCCGGCCGAATTACTCGGGCAACACCTTAAGTGATCTCTAGAGTCCCCGCCGGACTTAATGGTCCGTGACAGGGACTAATAAAACTTGCTATTTTCAATCGATAACAATAGAATTACATCATATTTATAGGCAGCAGGAGATAAATATGGTGAAATGCAAAAAGTAGTGCGATATAACGTGATTTAAGCTTTCCTATATATATCTATATATATATATATATATATATCTATCTATATATATATATATATATATATATATATATATATATATATATATATGTGTGTGTGTGTGTGTGTGTGTGTGTGTGCGTGTGCGTGTGCCTGTGCCTGTGCGTGTGCGTGTGTGTGTGTGTGTGTGTGTGTGTGTAAATAAATATTAATGTATATTTATTTCCCAGAATTATTTAGAAATATAAGATTTATTCATTGCTAAAATGTGTGTTTTCAAGTTAGAGAAGTAGGTGTCCTGATAAAGACAATGTGCTTCTCATATCCCTAAACTTTCAATATGCACTATTCTTTGCGGGGGTGGGTGGGTTGGCGGGGATGCACAAGACAAAAGAGAAAAGTTGACATTATCAAACTAGACAGCAGTTTTGCTGGTAAATATTTTATTTGCAACCACGTACATCAGTGTAACGCGTAGTATGCATAAGTGGTACTGATGTGGTAACCCCTGTGATTGTGGGCACTTTTCAATGTCTTCAGTATCAACTTCAGTCCAGAACCAAATTTGGGTTTCTACCCTGTCATTGGATCGCGTTGATCTCGAATACCTGTTTAATAACTCACTCTTTAGGCAGCATGGAAGGTGTGTATAATGGGAAGCAGTTACTGCACATTGCCCTGTGTGTGAGCAGGCACCCTTTTGAAGGCCTTGATATAATTCTGGTTGAACAAAGATCCACATGACCGTTTCATTGTGACAAACGACATTCACAACTCTCATTTTGGATCCAGTGTCTGTTCGGGTAACCTGCGGTACTTGTATTTATAAGCCTCATAGTGTGCGTTTAAGAAACCCATTTAATAGTTGAAGGACATTAACATGTGACAGGCTGTTACTTTTGTACAATTATAATGGTCTAAACATGTCGATTCAATCGTCATTCAGGATGGTTTTATGTTATTTCTGTATAACGCTAAACTTGATGATACTGTGCTTATGACGTCAGCAGTGTACTAGTATCTGGGTTATAGTTCGTTTTATCAATTGTCATACAGAATGGTTTTATGCTATTATCTATGCAACATAAAACTTGATGATACTGTGTTTATGACGTCAACAGTACAACAGTATCTGGGTCATAGTCAAGACATGGGCACCAAGGCTTTCTGCTGAGACGCTAGTTATTTCTGGCTTTGGTTCCTTCAATGCTTATGACAGCAACCGTTGTGCACATCCAAAGGTCCATGGTCATTCCAGATTAGAATGTCTCGTACAAAGACCTTGCAGGGAAGTGCCACCATGTCTAATTTTCTAAATAATGAAGCTGTTGATTCTCCAAGTTAGCCATGAAAGAGTTAATAAATGGCTTCATTTGGTTCTCGTAGAAATCACTTTTCCTCAGTATAAATGTTGATTCATAGAGATTACAAAGTTGTAATCGATAATTTAGGAAGACATCCCAAACCAGTACAGGGCACATTGCAAAACGGTGCGAGGCTTCTGGTTCTTTGTGTCCAGGTAATTGAGGTATAGACTTTTCTATAAAATTCTAAAACTGAATTGTATTTTCAATACTGCAGGGCCCACCAGGAAACAGTGTCAGAAAAAAGTCGTCGACCACGCGCAGCGCTGTTTTCTTGGCATATGAAGAAAACCCAAGTCCAGTAACAAGAAGCAAAGATGATGACGAATGTGGTACGACAATAAGTGAACAAAATTCGCATGTAGAAAACAACGACCCGGAAGAAGAACCAGATTATTCAGAGTACGACCCGGAAGAAGAACCATCAGAATCGGAGCCAGAAGAAGACTATACACATACAGCGCCACCTGTTGCTCACTTGCGAAGAATGGATACTAACAGCATCTATGGCATGCATGATATGAGAGATTATGACGCTTATGCCTCTACTTTACCCGGTCCATACCCTGTGTCAAGTGACGAATTTGTGACATCAGGATCTGTTGTACCTATCGTAGAGCCTACCAGGAGATCTTTACATCACCTACGTCCAGATTACAAAAAGAAAGAACTTGAACTTGCTGAGAAAAAAGACAAAGTGCAGTTTGCCTTTCTGGTGACATTTTTTATGTTAATAATTAGCACAATGTGTGCCGCCTGTGCAGTAGTATCTATACGTAAGTAGTTTAATTAATGTATATATATATATATATATATATATATATATATATATATATATATATATATATATATATATATATATATATATATATATATATATATATATATATATATATATGTATATATATATATATGTGTGTGTGTGTGTGTGTGTGTGTGTATGTGTGTGTGTATATGTAAGTGTGAGTGTGTTTGCATGTGGAAGCGAAGTGTCATAACAACGCATTTCTGTCTCCTTCCTGCCGATTCTTATGACAGTGGTGGTTTCCCTCAACTGCATTGAAGATTCCCCTCAAACCTGATGGGAATGTACCTTGACTCCATCCCACAAAAACCTATTTTAAGAATTTTATCCATAGAAGATAAGAACATGAACCAGGCAACAATTTTGTATATTTTGGGCGAAAATATAAAATTGATGATGAACGACAGGCACTGATGATCAAGAAATAAGCTAACCCTAGCTGACAAGACAAAAGTCACCTATCTAAATATAAAGCAAAATGTTTGTCCTTCTAATTTTGGAGAACAATACGAGCATACGATCATAAAAGAACACGAAAGTTTAAAATGGCCACAATTTTATTTACTAGATGGTGTTGTTGGCATTTCCTGATTTCAAAATTATGAAATTAATAGTCAGTGTATGTGTAAATGTTAGCATTGTTACTTCCGGGATAGCACCAAATCTGACATATCGGCTCATAATTTGGTAATGGCGGATGCAGGTACACTGATTCAGGCCTCACTGTACTTGTTAATATAATAACACTACTATCGTGTCCTGATTTTTACTAAATGTTTGAAATTATGTAACCAGAGATATGAATATGTACTAGCATGCTTGATATAAGAATACTAATGAAAATGGATGTTAATTGTGATTTTTCCCCTTAATCGTACACCAGATCCACTTCAAGCTTGGGATACCCATCTGTGAGCTTTTACTGTTCTACATTCTGCAGAAAGCAGGCTGTTCTCACAGCCCTCTTCTTACCATTTAGCGCGCGGGAGGGAGCTCGTGTGACAGGCGTATCACCGAACGCTAAGGTGTTAGCTGCAATGTCTGTTCCTACATGTAAGCTCATGAATAAAGACATCTATAGTTCAAACCAGTTGTGAAGTTTTCGCAAGTGTAAATTTTTTTTTTTAAATCAGTCTCTGAGAGGCAAGGGGCATTGCAGTCAAGAAGTTTGATTTCCACTTTGAGAGAGGATGACGTCTAAACTTTGAAATAATACTTACAAAATTTATTGACAAAGCCATCTTTTGTGTTATCCTTTAAGAAGAATTGCTCATATTTCATAGAAATTTCGGTGTTTGCAATCGATGCATGGGTTTTTTATTCGCCTTTAAAATCTTCACATTTACAGTTTTAAGTCGGAAAGCTACCAAAAGTCTTATTATCGCTAAAACAGTGATGACCGGAGGACAGTTTGACCGATGCAGTCCTATGGCCAGTACACGCACCCTCGCCCCCCACAGGCATTATATACAATAAAATTAAATGATAACCACATACATATTTAGGTCAAGCTTGATTCTACACAAGACGAGACCTTTCAACTATTCAAGTTGTTATGTTACCCATGTAACAAGTGCAAAACATCATTTTTAATACCATTTTACCAGACCATTACCAGCTCAGAGATAGGAACAAACATCAGTAACAGTCCTAGTGAGCGAAGTTCTCTAATTGAACAGATTTTTTTATAAGGTTCAAATTGGACTACTGTGCATATCTATGTTGAGTGAGAGAAGTCGAAAAAGCTGTATTCAGTGACCTGTGATGCGAATAGCAGACAAATGTCACTGGACATGCTCAGCTTCTAATGCTGATTTAGTATTTGTTTCAGGTATTGTCGCCCTGGCAGCTCAAAGTTACGTTCTGGTTGGTTGACACGTCCAAATTTATATCAGTCAGCATCATCACAAGGGGTGCCACGTAATTTTTGCTTTGCACAAGATGTGACTGTCACCTATAATTTGATCACCTGGAGAATCTTTGAAGGGGAATAAGATAAATTTTAAATCTGTTGTTGAGAAAGGTACAAGTTTAATTCTTTTGCCAGCAGATTAGTGAACTCGGCATTGTCACATATGCCATAATCAATCCTTTATTTCCATTGTGAACGTTTATGCATTCAATGAATATGACTTTTAACTCTAACCTCGCCAATGTCCACAAATGTCCCTGTGCTCTGAATTGACATGATATTAGCTCCATTGGTTGTAAACTGATCCTCTTTTTTAATGCGGCATGACCAGAATTACACACATTGCAAAATTGATCCAGGTTAACAGCTTGGCACCGAAAGAGTGAAAATGCAAATGAAAGACAATGCAACAAAAATATGAAAACTTGTAGCCTGGCAAAATAAATTATTTCACCATCTCAGCTGAGCACGATTGGTCATAGTTTGACCAATAATACGGTCATAGGTCAATGGAGATAAATTCTAATCACTTGCCATTGGAAACAACAGAGGTTGAATGAAAATGAATCATGAAACATATCTCGGGGAAGATTAAGCCTGGGTAGAAGTCACTCTGGTGCATGTTATTAGTATGAAGAAGATTCCTGAGTATCTTTCTTATGAAAATAGTCCACAATTCTTCTAAAAAAGGGGTAGGTTTTACTGCTGGTTTTCTAGAGACTTTACTCAACGTGTGAGGGAAGGTAACCTACTGTATCGGATGGCGTGTTACCCACACTCTGCTTATGGGTAGTTCCCAGAAATATCAAAATGGATTGTTGGTCTGTGCACACGGTGCGTCAAAGGAACATTGATAATGTTTTCAAGGGCATGTTGGCATGTTTACTTCTATTATTTTTGCACAGAGAACCAAAGCATTTGCATGGTATTGAAATGCATACCTGTTCTTACATGCACAGATACCCATGCACATGTGTTTACTAACACACACACACACACACACGCACACACACACACACATAAAGGAAAAGAAGAAGAAGATGCTAATTGGCAAAGTTAGACTTGACTGTGTTATGAGTCATGACAGCTCACAGCCACTCTCAGTCGCCCTTAATAGTTGACATTAAGTCAGTATTTGTTTGTGTTATAGATAATAAGCAGCTCAGTTTTATTTATACATCTGGCTTTGTGTTCAGTTTCAAAGCGTCACGATAATGACATGGCCAGGTCAATGGATCCATGTACAAAAGAGTTAATGACTCATTTATATCAATATTTCCAGCCACGCCATTTACTTTTGTATTAATTTGGTCATTTGCCGTGATTTGCCACCCAAACCAGCTGATCTACTCACATGCAATACCAAATTAGACTGGTGAGAGTATGTTTGTTGTTGGCAAAATATTCCTTCATGATATATTTTCAATTGTGAGTGACCTTTCGAGATCAACTCCATTAGAATATCACACATATGTTGACGAGACGTCGGAATTGTTCTGAGGAGGCTTTTATAGGATTTTCTAATTCCATCAAATATTCTTAAAAAACTACATATTAATAGTTTGTTAATTCAAATCTATGTTGCCTCTTTACAAATTATGTTCCAATGGCAGGGGGAGGGGGGTGGCCAGTTATTTCTGTAATGTCACCTTTGACCTTCATTGCTGAGACATCTGTGTCTGGCCAAAATCGTCAGACAACATTTAGTTCGGGTACTCATTCGATTGTCTTCAAAACCTGATGATCCCGGTGTCACTATCTCTTGGTTCCTATGGATCCAGTGGTGACTCCTGGTGTATATGCTCCCCTGTTCTTCCTTCATCCTCAAGCACCATTTTTGGGGTGGACTAAAGACATGGAAGCTCTGTGAACCTTCGTTTGCTATCACTGTTTTACTGCTACTTGCACCTGCCCTTCTTGGAAAAATCTTTTCTGAGTGGTCCTGGACTCATCCAAAACAACAATAGCTTATATTTGATCCATGGATATCTGTGGAAATGTGAAAATACAGCTGTTAGTGCTGGCTTGAAACCAAGTCTTCCAAGATGGCAACTAAGTGATCAGATCACAGATGGAGGGAGGACAGTGAACAATGCCCACCAGGCAATCGCTGCATGGCAGTGTGCCGTAAGTGTTGATCCATTGAGAACTTCTCCTTTACCCTTGTTGCAGAAAAGTTAGAAGCTGGACTCACAGAACCACTACATGGCAGACTGGGATGACTGTAACCACTGCTATGGTTGTCCCAAGCAATTGCACTCATGAGCAAACGTTGGTTCTGTGTTGGTTGGGGAGAGAACAACTGCCTGTTCTACAAGCAAGCCCTGAGAAAGAGGGAGAAGGCTAGACATGGGCAGCAAGTCCTTGCAGCCAGATGGCAGGCTCTGGCCATGGACTCTGACTCCAATGAGTCTTCACTGGCAATTCCTCTTGATAAGCAAATGCAAGCCCATGTGGCTCTCCCACAGGCTCAGGTGTATGACTCCTGCCTTTGAGGTAGGTCCCATTCTTCTCTCCCTGTAAATCAAGCTTTGTAAAGAGCATCAGTTGTGGTTGCAGAGTTTGTCTTCACCAGCCTTGCTTGAACTCTCACAATGTCTGAGCAGAGTGTCTTGGCTGAACAGCTTGCTGCCTCTGCATGCAGTCAGCTCTCACTCAGCCTTCAGGTTCTGGAGCTCCCTGAAGTCCAGCAGGTCTGCTCTGGTCAATAGACCTCTGAGTCATGGCAGCTATGGCTTTGTGCCAAGCCTTCCAGAGACTCAGGAGTTCTCACAACTCTAGCAGGTGCCCTCCTGCCAGAAAACTTTTGTTCTTGGCAGCATCTGTGGCCCCTGTGCTGAGTCTCCCTGCATTCTCTCTCTCGCTTGCCCTATCGGCGAGAAGTGAATGCAGACTGTGACTAAGGTGACTAAGATTTCCAAGAACAGCTGTTCCTCATGGCCTTAAAGCTCTGTTATCCCCTTCTCAGTCAAGATCATTCTGACCACAACACCAAGGTGGAAGACCAGCTCCTGTTTCCAAATTCATCTGTCAGCAGGGCCAGGCTGTGGTCTACCAGTTGACCTTTATGCTGCAATACTTTGGGGAGCAAAGCTCAGGTGGAGCATAGTATGGCCCCCATGGATACCACTCAAGCACCATTCCAGGACTTTAAACACCTCAAAGTACTAATTGAGAGCCTGGTGGGTGATCAAGCTGTGGTCGCCCCCATGAAGGAAAGGTGAGGGACAGTTGTCATGTCCTGCCTGGGCTCCTGTCTGGAGAATACTCAACAAAAGACCCCCATTCCTCTTTTACCCTTCATAGCCAAGAAGGAGTTTACTGTGGCAAATGGCATGGGTGGAGGATCCTGATTCTGCCAGGCTCTACAACCTACTCTTCCTCATCCCCGAGCAAGACAAAGCCTTGGATCCAGTCATAGACTTGTCAATACTAAACACTTACTTGCCAGGCCCATCCTTAAAGATGGAGACCCGACTGTTGGTGCTAGCGGCCCTGCAGCCCCACAAAATGGGCAACATCCTTGGACCTCTAGGAGGAATTCTTCCATGTGCCAATTTGAGACTTCATGAAAATATCTGTGGCTGACATTTTTAGGCCAGGTCTAAGAGTTCAGGGCCCTACCATCCTTGCAACATCACCCCCGGTGTTCACCCAGTTCCTGGGGGCCAGTTGCAGTGCACCTTCATCAGAACACTGAATGCATTCATGTGTACCTTGACGACTGGCTGATCTGGGTAATTTGGCACCCAGATTCACAGCATCACACGCAAACTGTTCTAGATCTTTGCTGATGCTTAGGCCTGATGGTCAATCTCCCCAAGTCCAGTTTAATGCCAGTGCAGATCTTTGTCCATTTTGGTATCCTGTTCAACCTGGTTACCTACATCTTTTGTCCCATGGAAGACAGGTGGGAGAAACACCAGTTGATGCTCAAGGTGTTTATGATACATCTAGGTGTTTATGAATTGTGAGGTTCACTTGGCCCTGGCAGTGGCAAGCCCTGTTAGGCTGCTTGTCTTCAAGTCTCCCAAGTCCAAATGGATGTCCTCCACTGTCATCCCTTCCAACATGCTCTGTGGGACAAATTTTAGAGGGACTGAGGCTACCAAGCCTCCAATGCCAGTCCTATCAAAGGACTAAAGGCACTCTCTGTTGGACAGTTTGGAAAAACCATGATGCTGAAAGAAACATTAGTGGTCTTTCAGGTGCAACTCACCATGTATACAGACTCTTCTTGGGCTGGGTGGGGAGCCCACGTGGAAGGCTGGATGCCATCGGGCATTTGGCTCATGCAGTCCACATCCCATCACATAAACTGCTTGGAACTGGAGACAATAAGCCTAGTGCTGTTCCACTTCTAGGACCTATTGAAGCACAAACACAATCTGGTTATGTGCGTCAACATGACTGTGATGGCCTATCTCAACCAACAAGGTGGATCACACTCCTAAAGGCTGACAGAGCTGTCGTGGTGCATCATACAATGGTGCTCTTAACATGAGGTCTGCACACACATCAGGCATGTGCATGGAATTCAGAATGTCCTGGGTGCCCAGCATGTGAGAAGAGGTCAACCAGTAGGGATAGAGTGGTTGCTCCACCCACAGGTTGTTTGAACAATGTGAGCTAGGTGGGGTATCCAGCAGGTGGATGTGTTCATGACAAGCACAAAGGCAAAACTTCTGGTTTACATGTTGCCTGTCCCAGAACCCAAGGCCCTAGCAGTGGGTGCTCTGGCCATGGGATAGAGCAACCTTGGCACTTATGCCTTTTCACCTGTGCAGGTCCCGAGGGTCCTGTGGAAAGTTTGGTCCCATGACTGCAACCTGATATTGTCTTATGGTGACAAAGGAAAGGTTGGTCCCTGGACCTCTTGGAATTAAGCATCCAGTCACAGCATGGCCGAAACTTCTGGTGCATTAATGGATGAGCGTGTTCCACAGGAACCCTGAGGTCCTCAAACTCCATGATTGGCAGCTGAGGTTTCTCAGAATGGATAGGAGATAGAATTGCCAGTGGAAGGGGGGGGGGCTTTGACGTTTTTCATTAACCATTTATTCGGCTTATTGGAAAGTGTTTTCAAATTTGTTCCCCATTTGGAGAATACAGCTATGGTCTCCATGCATCATGGACATTTCTGACTTCCTGCTGTACTAGTGGGAAGTTCTGGGTGAGTGCTCAAGAGCTGTGGAGGGGTTCTGATTATCAATCTCCTCAACCCTGATGATGTTCCTGGATATTTGCATTGGGAGTGATCCCTATCTGTCAGAGCACATTGCATCAAACTTCACCAACAGATTGGCTGATAAGCAGGTCCTGCCATGGTGGTACCTTCCCCTAGTCTTAGTCCTGTTGAAGAAGTGGCCTTTTAATGCCTTGATGACCCCCTGAGGGGTTGCCCTCAAGTACTGGACCTTATAGTTTACACTCACTTTGGGGACTGGAAGGAGCAAGATCCTCTATCTGAGACAGGACTGAATCCATTGATCACCTGACCAGTCCCAGGTGACCCTGGAGCCTCACTTGGGCTTACCTGCAAAGAAACAAGTGGCTTAAGATCCATTTACAGCCTTTAATGGTTTCAACCTTCATGCTATGGATATGCCCCGTTACATGGTTGAAAGAGCCCTCTGCCAGGTGAGAGTGTTGTGTTGGTATCTCTTCTGCAAGGAAGGGGTCAGAGGTCCACCTTCTTTTTGCCCCTGGGAAACCCACAGAAGGAGCAAATCAGCTGAAACAGGATCTATTTGTGGATCAAGCAGACAAAGGCCTATCAGAATGCTTTGGGTAGACCTTTGACCTTAAACCAGGTCTCAGTTAGTGCTCATGAGGTGCAAGCCTTTAATGCCTCCTGATCACTCCTAAGGAATGTTGCTGTTTTTGATATTCTTTGGTTCTGCCCCTAATGATCATCTATCACTTTCACAGAGCACTACCTGTATGACTTGATATTGATGGAGGAGGGCTTGTACTGTTGTGCGGTCATAACATGCTCTTTTGCATAGGTTCCTGATCTTCACCATTAGATTTTCCTTGTCCCCTCTGGGCAGCCACTGTGTTTCAGTTTATTTTGCTCTTGGGGTCTAGACTGGGATGTAGTCTATAGGTCGGCCATTCAAGGCATATTTTGGATTGATCTATTATATTTTGTAGTGCAATAATGATAAAATTGGATGCAAAAAGTGAAAAATCTCAGATAAGGGCCATATCATGGGACCTCAGGTGACCTTAATATAATTTTAGAAGCGCATATTCTGATGTATATTTGCAGCTTTCTTGTGGCATACAATTCTAACTCACAAACTTTCTAAATATATTATGCTTACGAATGTGTTTTGTAAACAATTGAGTGAGTAACCTAACTCAGTTGTGTCAAGCAATTTTGCCCAGACACAAAGGCATTGTCAATGGTAATCGAGATGTAAATATACTTACTAATGCCGAAATTACTGAAAATTTCACGTATTTGTGGTGTTTATGATCACTTATTAACTGCAACTCCCATACAACTTAATTTTATTTTCCTACATTTCAGTTGGACAATGACGTCATCACCTGCTTTCAGATTGACCATGGCACCATTGCCTACTCGCAAAATGCAAATGGCAGATTAGGGACATTATAGGAGGATGCATTATAGCAATGGATATAGTATTATGCACTTAATTTCGTAATGCATAGCCATTAGGCGCTCACTGTAAGAATATTAAATATGTGCTGCATTGTTAGTGAAAGCGTCCCCTTTATGCTTGTTGTATATGAGTGAATAACTGCAGGATACAATAATTAAATAGTGGACAAAAAAGCACAAAAATGGCACATTTTGCCAACCTGATTGTTTTCCCGTACTCTGATAATCGAACATTATGTTTTTTTGATGCACAAGAAACAATGTATTTTATGCTATTTCTGAACATATTAGATAAGCATCATATTGCCCGATATGGGTAAATACATTTGGTGCTCTGGATGCCGACATAAACATTTGGTTTTGATACACCAACTGTAGATATGATGGTCCTTTTCATTTGAGTTTAGGGATAATGTAGGAGGTAAATTCCGATCGTATGTAGTTTTGATCTGTGTTAGGGATGTTGTGCCATGACTTTTATATTAATGATCGAAATTGATTGGCGTTGTAAAACTGAAATGATATGCAGGTCATCTGCAACGGCGGTACAGAGAAAAGTACAGAGCAAAGAACAATAGAAATGCTTCAATGCGATTTTAAATTTCTCTTAACGCGCATATTTCAATTAATGGACACAACGTGATTAGTAAAAGAAAAATGAAATGAAAATAAAATGGAAGCTATAGACAGTAAATTAACAATGTAAAGTGCCCCGTCAAGGTAGAATACGGAGCTCCTGAACGTCACATGAAAAACATTCGTGATTATTCCATCGCGTCGCAAAAAATCCGTTAATCTTTCCTGCACAGTGGTGTGAATTAAATACCAACTGTGCTTCTGTACAAAGTTTACGTACAATCTTTATCTGTTTTGGTACCTGTTGAAAGGCGGGTGGTGAATTATGTCACGAGCAATTCCATACAGAGATCAAGCTTTGTGGAAATTAAACATAAATAAAGGCGAGATAATTGTAACGTTTTCCGCCAAATATGTGACTGAAATTGACTATCCAGAAATGGGAATTATACGACTCAATTTACCAAGAGTACACACCACTCCAACGTCAATACATGGACAAAAGTCCCATGCCATTCCAAGTATTTATATGAGCAATTTAAAATTTAGATGGCGAGTTGTTTGAAATGTGATGTCAAGCAACTCTATCGGCGCTTTAGAGAGATACAGTGAAAATTGTGCCATAGTTTACATGATACCCCACCTGTATGGCTCGACCAAAGAAAGTAAGCTATGTCTGTTTTCTCAAAAAAGTATCCACCTGCCTAATAACTAAAAATACGTGGCAGAAATGTGTTACTTATTACGGAAATTGGTATATTTCGCAAACATAAAACATTCTATATTTCTGTTTATTGTATCAATTTGGTTCCGAAGATGCAAATTGTGAATTCAGACTTCAAACTTGGAATGGTCAACAGCACTGTTCTCAATTAATGTGCATGGCAATATTAGAAACGTACCACCTAAATGCCCCCCCCCCCCCCACACACACACACGTACGCGAGCGTAATACACCAAAATTATTCTTGGTCCCTAGTACCTGAGGAAAAATATATATATATACATATATATATATATATATATATATATATATATATATATATATATATATATATATATATATATATATATATATATATATATATATATAAATGTATCACAAATATGTTGAAAATGTTTGTTTTTCCAAAGGACTTTATCAAAAGATTTCAAATCTTAAAAAAAAAAAAATGAAAGGCTTTATTCAAAAAGTAGTCCTAAAATCAAAAACCCCTGGCACGTTCTGAAGGTCATATATGCCCACATTATTTCAATGGAAAAAATATAATTTCATTTGACACATAAATTGTTATTTTGATATTTGCAACCACACGTAAAATAAAACTTGCTTCTTACAAATATTTTTGTTTATTTAACAAGAAGCTCACAATGTTTGAATCTTATTCAGATTTGATATATTTGTATAATGCCCTTTTGGAAATATATAAACATTTTGAAATATAGTGCACAAAAATAATATTGGAGTATTTTCTGGTGCAAATGTAGCAAGGTGGTGTTAGCAAAAATTTGGGACATATTTGCCGTGACCATCATGAGTGTTTATGTACGATTGTATAAATAAAGTATTGATACTCATGGGTATCTCATACACACCAAACTGCTGGTTTGGTGATTGTTTCGTTCTTATTTTGTACCTTGGTTTGGTGATTGTTTCGTTCTTACTTCGTACTAGTATCGGTCAAAAAATATATTACTTTTTGTTACGATGCAACGAATGATGCCCCCAGACATTTTTGGGGAAAGCGAGAATAAATTTGAGTGCCCTATCAGTTGTGAAAGATAGAATGAGCCTAACATATCATGTAGTATTTTGTTTTCTTTAGCTTTGAAAACAATACGAAAAAAAAACACCAAACAAATGGCATTGCTGGTGCCTGGAAAGGGTTACTTTATCCACAACAATACTTTTCTGGCAAAGCAGCAAAGACGTTTTTCCTTACATGTTAACTAATGAAAGACTACATTTTACCAAAAGACAACATTGTGATGTAAATGTTATAACGTTAGCATGACAGTATCTAGCTCCATAATGTACGGATGATCACAGAAAAAAATCTGCAATTGTAACAACCCACGTTAATTCATGACGTGGAACGGTAAAAATATCATTTTTTTTTAACGGTTTGTCAGTCAGCTGAGTTTATCTTATGGTCATCTGCCCGTCCTCCGTCCGTCCATCATCCATAGTCCCTCGTCGACAATTTTATTTTCGACCTCTCCAAAACCACAGGCCTGATTCACTTCAAACTTGGTGCAGATATGCTTTAGGTGCGGCTCTATCAAGTTTATTCAAATGGTCACGCTCCATTGATTTTTTTTTTTTTTTATGATTTTTTGTTGTGTTTGTGCAAATCTGAAAAAAAAATATTCTCTGAAACCGCTCACTCAATTGCTTTGGTATTGCACAGGGACACTGGCAGGGACTCCTAGTTCTGAATTTGTTCACCAGGTAGTGCTGTGATTTTTTAAGGGTTTTTTATGATATTTGGTGTGTTTTTGCTAAATTTGACTCCAGAACCGTCACTCAGATTTGGCTGAAACCTGGTGTACAGGCTCCTTGTGGAAGTGTCAAACAAAATTCACTAGGTAGCACTGCTATGGATTCCTAATTTTTAATGTGGGGTTGGTTTTTTGTTTTTGTTTTTTGTTTTTGGGGGGTTTTTTTGGTTTTTTTTTTTTTTATTTTTGTTTCTTGTTTTTTGTTTTTGTTTTTTTGGTTTTTGTTTGTTTGTTTTTGTTTTTTTTTGTTTGTTTCTTTTTTGTTTTGTTATTTAATTCGGGTACTTATCGGTCAATGCAGCTTTTCTATTGATTACTGTTTAAGTCAATGGCCATACTTATGCTAATTGACATTTTTGATTTCTCTAAAACCGTCATCCAGATTTAATTCAAACTTGGTGGCATTGTCTCTTGGGTGGGTTTCTACCAGGTTTGTTCAAATGATCATGCTCCAGTGTATTTTAAGAAATTTTAGTGAAGTTTTCCTTTTTTTTTTTTTTTTTTGGACAATCTTAAAAAATCTTCTTCACAACCGCTCGCCCAACTGCTTTAATATCATATAAGAACACTCCTAGGGACTCTTAGTTCTTAATTTTTTCACCAGGTGATGCTGCATTTTCCCCATTTTTAATGAATTTTTGTGTGTTTTCGTTACTTGTGTTTTCTTCTCCAGAACCGCTGCTCAGATTAAGTTAAAACTTTGTGGTTGTGTTCCTTGTGAAAGGGTCAAGCAAATATGTTCACTAGGTAGGACTGCTGTGGATTCATGGTTTTTAACGATTTGTTTCAATCCGGGTACTTATCGGTAAATGCACCTTTTCAATTGCTTACAAGTCAATGGGCATTCTAATGCATTAAATAGTAATTCACATTTTGGACTTCTCTGAAGAAACTGTGAGTCAGATTTACTTCAAACTTGGTGGCAATGTACCTTGGGTGAGTCGCTACCAAGTTTGTTCAAATGATCACGCTTCATTAACTTTTAGATTTTTTAAGATTTTTTTTCGAAAATCTTTTAAAAAAAGTTTTAATAGAAAAGTTTAACATGGGAATTCTTGTAATGGTAATTTTTTAAATAAGTTTTGCAAGATTTGTGCCAAATTTAGTAGGGATGTACCTTTTATAAGTGTCTACCTTTTTCTACAAGTTGTCATGCTCCAGTAATGTTTGGACCTTGACCTCATTCCCAAGGTGACAGGACAACTGACACGAAATTTACTGTTCACTTCATAATTTGAGTTCTGTTTTGAGTTAGGACTTTGATGTTGCACATGTTAATGTTTCCCTGTGAAGGTCATGTTTAGACAGTACATGAGTGACTTTGACCTCGTTCCTGGGGTCACAGTGCAAGATACATGAATTTTACACTTTACTTTAACTTGAGAACTACTTGAACTGGGACCTGTTGCCCATGTTAGTGTTTTTCTATAAAGGTCACAGTATATGGGCGACTTTATCCTATCCCAAGTACAGAGAGCTGCAAGTGTGATGAATGTCAAGGTCAGCTGAGGATGGGCTATTCACACAGCCCTGGTTTGTTTTTGTTTTGTTTTTGTTTGTTTGTTTGCTTTTTTTTTGTTTTTGTTTTTGTTTTTGTTTTTTTGTTTTGGTTTTTTTTTTTTTGTTTGTTTTGTTTTTTGTTTTGTTTTGTTTGTTTGTTTTGTTTTTTTGTTCTTTTTATTGGTTTTGTTTTGGTTTTTTTAGCTTGTTTTTCCTTTGTTTGATTTTAGAGGGTTTTTTTCTCGTTTGGACTATTCCATTTGTGCACCTTTCGTTTTGCTAGAACCCTTGAGTCTTAAGCGAGAAAGAATCGTCCTGCCATCATCATTTTCGTCGTCGTTGATGTCAAACAAGTAAAAAACCTTCTTGAAATATGTGGAATTTGTCTTCAAAAAGGATCAATCAATTGCGCTTATATGCTGCCAACCTTTCGTCCGTCGTACCGACTGGGTTCTTTTCAAACTAGTGGAGATGTTTCCAGGGCGAGTTCCTGCTGTGATGATGATGATGATGATGATGATGATGATGATGATGATGATGATGATGATGATGATGATGATGATGATGATGATGATGATGATGATGATGATGATGATGATGATGATGATGATGATGATGATGATGATCTGTTATTACTATTATGGTTCTTGCATTTTAAAAATCAAGTTATTTGTCGCCTTTAAAAAACTCTTGAAAGGATCTGTTCAGCCGCTGATCCAGTTGCTTGGGCATTACATAAGAACTCTTGAATGCTTTGAGATACCAATTTGTTCAAAAGGTTGCTTTCTGAGTTGTTCCTTTTGTATTTTTTTTTCCTGAAGCCTTTCGCATTTTTTTTTTGTTTAATTACTTAATTATCTAACCGACTAACTGATTGATTTACTGTTTGTTATTTTCTTCCTAACATTTCACATGGATTTCCTTGCTTAGCACGTGAAAAACATTTCCGAAAAATAATATTCCTCTTGTTGCACTGTTGCTATTTTCTGATTTTTAGCAAATAATTCAAAATTTTAGATATATATGTAACACAAACGTCTCATCAGATGCTGTACAGCCCCACCACACTGGAGTACTATATTCAAGTATCAGTCTTATAAAGGAAACATATATATTTTCTAAGGTACTTGTACCTAATATACATGTATATTTTTCACCTTGCATAATATTTATCAATTTGGATGACTTAATCATAATGCTGCAGCTGGTGACATGATCAGGGACATGATCAGACTAAAGTGGACCTGAACGTAAGGTAATGCCAACATGTTCATGTTGGGGTACGTCGTCTAAGGTATAACCCTGAAAATGTATAGGTGGGCCAACTGGTTGATTAAACTCTCGAGATATTGTCATAGATTTAGTCTTCAAGAGGTTGGAGGTTACTCACCAATCATGAAACCACTGGTGAATATCTGACAGGTAGGAATTTTTAGTATCAGCTACGGCGACAGGGTTTTCAACAGTGACATGTAAGGAGGTATCGTCAGCAAACATGTTTTATGTTTTTATTTTTGAAAGAGCTAAGTTGACGATATCGTTGATATGAATTAGAAACATCAGTGGGCCCAATAATGAGCATTGTGTCACTCCTGCCTGGATTTTGCCCCAATTGGATAAATAACCTTGGATAACGACACGCTGAAATCATTTCATGCATATAGTCAGATAACCATTCGAGAAAACTACCAGTAGCACCAAACTTCTTTAACTTTACAATTGAGTGAAGGAGACCTATAGTTATTGCATCAATTTCGAGCTGCCTTCTTGTGAAGAGGAGAAACATTTCCTTTTTTTTCAAGCTGGAGAATATTGTTCGGCTGACACGGACAGATTGGATAATTTAGTTAAAGAGGCGGAAATGACAGGCGCAGCCTCCTTTAGGAGCATTGTACTTATTCCATCTGGATCAGATGCTTCAGAAATGTTGAGACTTTAGTGTGTTTCAAGAACCTCTGATTCTGAAAACTCTTAAGAGTCGAGACGAGTGTTACGTTGGTCAGCATGTTCAGGTATGGTAGCATGAGCAGCATCGACTGTACATTGGTGAAAGAAGAAGGAATTTAAAATTTCAGCTTGGGCTGCGCTATCTCAAACATGTTTGTTCTCGTGTCAAAGTGAGGGCATTATTGTAGAACTATTGTTCGTCAAAAAATGTTAAACAGTACGCCAGTAGGAATTATTTTTCTGTGACGGATCATTTATATCATCACATAATCTGTTGTTATATTCATCTTCAGTAATTTTTAACTGTTCCTGATAAAAGCTCGTAATTTGGCAAAAAGTTGCACAGTCATTAAGTGCAAACTTATTCTTTTTGGTCTGATAATATTTTCTAATAACCTGTCGTTTGATGTATTTTGTAGGATGTAATTTAGAAATTTCCACTTTTCCAGCGCTTTTCCTGACCGTCGTTGGCCAATACATAGTTGAAGACTCATTGATATTTGGAATTAATAGCTTATAATGATGCTGGGATTTAAAAGCCTGTGTGCACACAATTTGTTTTCTTTCTAGTAATGTTAAAACACGCACAGTGTGCACTTTAAATGCTATATTTATGAAATAGGAAAAAAATCACCACACATTTTATTTTGACACTTTAACAGAATGGCTGTCACAAACCTTATTAATATATTATTCCCAAAATAAAAGATATATCAGTGGTCATATATTTAAATAAAAATCAGCACATGGAAGAGGGCAAATAATATTTTCAGTTTCACGTGTGCTAAAGGCAAACATTCATGTCCTATCATAGAGACGCACACGCTTAGCCGCCTTTTAAGTGATTGGTTTAGTCTGGCAAGTATTTCGAACATGCCCTTCATTTCTGATATAACTTGGTGGGGAACAAACTCCTCTCCTTATCTCTCTCTCTCTCTCTCATTTTAAAATAATGTTCTTGGAATTAAACTTGAACATGTTTCAAAATAGTTGCACGAAGATTAATACAGTTCATAAACAGCGATAGGTATTGCTAAGTTTGGATACTTGTATTTCAAACACACACACACAAATATATATATATATATATATATATATATATATATATATATATATATATATATATATATATATACATATATACATATATATATATATATATATATATATATATATATATATATATATATATATATATATATATATATATCTGTGTGTGTGTGTGTATAGGTGGACGTTGAAGTTGTTCAATAGACTGTGATATATCTAATACCTTTTGCGTATATTTGTGAAACGAATTTTTCTCTGCAGTAGTGTTGTTCTCGTTGTATTTGTTATGTCATGAAAGGAAACAGAGATTGTTTCTTGTTTTCAATATTTTATGAAGACAATCGTAAATCATATTCTGTATGGAATGAACACTCACCAGTGAATGTTTTAAATTACATTATGCAACACGCAAAACATACGATGTCACAAAATTTCACTCAACAAAACATATCTTTGGTCACATTCAAACTTATGGAATACTTTCCGCTATAACTATTTTCTTTTCAATATATGTTTACCTTGCCCTTGTTATCTAAATTCTATATTTTCACGCTATGTTTCTTTTTTAAAATTCGATTTTGAGCCGGTTACGTGTTCTTGTTCTCGTCGTTAAGAGTGATGTCTCTTCCCCATCTGAAAACTGTTCATAGTTTTTCCATGTATGTTTTATTCATCGAAATGCATCTGGAAAATTGTTGCACTGATTGACTTTTTCCAAACATTTACCCCTGGGTTATTTGTGACTTAGAAGACATACCAAATTCCTTAACGTTCCCGAATAACATTTTGTGGAACAATCATACACTTGCCGACAAAATTAAAACTTAGAATTCACATAAAAAACATTCAAGGCTCTTTGAAGTTAAGGAGTAAAGCAGCTGACATTATACATACGGGATTTGTTTATCCATTTTAGTAACAAGATAAGGATATTGTTTCAATATGACTGCAACAGGACTCAAAATTAGACGTAGATGGTGATTCAAAAGACTACTTTCATGTTCTGAGGCTTAGAAGTAAAAATCGCTACCAAATACTTTTGAGAAATTTCCTATAAAGTTCAGCTTGGCACAACAGAAACACACTTCTTGGCGTTGAATTCAGACAGTCTGTTTTATAAGTTTTAACAACCACAATGATATAAGTATTTCCGAAATAATGATTTACGTCTTAATCCCACGAGGTATACGAACATAAATCACATACAGATGAAGATGAACTAAAATCCAAGGTTGGATCCGGCCCGGACTACGGCGACTGGAGACGTGGGTAAATTCATTATTTCTTGTTCACAAGCAAACCTTTTGCAAACTCTGCAAGTAAACGAAAGTAATATTTAGATGAAAATTAGCTGGTCCAGGGTGTTTCTTATGCAAGGTTAATTCGGTGTTCTGGGCCCGTAGCCTTCAATCTCGAAGAATCCGCAAAGAAATTCCAAAATGGTACTCACGAGAAATTGGACATCGAAGAATGATATTCGGTCTTCATTCACTTTGACATGTTCAACGGCAGAAAATTTCATATGTCGTTCATTATGCTTGACAATACATTTGCACGGTATGTACTTGAAACGAACTTGTAATGAGGGAGAAAAGAGTAAGCAATGCGTTCTCATTTCAAATTGCAAAATATAACATTTTACCTTTCATACACCAGATATCCGCGATACATTTGCCTTTCGCCGATTTCATCTTACAGTTTCGCTATATCTTCGTCACGATTATTTATCAAACCAACATATTACCCGTTTAATGTATCCTCAAGACACACAAAGACATCATTTGGCTTCCTAATACTTTATACAGATCCAAAATCAGACATTTCTTCTTATCCTAAGGAAGAACACATGGAAGTTACAACAGGTATATTTCTCTTTGTACCCAAAGATGGCCTGCGCCCTTTGAGGCACATAAAGAAAATGTAAAACGCTTTTAATCTACATAGGCTAGAGAAACTAAGTTACGCAATATCATTTACCATGTTAACGTGATATACTCTTTCATAAATAAGAAATGAAAAATAATAAAAGGACTAAAATTGTTGATGGATAAATTGGAGGCATAATGATTAAAAAATTGACCTAAACAGACAGGATTAAAGGAATGGCACCTGGTGTAAAAAAAAAAACAACAAACAAACAAACAAAAGCAAAAAACAAAAAAACCCCACAAAACTTTTATCTTTCAAAGTTTAACTGAGTTGCAGAAAATTGCATTTCCGATAATAAAGTATTATTGACTGAAAAACTTGGCTGATGTGATAACATTACTTTAGGGATGGTTCAACATTTTCATCATTTTTGAATTAGTACTTACAGTACGCAAGGGGGGAGGGGGTCAAACGGATCTGTACACTTTCACAGGATATGGAAAATGATGGTCAATTTTTGGCCTGTTTTGTGCAATTTTGATATGATTTGGGGGGGAAAATCATCATTTTAAAGTACTAATTTGGGGGGAGGGAGGGGGGTCATGAAATTTAGTACCCTAAGTACTAATTAAAAAATGATGATAATGTTGAACTATCCCTTAGAGGTATTCCAAAATAATCATTTATCACAAAAGCGGCAGCAACATAAAGGGTGGCATGGATTCTACAACAAAATTTACATTTGGAAGTAAAGGTTTAAAAAATTGATGTAAATGAATACATATGGGAAAGATGAGAAATAGTCACGTGAGCAAATATGACACAGTTAATGCAATGACGTCACAGTGAAGGTCAACATGTTTGGCATTCATACCATAACGATACAAATTAACCAAAACGGGAAGTAAAATGTCAACTTAATTCAGTTTAAAAACACTTTAATAAGGCTGTTACAAACAAGAAGTACAAGAAATAAATATTTGCTATGATACAAATACATGAACATATATCAGTTTGCAAGACTTAGTGAATGTCCATGCAGTGGATTTCTATCCTTAGTTGACGTCTTGAGATAATTGTAATCTGGTGGGCCAGCGCCACCTGTACAGGCTGATACACATTAACCATTCCCTTTCAACACGACTGAGTCTACAACGGAGTCCCGATCTTCTCTGAAGCGCACAAAGCATGCCGGTTTGGGTCTGTTTCAGGGGGAAGGATTAGGGATTTTAATATTGGTTAAAGGGATCAGGCATCACTCTAAGAGTTTTATGGATCAAACTTGTATTTGGTACAAAAATTGTCTTCTCTGATTTTGATTTTGCAAAAACTTTCTTAAAATCACAATAATTCAGTTCAATTCATTTCATTCTTTTCTTGTACATATTTCGCCTGACAAATTTGTTTGAAATATATTTCTATCAATTTTATACATATGGAACTTTTTTTAGTTTTTTTTTTTCTTTTTTAAAATCAACCGTCTTATTTTTCATACCTAAAGGCATCTTCATTTTGTAAACACCTCATATCTCGTTGTGAATATCTCGCTATAAGATACCCCAACGTATTGTTACAAATATCATGAGTTCTTTGTTGTATGGAAATTGCGCCATTGATGTAAACCAGTGCGCATCGACAGGCGTATTTAACTTTCATTTCTCTAAAAGAAATGTAAACCGCTTTGACTGAATCCTTTACAAAAGATTTAAAATTCAAATAAATAAGTTTTCATATTTCACCAACGATGGTGACCTGGCCTGGCGTTCAAACTAATGATGTTGGACCTACGTCATCGTCGTTTGATGCAGCGTTGATCTAATAATATTGTTTAGCTGTATAGTGTTCCCTTTGAGCCCTCTGGTGCCTGTCGGGTCAGCAATGAGCTTCACAAACCAAGCAGTCCAGTTAAAACGATCTAGTAGGTCATACCGCTGCCCGCTTCTAACTTGCAACCATTATGAATTGGTCCCGAAAGTGGATTAAGTTTTTGACCCGTATATGTTGTATCTGGTAGTTTCGGAAGCATATTATTCCAAAACGATAACTGCACCAACAGATCCCGTTACTTACGCGCCGGTGTGACGATGCCTTTAACAAAAACATAATGTGAGGACGGAACCATCTATACGTTACCGCCATAACCAACAATTTTACGACAACGTTAAGTTATGGGGTAAAGAAAGTCACACATGTTATAAATGTTCCCAAGGGAAACTGTACACATGTTATAAATGTGCCCAAGTGAAACTGTACCCAGCTAAATCTTCGAATTATTGCGGCAACAAGTCAATTTGTCTGTGTCTCAGGTTTCAAAAGATGCTGAAATACAGAAAAGTAAATTACTCTATGACTTTTCCGGCACCATGCTTTTGATCTTAACCTTTAAGAAAATCTAGCTGAAACGACTCCGCCTAAAACACAACTCAATAGTGAACCTGTACAACAGTCATACAAACAGACTGATTTCCCCTATATGGAGATGCCCAGAAAAAGATAGTATATAAAAATATTTTGTAAATATACATATATAAATATATTCTTTTAGTCTGTGCATTTTAGTAGAGTTTTCATACAGAAGAAACGTCGAATACTGCAATATTGTACCAGTTGTATTTCAATTGATAACAATAGAATTACATCATATTTATAGGCAGCAGGAGATCAATATGGTGAAATGTAAAACGTAGTGGTACATAACGTGATTTAAGCTTTCATATATATATATATATATATATATATATATATATATATATATATATATATATATATATATATATATATATATATATATATATATGTATATATATACATACATAAATATATATATATAGTGTGTGTATGTATATATATATATATATATATGTATATATATATATATATATATATATATATATATCTTTGTGTGTGTGTGTGTGTGTGTGTGTGTGTGTGTGTGTGTGTATAATTCCCCTTTGCCTGAAGCTTATTCTGAATTAGTTATCCTGCATGGGTATGACGGGCAAGGTTTCAATTGTAATCTTTCAATTGGTTGGTCACTCTTTCGTTTTCAGTGGTAGACAAACCAATGAGAGGCCATGGTGCATTTAACAAAATACCAACTCCTCCCTCTTTTCAAAATGGCGTCGTTTTCAAACTTATTTCTCAGATAGAACTTCAATTTTGTGCATATTTGCCCTTTTTAGACATAGAAAAAAGAAAATCCAGTTGGCAACTGGGGATAATGTAGGGATCACTTGTTAAATTTGTATGTTTTTGATCGGCACAGCCGCGCGGACAAATGAAAATTTAACAACTCATGATCCCAACGTTATCCTCAATTTGCTACCCATACCAGATTCCCCATGTATTGCACATTCCTGTGCAGGTAACCTTGGTGTAGGTTCGTCCAAAACGGAAGCACTGCCTTATGTGTTAGATCACATTTTAGGAGTGTGGTACTTGTAGCGTGCAATATTGTACCAGATTTCGTACTGGCTTGATGAGTCACTTCACCCCAAGATTTTCTGCCATTATTTTCGCACGAATTCATGTGTACAGTTTTTTAGGTTAACGTTGTGATAAATGCTCAGTATAAAGTTGCTATGATTCAAAACTCAGGTTTTTACTTTAGAAATCCTATTACTTTATACATGTACGACATCTACACCATGGCTAACATCTAGAGAATTTTAACTGTGTTTTTATTGAAACGGAAAGGTATGTGTATACACGAGATGACATGAGACAAAGACACACGTGCATATAGGGCTGCTAGAAAGCTCTGTCAAACATAGTCTGTGAAAATATTGAAGCAAAAGTACACCACGTGGCTTCGTAGCAATAAAAATGCAAATATATGAAAATAAATCATTGTTGTGACAAACGCTGCAATGTGTATAAGCACACTTTGATTTATGCTACTGTGCAAAGATCTACATCTCTGTTAATATGAGACTCAACGGCGTATTTTTATGTTATGGGTTCAAACCTCAATTTGAAACTGTAATTGTTAAACCCAGAGCCACGGTTTGCCAAAGTTCGACAATCAATCGTCGTAGTTTTGATGAGCCAATGTGTTATGACCCTGTTGGCTTCTCATACACGTGACTAGAATTGCAGCAATACCATCCCTTGCGTTACCATTTCAGGCAGATTATACTGGGTCGGTTTAAATGTTATTTTGGTAAGTGAGACCATAGTCATGACCATGTTATCTTGAGGTGTCCAATAGAAACACGAAAAATATAAAGACTGGAATTTGTATCGTATCACTTTTCCTGGCAAGCTGTAAATATGACCCGGATACAACAGTAGACGCACCCACATATGAATACGCGATATGGCCTATGAATAATACAATAGTTGAAACATTGATTTCTAGTGATAACATATGAAAATTTCAACTACTCAACAACATCGCAAGCACCTTTGTAATAAGTTGATTTAATGTGCATGTGCACTGCTTATATGCACGTGATTCAATTAGTGTGATGACGTCACAGCAAATATGAAGGCGTGTGGTGTTTAACGTTGATTGACAATGTGCTATGAATTTTGTGTTGTCAAAAATATCAAATCATTTTTGCAGTAAATATTATATTGGCGTCACAAAACAGTGACATGGTGTCATTAAAACGTAATCATAAAAAGGAAGCAAGTGACGTGACATCACTTCTAAATCTGGGGACGCAGGCCTAAATAGTTCCATGACGTCACCACACAAGCCTAAAAATAAATGTGACATGAACCAGTGAATCAATGCCTCGCTATTGAACGAAATTGCAGTGGATCATAGCCGTGGCCTTCATGTGCAATAATCAATGTGTGTCTCTGATACCAATGGGTCTTTAAGTTGTGCAATTTGAATTTTTTCCCACATAAAGTTTAGATTTGATTTCAAGGCACTTAATTTGAAGCCAAAGGTGAAAGTGATGTCACATCCCTGATTACACATGTAGTGAAACGATAGTCAGACGCTACGTAGATCACAGAGGTGAACATAATATGTCATCAGTTGCATAGACAGGCACCCAGGAGTGGAAGGAGACAGTATGTGACGGATCTGTGAAAAGGCCGGCAAGCCAGCTGGTCACTTCTTCTTCATAAGTACCTTTGTGAATTCTGTAAAGTAAAAGTACATGAGGTCTCACACAATAATTACATACATATGCTCCCATGGTTTTAAAAATAACACACATTCATACGACACATTAATGACCGCATTCTGTGCAAAGTAACGTATGTGGAGCTGTAATTTAAGGGACTAGAGGAATTAACGAACAGAAATGTGAGATGGGCTGAAAAGAGTACCCAAAAAATGACGTCACGTTTTTAACTTTGGCTTTGAATTCCAATTGTACACTTATAAAAACGGAAAGCTGTCTTGTCAGTTTTATCATAAGAAATGAAATTTTGAACAGTTTACAGTTACACCTTTATCATATAATAAGCAAATGTTACATTCTATGGCCTGTTTCACTTGGTTCCTCCTTAAGATTCAATCTGTGCTTGAGTGCAATTCTTCTGTGGAAAAAAAAATTGCAAGCATCCACAAAAAATTGTAAAGGACAAGCACGTGACAGTTTGATGACTGAAACATCTCGTGCCTTGTATACATGTGCTCAAAGTCACGGAAAAATGCTACAGGAGACCTGTACTGAAGCCATTCTACTAATCGTGCCAAGGGAGTCAGGGAGCTGTTACTTTGCCTGGGTCTTGGTCAAAAATACAAATATTAACTGATCTGTATGGAATCTACTTTCCCGCATATTTTCATATGGTTGATATTTTATTACAAACGCAGTTAGATTCGAATATTTTTTCTTGCTGCAATTAAATCCTAATGGTATTTCCCCTGTGTGGACATACCAAATCATCATGAAGATAAGTCTATCTGTAATCCACGGCATATTGATACGAATACAAAGACTGATTACACGTTAAAGCGTATGCGTAATGGATATTTAAGGACGACATGATATGATGTTTACTTTGTAGCATGTTAACCCAACTTCACACGGACGGTTTTTAGCGAAATATTCTCATTTACTACCTGTTTCTGTTAAATGTATCAGTGTAATGGCGGGGTCAATTTGATACGAAAACGTTTGGGTTCACAAAAAACAATCACGTAACCATATTGGCATAACCGAAGTCTTTTCGTGATCGCACAAAGAAAATGCTTTTACTTGACGAGTAATTAACCTCTATGTAAGTTACATAATTCCATTGTTATATTTCAGTACTCTTCGTGGAAAAGGTACATGCAAGTCGTGACATATAAATTACCTAATCATAGTGCCATATCACATTGTCCAAATACTGCTTTGACGGATGGCTCTTACGCGCAGACCTTTATCTACCAAAAAGCCTCTTTGTTAAATTGGCCGCAATATAATATATACAGGGGAATAGATGTGGATACAAATAAGGCTTGTGCATTGCTAGATGTCTGTCCGAGTCGGAGAATATCAATTATGGTTCCCTAAGTCAGTGAACATATTTTATGCATGATTTCCTTGGGCCCAAAAGGTTCATTAATATTTTGAAATAATATTTAATTTTCACCCCAAACATAGCCCTACTTGTTTTACAAAACATCTTACCGACAGCCAACTGGAGGTTCTAGAAGATGCCTGTTTGGCATAGATCATACAGGTTGAGACAGGAACTGTTTTTCTTTAAAGGTCGGTCTATCCTAAACGTTTAAATAATAATGTTATTTTTATATGGCGTCTTGAGTTGGCCTGTAAAACTTGATATCTTTGTAGACAAATCAGTACGCACTTTCAAAGAAGGTGCCGATTACCCTGCAAAAAATTATTAGATCAGGTTTCTGGACCATTTCCTTGGTTTAACGTGTATCAGATTAATCTGGCAATAGATATGTCAAGAAGATCAACGTTATTGTAGTTCTTGAATAAATGGAAATATGGGACCCTCGGAAGACGACATTAAAAAATGAAACAAGAAAGCCAAAAGTAACCAACAGTAAGTCTGGGATTTGTGTTACGTCACAATTTGTATACTCTGACGACGCTTACCATGATAATCAATCTTTCCATTGCCATCTTGATCTGCCGCCTTGATCATGTCTTCAACCTCTTCATCCGTAAGCTTTTCTCCCATGCACGTCATCACATGACGTAATTCTGCCGCACTGATAAATCCATCGCCATTTCTGTCAAAGGTCTGGAAGAATGATTCAGTCATTGTACACAGCACGTCTTTTTTACTTTAAACTCATCCTTATAACTGACTTTAACGAGGAGTTTGTGATTGTTTCTAAGACACGAGACATACAAAATATCGCGTCCATGAACTGCATTAAGGCAGCATTTTCACGTGAATTATTATTCACCAGGCATGCTTTTAGAGCAGCTCTTAAGAGCAACACAATTCTCTTTTTAAAAACATGAGCTATGTTTATACAATTTGTGGCCTATCTATATATTGTTTATGAAAATGGTGACCATTCAAGTGGATACACATATCTCTGGACACCGTAGAAAGTACGACTAGGTGCATGACTGTTCATACTTTCTGTTGTTTCATAAAAACAACTTTTGTTTGTTTGGCTAACACGTAAAACTGACCAGGCTGTCATTTAGGTCGCAAATCTAACCAACTGTACCCCAATAAATAAATATGTAAATGTTAACACACACACACACACACACACACACACACACACACACACACACACACACACACACACACACACACACACACACACACACACATACATACATACATGGGGGGAGGCCGCGTACTTATGAGATGACGTCGAGGCGCTCCTTTTTTAAATGAACGCCAATCAGAAGTATTGTACGCATTTTAATGGGCATTAGAGCAACAATGTACTATATTTTGCTCAGATTAACTGCTCTTCTGCTCGTTACGCCCTTCCAAGAAGGCTTTCATTTGTGTGACAAATGTGACTGTCACACGGGTTACTCCAGTCCTGCAAACGTCAGACAGAAACTGCTGTAATTCTTTTCTATTGATCTGTAATGACTGTTTGATATTCATCAAGCCCTCAGGGCCATTACAGGTATTCTTACATTATCATTGTCAAGCTCCAACAACTACTTAATGACGTTTGAACATATCAGCATCGGGAATTTGCTGGTAACTTGACACGAGTACTATTCTGACAAAGAGCACAATTTAATATGATTCATTTTAAAGGTATGCTTAGATAAATCACGGACGATCATTTCATTCTGTATATCCTACCATTTAACCATGCTTCTTTTGTTAGAGAAAGTGGTTTCTTCTCCAGTTTTCCAGTTGACTCACTGCAATCATCTTTGGTATTGGCACTACTTTCGGTCACCAGAAAGGTGGACTTTAAAATTTTGCCATAGAGAACTCGTGTTCTCTCTGCTTTTTACAAAAATATAGTGTTTGATCTTTCATAGTCGAACCCTGGCTGATAATTTACACCTGTGTTTGTGAGCTGACGTCTTACCCACTACACTGGCAAGCTAGATCTAGTTACTCTCCAACCTTTTTTTGGTGCTGTCAAAGTGGTCACTAGTGCATGTAGCGGAAAACTTGAGGCGCACGTGCATCGGTGTGTCGAAAAAGTTCTGCGCCGCGACGCTGATAACAAGGGTAAACAAGGGACTACGATACAAAAAATCATTGAAAAGATGACATGGTTCAAGAAGGAGATACAACTCAAATTCATGGGTTCTTGTATTCGATTCAGAATAAACCACGAGCGCACGAAGTGCGCGAGTCATTTATTCATGAATAAATCACTCGCGCACATCGCGTGGCCTGTGGATTGATGGTTGTGTTGCCAGCTTAACCGCGTGCGCGTTTTCAGGATCGTGACTAGTAGCAGGATCATCTGTAGAGTTTTCCTTCCATACACTTTTTAAGAGGGAAGGCATTGGATGTTGTTTTTTAAAAAAAATCATGAATAACTTTCGCAATCTTTAAGAAAAAAATCACACGATTTGCGACAGTTGCGACAATCGAAAAATCATTGTAGTTGCCTTTTTTGGAGGTGTGTGAGTGGTGGTCTGTGTTTGCACGGGTTTCAAATTTAAGTAAAATCACTCATTGGAGGAGTGAGCTGTGGATGCTCGCTGATGACCATTTCATCAGAGGGCCACACGGATGACTAGGTCTGACTGACCAAGTAAAACAAGTCACAATCAATTCATCATGGTCATAGTCACCTTTCATTAATCTTGGAGTTTCTGGGCTTTGTGTATCAGTCCACTGTGTCGATTTTGAATAAAATCTTTCAAATGATATCTGCCTAAAGGACAATGTAACTACAAGGTGTGGATGACGGAAAGATATTTAGTTGCATGTGTCATGTTGGAGGTGGGTGAGTGGTGGTCTGTGCTTGTTTGTTTGTTTTTAATAGGCAATTGCCGTGTACAAACGTTTTTGAGTTGCATAATAGTATACTTTATCCAAAGAAAAGCAATTTGGTACAATTGACAGCTGACGAATACCACATTACGTTTCTACCAATATATATACAAATATATATATATATATATATATATATATATATATATATATTTGTACCAATTTGGTCCGCCTAAAACGAATGTTGTTCATACACCTTTCAGTATTTTGCATATAATCATAAACCTTGTTTGCCTGAAGTTATATCAACTTCGATTTGTGGGGAAAATTGTTCATGCAACGCGTCGTATTGTACTTCTGTATTTTTTATTCATTGAACCGAAGTCATACATAAGCCTGAGTAACAGAAATACAAACAGAAAGGAGCAATCAGATCGGATAGATTACATGGTAACAGACCTGATATAATGATAAGCCAGATGCAAACGCTTATCAATTTGAACTGGAGAAACAAAACCCTAAGAAGTGCATATTACCCCCAAGTTGATAGGGCACATTAGTACAGCCTAAAGATTGGATAAAAAAAGACCCCTCTCATTGAACTTGATCAAATTTGCCCGAGAGAATAGCTCACTTATTACCTCATACTCATACTGTATGATAATTTATATTCCCGAGCACAAACTTTTCGAATTAGCCTCAAAACAGATTTTTACGAGTTTTACATAAGTTGCATTGTACATTTTATGTACTCAGTGGGGCGACAGGCGATCAGGGAACGGGTACTCTTTAACGACACGGTTGCAGCATGATACGGCGATGGCCAAGCAAAGTAGTCCTGATGTCAGAACGGTGCTGCGAACTGTAGCACCAAAGCTTTGGGAATGTACAACAGAGTAACAAGTTTACGTTGCCCAGTAGGCCCATGATAAAAAGCTTGTCCATTGGCATTGGAATTGGAATAGTTTCTCATAAGTAGATCATAGAAAATGCAAGTAAACTTTATGTGTTAGAGTATATTGACAGTAAACATGAACAGAACGTAATTATCTATTTCGTACTGTTGCACTCTACATGCAGCGTGATGCAATGGATGTATTATGATGTCCCAGCGGATAAGCGTGCAAATAGGGGATATCTGGGTTAGTTCTAAATTTGCCTAAAGGTAGTGCTGCCCATCCTGTTCGTGGTTCAGCGCCCACATCTTGTGGTCACTTTCCATGACCCTCACTTTTTGTCCATAGATTAACATGGGGAATTACCAAATATAAAGTTAACCTCTCTATATGTTGTAAAATAAGTATTAACTTCCATTATATCACACCTGGGTGTATTTGAAAGATAACAATATACACTTCAGGTACATTAGAAGATGATAATTCCAAAAATCGTTCTCATATGCAGGGTGAAACTTTCAGGTTCACTGTAATGTAATGGGCTTTGCTGACACACCAGACCTCAAATGGCATGGATTGCTAGGTGTCACAAACATGCATCATGGGAAAAAAAGGCTGTGTGTCAAGAAATTACCAACCCAGATCACCCCTATCCACTGTCCTTCCTAACATTTGGCTGCATGATGCAACACGAATTTCGACTTAGTCCCTCTGTTGGTTGTCGCCCAGACTTCTGTACCACAGTTGCCAGAGCAGTTCATGGTCCCCAGACACTGTTGCGCGGCCGTAGACCTACTGCAACACGTGTCATCAAAATGTACATGTACCTGCGTGTTTTGGGTGGCTGTTGCCTCGCCAGTGTGTTTTTCGACCGGCACCGCAGCGCCGCCGAACGGATGCGACCGGAACTCTGCCAAAATTAAAAACAACGCTTTCTTCACACCTCTCCAGGACCGCTTTGCCACATGGCTTGTTCTAGCTCGACGCTATGACCGTGCACTCATTTATTTTTACAATGTTCATTAGCTTTTTGTTTTACAACGAATGAACTAATAAAGGGTCTTAAGAAAGGCTACCTTATATAGCGTTTTTCTAAAGGTTACAGAAATAAATGCTTAAGGTATCATGATTAGTTTGGTGTCGAGGTAGCATGTAATTTGCTTCATCAAAATTTGCAGATGATCTATACGTCTGAAACCATCGAAAAACCTCAATTAGCGTATTGCTAAAATACGCTGTAGTGTACGAACCTGATCCTCAGCTCAAGGTTGGCTTGTATTATACATACCATGTATTGTTATATATTACAGAGGTTACCAAGGTGCAGGATGACTGACAAAGGTCCAACGATGGACTCTTGACGAACACCACAATTATCACATGAGGCATCAGAGTCTTCATATGGATATTTCCCAAGTTGAGTCATCTTAGATAAGTTGTTGTTAACTCTTTCACTGCCAACTGTGATTTATATCGAACTTAAAATGAACTGTTCCGAATTATAATAAGTTCGCTGGCCTCATGTTCCAGCAAGAAGACCGTCAATTAAAATACTTGCAAGCCTTTAGTTTCTAGAATATAATTGCCCTGGTCAACAGCTTTCCTCAATGCGTTGAAAGCGCGTGAAGCAAAGCTATTGGAGGCAAGAAATAATCAAACTTAATTGGCAGCAATTTTCAGAATCCATAGAAAGTTGTTTTTTTTTTTACAGGCGTTATCATTTTTCACTGTAACGAAGGTCTTGGTGAAGTTGAATTTTTTCTTTTTTACTATTTTGTTTAACCATTTGAAAATATGGTTGAGTCTATTCCGGTAATTATTATAATTCTGTTTATTGGTTCCTCTAGGTACCTGAATCCTGTTCCAGTGCAACTTATTTTCCACTTTCTACATCTTTTATAATTCGATGTGTTAACCAAGTTACTCCAAGTGTGTTTTTCTAGTTTGTATCTATAATCGGCTGAAAGCAAAACAACTTTTTTTTTTTTAATTTGCTTTTTGGAGAATATCGGTCTGCCATAGAGAGGTGAGGATCATTTTTATGGTCTATGTTTACTCATGAATAGGATACTACTAACTTTTTTAAATTGCCTAATTTCAGAAAAATTGATATGGGGATGCTTGCTTTCACTGAGAGGGGGGAGGACATCAATACATGTGATTATGTAAAAATAATAGTAGAAAATACCACTTCGGCATTGCAGATTGAAACTCGCTACAACTGTAAAGATATTGTCTATGAGAGTTGCTTATTGTTCACTTTCTCTGGTCGGTATGTTTTTACATGTAAGAAAGAAACTGCTATGAAGGTGGTCAATAAATCAGAAGATATGTTTGCCTATATTTAGGAAATTGATGTTGAAGTCACTAAGAAGGATATACGATGTATTTTCTTCCTGTATTCTATCTACAATAACATCCGAATACTCATTACACTTATGCCAGCTTATTTTAGAAGGTCTATAAATTAGACCCACTACGACGTTACATTTTTTTTTTTGATATTTCAACAATACGAGACTTCTATTTGCATATTTTGTAGGGGTTTGTATTAATTGTTTTGCTCAAAAAATGCGCAAACAAATTTCAGTGACTTGCCTATGACCTGACACATCAATGTCACTTAAGCATCTAAATGTACAATCGACCTATGAAAAAATAGTTGTTTGCCAATGAAATTTATTTAGCATGGATATTACCCATTTTTTGTTTACCGTAAAAAGCATGTCAGCTTTACTCTTTACGAGGTTAAAAATTATTGATTTCAGCTATCACTAATTACTAAAACACAAACATATTTTGCCTGTAACTCCATGTATGATACATAGATTCGCTAGAGATTCAAGCTCAGAGCCGTGTAGGCAACCTACATGGCTCAGACGTATATACCCACATTTTCACCTGCTACTTTCAATATTTTGTGCTTTTTTTTGGGGGGGGGGGTGCAGCAAAAGTTTCCGCTCAACTTTGACGAATTAGTGATTCTTCACGACGATTACACCAGGTCATTTGGACTCCGTAAGTATCTTACGTACTCAAAATATCTGTCTGCCCGCACATCTATTGCTCCTCAATGTGTTTTCGCTATTGCACTTTTGTTGGGGTTTCATGGGTACCTGTTGCACAAAATGTTTTGTACTTCCCACATAATCACCAGAGATCAAGTTAAGTTCAGACATATACATTCATGACTTCAGCTTCAGTGAGGCTGCATGGTTCGCAGCAATGCACGTTTGGTATTCGTAACTAAACCACAACAACAACCTTTAAATTAAGATGTTTCAAGGCAGGAGTTCAAAACTACTTTCACTAGCGATCATACAAGAGCCTTGATTGCTTCACATAAAATACTACCCTTGTCTTTGTGTTTCTGGCATTCATTTTGCACTCAGAACCTCCCTATTCAGACCACCTGGAAGATTACCATTCTCTTCGCTGTAGAAAGTAATGCGGAAGACGAGTTATGTTCGACATGTACTACGCACAGTAGATTTCATTATCATTACCATTATCATAATACATCTCAGCTACCATTAGCTTCCCAAAATGATGTTGTTCATACACTGTTGGCTGACCCAGACTGAAGTTGGTGATCATAGATGTCTAGTCTATACTTGCTGTTCAAATTGGTCACTCTGCGGCAAATATGAGTACACCCTGGCAGCAAAGGAGAATGTTTGTGGTGTGAAACCACATCCAAGGAGAAAACTGAAGGTTATTTATTTACCTTGAACGCGGCCATCATTTCTTCTTCCTCGTCGACATCGTCTGCTCCCCTCTTCTTCTTGGCGTACATCAGAAGAAATTCGTTGAAATCCACTGTACCACTGTCTGCAAAAAAAAATTAATGATAGATGTCTTTGTTACATGCATTGACTCTGTCAGTACCACTTTTCAATCAAGTCAACAACCTTTCTGGGCACGCTTTGCGCGAGAAGCTCTTCGAAGAAATTTGTTCACTTGCACCATATGGCTTCTGCGACTGTAGATATGCTGGTACTTGAATAAAAGTTCGGTTTTCAAGAAGTATAACATCTGGTATCGTATGTAAATTCAGAGCACATTGAATTTGGACAACTTACATGATTCCCTTGTCGTCATCACGACACTGGCATCCACATTTTGCAGTTACTTGGAGATTAGTGTTTATTTTCCCTTGACCTTTGTGAAATTTGTCAGAACACCTTTCTTGAGGCTCTCGAAGTCAAACTAAGACAATAAACGTGCATCTGTTAACATCATGTTGTGCCTATTGTCACGCGACCCAGACAATTTTAGAAGAAAAACCCATAGTTTTGGTCTATAAAATGAGGCATGTACCGCAGAGGAAAATGATTCAGTTTGAGCCTCTACACGACAGTTTTGTAGCAAACCGTCTCCACAAAAAACCCATAGTCCCAGTCAACATGACTGGGACAATAAACGTGCATCTCTTAATATAATTTCCTGCCTACAGTGACTCAAGTCAGACTATTCCCAGTTTAAACTTTGCACTGCAGGGGTGAAAAATTTCGGTGGAAGAGAAAAGCACAATTACAGGAAAACAAACAAACAAACAAGCAGGCAAAGAAAACAAAAAACAAATTAAAAAAAAGAAACAGAACTTCATTTTGAAAATTATAACGTAAAATAATAATAATAATAATAATAATAATAATAATAATAATAATGATAATAATGATAATGATAATAATAGTAATAATAATATATATATACATATAAACAACAACGAAACAGCTTTACTTCTTGCACGAGTATTACTTTATGCATTATATAGGTATGGAATAATTTTCAAAACCATTATAATAATTTACTCTTTTGCACTTTGCAACCCTGCAATAATGTGACACAGTTTTGGCACTGTCTATCTGTCGATGAAAGTTTGTAGGTGTTGGTGACAAATTTCATTATCCAGGGTAGCATCAGCCCATCTGTCAGGGCTGTGCAAGTGCGCGAGGCGTCAACGAAAGTGCAGGCGTTGATGCTTCACCAACTTCAGAGTAAGTCACGATGCACCAAAGATGACAATTCTTCGTCAAAGTAATCGACAGCCATTCAGGACCAGAGAATCCAGCGACAAAGAAAGGTATAAAGAATGTGGCAACACAGTGGCCAAAGTCAACAATAAGGACATTGGCTCAACGTTGCGTTTTAACGGATTATGGCAACTGGCAACAGGGGACCTATGTCACGTCTGGTCCAAGATAGTATCCATTACGTGTGGTATTAGGTTCCACTATTGTAGGGCAATCATAAGCGTTTGGCCGAAAATAAAATTGGCGCCAGGTTTGACCGCTAAGTAACATAATATAGTGCAATTTATGGTTGCCAACGTGTACTATTGGTACCGTTGTAACTGGTCTTAAGTGTCTACTTCCCAACAGTCATTAATTCCTAATCCGTATAAGCGAAACTCATATTTTCTGGAGGCGTAAACGAAAAACAAACAAAAAGTACTAAAACAACAACAACAACAACAAAAAAAAAAAAAAAGGAAAAAAAAAATTCTGTGGATAGGGAACATTGAAAAAAAAATCCTCGCGAAAGTTGTGATGAACATGCAAAAATAAGGAATAAATTTGCTAATTTTCTCACCATAATCCTCATCGTTCGTCACGATAGGCTATTCAGTGTCATTTAAGAAATTGTTGCTGTTGGGGCTATAGTGAGCATATGGGCCACCAGCAAGTGACTCTTTAAGTCGAGACCCAATCTTAACACACCAGTGTTGAAGATAATAAAAGCTCTCCTCAGCCGGGAGAGAAAGCTGAAAGAAGAGTGCAGAAGATAATAATAATAATAATAATAATAATAATAATAATAATAATAATAATAATAATAATAATAATAATAATAATAATAATAATAATAATAATAATAATAATAATAATAATAATCCGCTCATGTGCCATGGCCCTGTGTGAGACAGATGGCCTAGGGGCAAATATAAATAAAAAAAAGAAACGAAAAACACATAAATGATGATGAGGAAGAAACCATGGTAATTCTGGAAGAATTCTCATCAGCTTGCGCTGCAATGTTTTTCAGGGCCAGAATCGAGGCATAGGGTCCACCACACACCTTCTTACAGCTGCGGTGGCCCCTGGTCCCGGTTATATTCCCCGACACTCATCACTTGTACTTTATCCCTGTGGCGGAAAACAAAACAAAAAAACCTTCCTTTGCACACCCTTTCCCCGCCCCCAAGGCTCAGGCATTTCCCATGGTCACCCTATTGGAATCCTCATAAGGGCTACCACCATTCCCTTTGGTCCATGTACACTGGAATTTTTATTTACGTTGTTGCTGGCTAGCTCTATCATTTCATGTCTTTTCTCCCAGCATCCTGCCAGGTAGTCCTGTACACTTATAATACCTTCCCTGCCTCCCAGAAAACCACCCTTCAAACGTAAAACCGGTGCTACACGGTCCTCTTCCTCTAGACGCCGAGCTTCTTCTACACAAACCTTTGCAATTATGATCTTCCGTGCGCCACTTCCTCAAAAATCTTCCATTATCCCTTTATGTGCATCACGCCACAAATACCAACGATCCACTGTCTTATCTGCTTCTTGTCTACACACCTTTCATTTTCCATTACTACCTGTTGTCCACTTCTTGTTCCTCTTTTCCACACCGATTATTCCTGTATTACTTTGAAAAAAAAACTGGATCCCTTCCCTCGATTCCAACATACACTTCTTTGGGCTTTTTAAAAATACCTTTCACGCTTTTAATGTACTCTTTTCCCTGACTCCTCTTTTCCAGTCCTCCGTAACAGTCTTACCTATTTTCACTTTCCAATCGTCAACCTCTTCATATCCTTCTAAATCATATCTCTCTGCTGACTTATCGTTTGTCTTTGACCTATCATGTCAGTTAATTGGATACGGTACATCATTGTAAACTTTCTTGCACCACCTGTCTTCACTTAGTGCTTGTAGAAATCTCCAGTGCTTTAATTTTGCTTTGGCAATCCTGTCTGTGATTTTATTCAATCGTAACTCTCGTAGAACTGATTTGGTTTGGTCTAAAATACGCTGCGTAGCACGGCACGGGCAGCGGACCAAGCATTGACCTGGACTGGGGACCGTGGACCGGAAGTCTTGTGCAAGTGCGAGAGTGTGGCTGTAAGGCTAGACTCAGATTCAGACTCAGAGAAGCTTTAATTTCACCAACACAATGAGCGAACCAGGACAAAACCTAGAGTATAATATATAAAATGTAAAGTGTAGAGTGGTAGATATAAGGACGGATTGCTTGTAGGGAGACATCCATTAACGAATTGAATACCGCTTGCATGGCAGCCAGCCTAAAGAGATAGTTTACTTTTAAATATGCAGATTGACTGAAAATACATACAGGTGTAATGTTGTAATGTTCCAGGTAATTAAGTCACCGTAAGTAAATACATTGAGGGATGAATGGCGCTTTCGAATGAGAGTGATTTATGATTATTCTAAATTGCAAACATCTAAATCGTGGTATATTAGCATGGGGTCATAAAAGCCTCAAGGATTATCTCATTACAAAAGTAAGCAATAAGAAGAGTAAATCATAGTAAGTACCTCGCACATAAAGAACCAATTTCAAAAGCTTAAAATTGTTAAAATTAAATGACAGCTCCCTTCAGCTACAACTAACGTTTTATCATACATTTATTAATAGGAAGTTACCAGTATACTTCATTATCATTCAACATCCGCATCTCTAATTCATGGCTATCAGACCAGAAACAGAAATCAAATCTTTAAAACCTGAAGTAGTTTAGTTAGCACAAGTAATTGCATAAGACATGACAAAGTAGAAACCTTGAACAACACTCCAGATATTGTTAAAAATTAAAGCGCATACTCGTGGTAAATCAAGTTTCTCTTTTTATGCAAAAATGTATTTTATTGAGAAGTAACAGTGCGGTGGTTTCAGTGGGAGCTTTCATCATGTGGATGAGTTCTTTCAGTTTAACGACCATATTTTTTTTAAAAGCAAAGTGAAACCTAGTCAATTCACTGATGATAACCAAAACAAATCTGCTGTTAAACTTCCTTGTCCTGTTTGAAAAGATGAATGTCGAAATGATCCATCCACCCCTGGAAATGATAGATATGCACATAATATATATATATATATATATATATATATATATATATATATATATATATATATATATATATATATATATATATATATCTGTCTGTCTGTCTGTCTCTCTCTTTCTCTGTCTCTCTGTCTCTCTCTCTCTCTCTCTCTCTCTCTCTCAGTATGCTCAGTAACTTCTTCCATTATTCACCTTGGTAAACTGGTGATGCATTAAATTATGTTTTAGTATCCTATATTTAATCTTACACGCATTGGAAAATTTTGTGTTATGTGTATTCGGTTTAATATTTAGAGCTCATTTTGTGTATATGTGTACTTAATTAAAACATAACAGTAACATTCTAGGAATATCATTCACGACTGAGTTGATTACACGTAAACAACAGTGATATCCATAAAGTGAGGAATATACGGTGGACAAATATCGCAGGTAGAAGTTGCAAAAGTTGCACATGTATTCCACATTGTTGCTTGACACACTGTTGCAAGCGACAATGACGCTTTTTATTCTGTGCAATATCGCTTGTTGCAAGTTCAAAATTGCAGTCGCCCTGTGTATTTTGGCCTCGGACTCTGCCCTATTCTGGGACCGCTGCCCGTGCCACACCCAACCTCACCACACCATGCTGCGCCATGCCGCGCCATGCCGCGCAGCGTATATTCCACTTAGCCGACTGCTTCTGTTGCGGTACATGATCGGACGAAACTGATGCAGCAAGCCGAAGCAAATGTAAACAGGCAATCAGGTCGTAGGAGAAAACAAAATCTCGATAATGATTACATAATTATGTGACCTGTGGTCATTGAGCCGCACATATCGGCATGATGAAAATTAATTTACTTCTTAATATCAGCGCCCCAAATGCTTATTGGCTAGTTTCATCTCTAGAGTCTAGTGGTTTCGCTTTGCTAGAGCTGCTGCGATACATGCACCTTACAGAATTATTATATTGCACCTTTACTTTAGTCTGGTCACAAGTGCTTGACAGCAATTTCTTTGTTTCTATATATATATATATATATATATATATATATATATATATATATATATATATATATATATATATATATATATATATATATATATATATATATAAATATATCAAGTCCAGGCAGTGGGTGGCTTTTCAGTAGGGCCCATAAGAAACACTGACCCAATAAAAGCAATGTGCTTTCAGTGTGGCTGGAAGAGCACGAAGTTAATTGTAATGACCGACAATGTGCTGCTAGTGTTATAAAAGCTCATGTTGTGTACACACAGTGCGGCGCCCGACGATCAGCAATTAAACTGGGACAAATTTGAACAGTATGCATCTGGTGTATACTATATATATATATATATATATATATATATATATATATATATATATACATGTCTTGAGTGGTTTATGGGCAACTATACACTGCCCACAAGGAACTGTACAATGGAATAGGTCCTACAGCTGGCTTGAGGGTCATGTCCATTGTGTGCAGGTCAATTATAATCTTTAAACCGGACCGTGGGCAGTATATACCAAGTGTAGCTTACCACAACTTCTGGGCATTTATAGCTTCCCATAATATCTGGGCAGATTTGCTAATTTGTACGTTTCTGAAACGCCCCAGGTATCGCATTAAATTTAAGGCAAACATGGTTTATGGGCAACTGCCAATAAATATATACATCTATATATACATATATATATATATATATATATATATATATATATATATATATATATATATATATATATATATATGTATAGATGTATATATATGTATATATATGTGTGTGTATATATATATATATATATATATATATATATATATATATATATATATATATATATATATATACATTCATGAACTGTAAAAGAAGAGTTAAGTAAAATGTGTTCTAAATATACATAATGTTTGCAGTGTTAAAGCAGAAGTCACAATTAGCAACTATGTATTGAGCTGAAGATACAATAAAATATACAAACTACTTATCAGCTTGAAGTATTTATTCCCATTGGATTCAATTTTAAAGTAACATTCATTGTTCAATTATGCAGCTGGGATATTAAAATTGATGTGAGGAATTTTATCACTTCTACATCAAATATCATGAAACATGCGTGTATTCCTTTCATATTAAATTTATATATCAATTTGACCACAAAGCTTTGAACGTCCAGTCTGCATTAGAGATGGAACTCTTAAATTAAAATAATTAATGGTGTAAGTATAAGGACATATAAAGTTATTTGGGCAAAACGAGCTTTATCTAAAAATTGAATATTTTGTTTTTTTTACGTTGTTTTTCATCATAATATATACCGGATATATAGCTGCATTATCCTCTCACAATTATTTTATAAATGCACTTGTTTTCTCTTGTGGAATACGAAGTTTGAACTGCTGTGGATATGCAAAGTTTGAAAAATATGTGTTTTTCAGAAACAATGACAAAGTTTATGACTTCATCATTGTAGGTAATTTTTTAGTTAACTGTCTACAAAAATCTGGATTTTACATTGAAAAATGAAGAAACTGCAGCTGGTTAATGCCTGGCCCTTGAAATTGCAGTAATTAAACAAAAGATAGTGAAAGTTGTGATTTGTTTTTACATGTTAAGATTACGTCAGATTGGGCATTTGAGTGATTAAATAAGTTACAGGAAGCAAACTAAAATGATATGAAATATCACTGTACATGAATGCCATACCACTGTCATTACTTGCTTGGCCCTTTGATTAAACGGAGGGTGCATCTCTTGAATACTGTGTGAGCATCATGTATACATTTTCTATCAACAGTTATCAACATTATAAAAAGCATCAGCACACAGATGCTAATGAAGACAGTATTAGGAAACGAAGGAACGCCTAGACTGCTAATTCTCCACAGATGTATGGGGGGGGGGGGTAATTTCACTATTTTTGGCAATAAAGACAATGTTAGCCAAAAAGGAATGCCTAGACAGCTCATTCTTGACAGGTGTGACTTGTTTGGTTTAACTTCATTATTTTTACGTGGTATTTCTGTTAAATATTATTAAAATGTGGTTGTATTTGAGTGTACGTCCATACATGGAACAGACACAACAGAAGCCACCCAGAGAAGTCTGATTCTAGGGATAATGGCTCATGCCTAATGCCGAAGTAATAGGGCCAATCTGCAGCTCCGTACCAACTCCATTTCAACATAAAACATGCAAAATCATCCGCTCTAACTCACTTAAATAACTTTTGGGAGCTTCTGGGAGCTGGGGGCGTTGCTGTAATAATTTATGGGAGCATCGGGGCAAGACCCCCACCCCCCTACCCCCCACCCCATAAAAGCCTCGTTACTCGGCAGACAAAAAGAATACTGTAAATGCGAGAAAATATCCACCTGCTTTATCAGCACACAGATATGATCGGGCGTGAGCTACTGACGGCGGCCATCTTCGCTGCCCACCCCTATCCGCGCTAGCTGGCGTCATATATTTCTCCACGTGAACCAAAGGCTGTCTTTTTATACACTCGTATCAAAGAAAGCCTAACACGTACCTGAAGGGCCCGTACTGGGTACCAAACCCATTTTTGGATCATACTGTTTTATGGGCATATTGTGTCTAACGCTAAAAACCGAATACAGTGTGTTTAACTACAGAGAACACCTGATAACTCCAGGGCAAGTTCTATCAATGTAAATAATAGTAGTAAGTCGACGTTGTTGCTTTGGAAACTTGCGCTCCATGAAAGAAAACATAAAATTTCTTCAATAGAGCAGAAGTTTATGTAAAATGATAATATTGCCCGTCAATATAAGGTTTTATGCATAGAGTTTCAGGAAGGCTTTCTCGTATTCCTTATTTCTATCATCAAACTGTTATCTTGATAGTAAAAAGGACTAGTACAGTCGTGCGGTTTCTGTGGAACATATTACCTTACTTACTACCGCAATGTAGAAAAGACAGAAGCACCTCTACTTCGAAATAGAAAAAAATCCTTTTCTTTTTGTGCCATGTTATTTATTGCCTTCTCTGAGAGAAAAACGTTGCAATAGCGATGAAAATGATAAAATCCTTTTTTTTTTTCTAACCATCGACGTTTACATTTAGGGATCAAAATATTATCAGCTGAATATATGGATATTTGGTGACGGACCCGGTCAGGTAACAGCCATTTGAATATCGTCTGTTTCTACGTCCTTGTAAAGCGAAGGCATAAAGACTTCTGTTGCAAAGGAAAGCCATTGACATTATGTTATGTTTGATAGCAGTGGGTTGCGTAATACACGACGGCATAAACATATACTTGCTAAGGCCGCATACAGTCAACCTCTGACGACAGTAAAAGTCTCTTTCTAGTTGCGCATGTGTTATCACAGGCATTGTTTCCTGGATCAATAAGCTATATTGATGGACGCTGCAATGTTTAGAGCTGAAAGATGCATTAATGGGAGTCCATCTTAGCAGCGTTGAACACATTTTTGACGTCGGGTATACACCGTTAACTCATTCCTGTCGAAAATAGGTCCAATCAATACTTTTTTCTTAAAGTAGATGTAAAACCATTCTGTAGTGGTAGGAAGAGAAGGAGAATATGACCAGGCCTTATTCAAACGAAGAACTGCCAACGGCCCAGCAAAGAGATGATATCAGATATCGCTACGTTAATATACTAAAATAGACATTGTACATTAAATTCAATACACTTGTGCAGTTTTAATTCCCGTTTGTGACTGATTGGTAGGATTCAATATCCTCTTCTTTGACCGAACGTGTGTGAAGGTCCAGCTGCATGTAATCGCTAGAATAATAGCATCTACACCAGGAGCATGAGGCAGAAAGTGTAGCATATACACAAATCTTTTTTCTTAATACAATTTTTCAGGGGTGGCTTTGCTTGATTAGTACATACATTTATTTCTGTTTGATCATGATCTTCTATATATACCTACAATTTCCATGCCAGATATTGTGCTTAGCATTAACCATTACGTATGTAAGTTGAAAAAAGGTACACTTGTTCATTGCATCAGGTTTGCCAGATGTGGACAAGTAATCACTCCTTAATTAGTTTAACTTTAGTTTTTTTTTCAGTGTGGTAAACATAATCATGAAAACAGCTTTGATCCCACAATAGAGGAAGCATAGTATTCAAAAATATATGTGTCCTATTAACCATGTCACATGTGAAAAGCCGTCAGGGTGATCTTTGCGAATTTGGCGCAAATTTTCAGGGCAAATGTTCACTGATAGTGAAAATCACATAAGCTCTGTGTGCCTTGAATTAAAGCCAGTTATGGTTACGTGTAAGGATTCTGATATAATACATTCACAGAATGAAAATAACCAAAGAATAAGAGCCTTTCTCCAGGAATTGTGTATACGCACTTGTTATACTGAGAGGAAATTATATTTACGTTGCCTTCGTGTTCATTCAGTACAATGGACTGGTTGCTGGTTATATTATAGCCCATAAAACTAGATGTCGTATACCCTAAACAAGTATCAAGCCTTTCCATATACATATATACAAAATTTGTCCGACCATGTATCGTAATTGATAAAAGTAACTCCTAGCAGCAGTCAGCTAATGGAATGCTTCAAATTAGTTACTCTTGTCCAGTATGCTTTGCGTTGGGCGCTCAACCAGAAGTGAATGTTCACACAAACACAACTGATTACACAATACTTGATGAAGGAAGAATCTCCATAAAACCATCTCTGTAAAGGGTTCATTTCTGCATTTAGACCACTAGGTCTACAGCCCCGTTATTGTTTACCTTTGATTAAATTCTATACCCTATTAAGTCTATCAATGCCTCAACTTTAACTGAGTCCATAGCTTTCTCTCTCCGCACTACAACCAAAGCACCCCGTGGAATGCTGTTGACCTGGACTATTTTCTTTAACTACAGAAATGCCTATAGTTCAGCGAAAATTACACACAAACACACACACACACATACACACTCACACACACACACACACACACACGCGGGCGCACGCGCACACAGAACGTAAATTGAGAACCTTATTATATTTTAGAGAGCAGCTCGTTTTAGGTAGTTCGACTTTAGTCGTAGTTGACGTTGAAATGGTTAAAATCACATTTCATTTGTCATCCCATTAGGTGGTCCGCATAGAGAACACCTGCTGTATTTATACAATCCTCGCATACCTTTGATGATAGCAGTATAATTACCCTGTGCTGATATAACGTCTGTCCGAGCTAAGCTGTCTTTGATGGCAATACCATCACGGTCAAGTATGACACGTTAATCCAATTAACCTACAAATGATAGTCTAGAATATTCCACTCGCAGGTACTTACGTAAAGAATTGGTCAAAATCATTAACCTTATGACGACAATATTTTTAACTATATTTTGTAGAAACCTGATGGTAATTGAACCACAATTTGCAATTAAATTACGGTACACCAAGACCACCTGGTTATCTTCATTCTTCCTCCTCGCGCCCTCCAGGTATGGAACAATCAAATCAAGTTAACTACTGATGACAATGCTGCAAAATTCATGCACAGATAGTTAAGATGGCCTTTTGTCAACCGCAAGTATATCTGCTAAAAAAAAATCACGAAAGTCCACACTTTGACCCCGGTCACCATTCCATGTCAGTACTTCTATTCAATCAACTTACGATCGTACTTGTGCTCATAGCACTGAGCAAGAGCATTTATGCTGCAGTTTCAACTGCCCTCCCCGGTTATTACTTTTTGCAGCATAAAATTTTATGACCTCTTTCTGTGCCAAGTTTTGATTGGTCAACAGCTATCCTCGCCATGCTTTGGATGCATCACGTGACCTGGGGTATCTTTATGCTCACTTTAACTGCAGGCGTGCTGGTACTTTAATGAAAGGTCAGTTTACAATGAATGCCGATCTGGCATCATTATTCTAAATTCAAAACACATCAGTTTGGTCCAAATTGACAATGAAAGATTTATCAAATCTGTGATGACATACCAATAGAAATACAACTGTATAAACGGTTGGGTAAATTTACATCAACGGAATATATGAGCAATAATATTCTGGTTAGGATATGTAGTAGTAATAAGTGGTAGTCAATCAGATGCTTGCAATTCATTACACTGAAAAGTATTGACATATGTGATTGGTGGCTCTAATTTGAATATTGCCAATCTCCTAGGATGTCTAAACCTTTGGAGCCGACAAAAACAGACGTTAAAATGATGAATGTGGAGCTGCATTCTGAAGGGACTACGAACAGAGAGGAGGGAGGCTTCAAAGCAACCTGTTACAATCTGAACCCAATGGAATTATACATTATGATTGTACTGTTTAGATTATGTATTGTTCTGTATGGTAGACTGGTTAAAATCAATAAAGAACTCACCATATGAAGTAGGGAAACCGAACTGATTTTTAAAAACATTACACATATGTGTATTTGTATGCATGTATGTGTGCATATATATATATATATATATATATATATATATATATATATGTATATATATATATGCATTTACTGACTTTATTCAATGTATTGCATTTTTAGTATTTTTGTGAATAATGTTAGTTTTAGCTGCTACATGTAAGTACGACGTATTCATAATAATATATATAGTATCTGTAATATCTGTACTGATCTCGTGTCCCGTTCAGGCTTACATTCTTATCGACTTACCGTTTGTGTGTTCTCCATATTATTCCTATATCTGTAAACTTAAATCTATTCAACCTATTTACGTGATAGTATCTCAATTTTATAAGTATTGATTCAAAAACGCGAGTACAGTTTATGTAGGCACCAAAGGGCAATTAGTAATTTATAGTTTGGAACCTTAACGGGATTGTATATTGATACAGACAGGCAATTATTATTCTTAAAACTCCTATTTTTACCACAAGGTCATCTCATTTGCACACGGGACTACTTTTGGGACAAATTGAACTTTGGTGATTGGTTGGAATACTAATTTGTATTATCAAATTAGTAATTAATGGTCTTAAATGAGATTTAAACCCATGTGGGACTATCCCATTCATATTTTGATCAAAGAATTACTTGTTCTTCTAATAACATCATACAAATTTTGAATGGCATTGTGCCTTTGTAAAATATTCAGTTGTATTAATGTCTTCAATGGGTTGAAAAGTGATTTCCGTTGTAATGCAAGGAAAATTTTATTCTTTCTAATTTACATAATTTTCATCGTCTTTAATTACCCTTCCACATGAAATGGCAGTCTTATCGAAAAGGGTATAGTCGAACTACCTCTGTAGTTGGTCTGCATTCTTTTTGGCCAAAAAGAAACATACTAGTAACAAAATCTGATGGTACTAGACAGATAGAAGAACATATGTCTGCCTGAAAAAAAAAACAATTCTGAATTAAGAAAGAATGTAACAAAGATTGAATGGATGAATGAAAAAATGAAAAAAAATAAATAACTACAGCACATAAACATAAAACAAACAAAAACAAGTGTGCATGTTAAAACACATCCACAGACAGAATGATAAACGTTTGAGCGGCCTCCCTCTCCCTTAAAAACTACAAATTATGTGATCATTAGGCCATTTTGCAGTTAATGTTCGTTTACGTAACTGAAGTAATCGCGGTAACATTGTCTAACCCAGAAGAAATAGCCTCATCACCATGAAAATATGTCATGATATCACCGGACAATAAAAATATTCTCCCCAAACATATATAAACGTATATTCAAGTTGTTTGATCGCAAAAGTGCACAGTTGACAAGATCGACTTGATATGGAAAATACAGTGATACTCAGATCAAAGCCAATGTGAACAAATTCGCCTGATGACACTCATGAACAAAACATTTTTGTACATCCTGTGGCAAAGCTAGCAAAAATCTGTTGAATGTAAATTTACCTTTGCCTCAGATCTTTTTCACAGCCCATGACAAAACTATAGTGCATGTAAATGTAACGGAGATCTAACGGAGAAACAGATATCACAAATAAATACATGTATCATATTCTTCATTTTCTGTTTGCTAATATTGGCTTTCAGCTCAGTGAGACATAGGATGGCTTACATTAGTCTCAACAGTGTAATATTACGCAGCCGAGTACATGTACTTCCAAAGAGCAACATAGTTTATATTCGGTGTTACATCCGACAAAACCTTTATAAATATTTTGAAAAACCACCTGAAACTCTCGTGTAGGCTTTGCTTTCCTCCGAGAAAAATATAGATGGTTGCTTGATGGATTAATACATATTTCATTTAATATAATTGATTAATAAATAATCAACCGGAAACTGTATGTAATCTGGCAAAATAAGAGATACCGAACCTACCTACGTTGAAAAATTAGCATCCTTGAAAAAGTCAAATCCTTTGTTTAATACTAATCAAATGTACTTGAACAAATTAAAATTGGACTGGCCCCCTTCATATATAATTCTCTATCATCATATTCTATAATACTTTTGAAATGTTAAAGAATCGAGGCCTTCAAATTGTACCTAAGTAGTGTAAATGTGTATAAATTGATTTTTTACAATTATCATTTTCATACCAAACAAATTGAAGCTATTATTACCACCTCTATATCGAATATCTTTAAAGAGGCTCAGACTTTTAATATTTAGACTATGCCCAATCTGCACAAATTTAATTTTCGCAACTGCCATCTTTTTCATTTTTATCTCACTTTCCCAGCATTATTCCGTAAAAAAAAACTTATTAGCAGAAGGGCCATATAGTGACCTTTATCCTTGTGTGAATGTAATTTGAAGGTTATCTATTTTTAGGTTATACCTATATACATCACATATTTCAAGGTCGTGTAATTTCATGGCGTTGCGTGAACGACGTCATGAAAATATTTGCCTGTCAATAGCCGCAAATGTGCGCCGATGAATGCAACAGAAGTTCAGCTCTTATATTTATAATTAGTTAAACTTGCATTTATAACAATATGTATAGGTAAAGTTGTAATTGACATTTGATTCAAAGAAGTTTTGTTTCGTTATTTTACAAGAAACCGCTCTGTTTTGTTTAGAAGTGCGAGGAGTCAAGTAGGCGTGGTTATCTATGGGTTGCCTAGGAACATAACCCATCCCCTGTGCGTGAGCTGTTGCATTTATCATTAGTTTAACTCTGTTTTTGTCCCTATTCTTTCGATGATAAAAAAAAAATAGAACATATAACCAGATATATTTATGTAGCGTTTCACGGCGGGCACAACAAATAGACCTGACTACCGGATGTTTTAAGTAGAGAATGACTGCCTGGAATTTGATCTCATAAAAAGTGTCACAAATAGACCTGAAGTCGTATATGCACCAAGAAAGAACCAATAACACTGTACTGTCAGGTTGGCTACTTTACTAACATTGAAACCCCACGTTTACCCATAACCTGCAGTATCAGTCCAAAAACATAAGCAGAACCTTCCCCTGTCCTCTGTGAATGTATGCTGACATTGATAACGTGATATGCAGGAGTGTTTTAGATGAAATTGGGACCTTCTACTGTAATAAAACATATCTATGGTTTTGTTTATTCTTTTACATGTAACTAAATGCTGGCCACAGATCGCATTCATGAAAGCAAAGAAGCAGTGCATGTAGCTTCTGATCTATTAGTATGGACGATTATAACCGCATGTAGCAATTTCCTAACATCAAAATTATATGCGTCGCACAAGTACGGAAACTTCTGCATTTTGCGAACGACGTAATGCGTTTCAGAAAACCAATGACTAAAATATGTGTCTTATAGATCATCAATGTATATGCAAACGTCTAATCTTGTTCCTGTATTATTGTCTTAAACCGTGACGGATCGATATAATATCCTTTAATTGATTACTTAGCACACAACTGGTCAATCTGCGAATCTTGTTTTGTCTGGAGAGAGTGGAGAACCAACAGTGTGACAGTATATACTGCGTGTTACATAATCCATGATTGATGTTATTCAAATTTGTGTTTTGTTCTGATATTTCCTATATACAAGATCTGTATGACTGGAGGGATGACCAGAGCCAGACTGAAAAAAAGATTAAGCAGGAGTTTGGTATATGTCATATGATTTTGTTAGACCTTCCACCTTTTCCTGTTCAGATGTAATATTTATTGTGGCACTAACTTAATTAGTTGTTCATGGAACCTGCGCAGAAACCCCGAAAAAAAGATTTGTTATTCTCATGCTGTTTGGGCGTCAACAGTTAAAGGTCTAGGCTGGCTGCATGTGCAGCAGCAGCAGATCTGGGGCTCTTGTTTCGGATATTTACTCTGATTTTCGGCCAAACCAGTTGGTGAGATGTAACAACACGTGACAGTTAAAATTCAGTGTCGGTGACAGACAGCTATATAGGATAAGTGCAAAGGTGCTGCCTCTGTCCGACCCAAAAAGAAACTTGTTATTATCTTCTCAGTAGGACACGGTCGCTAGTTGTGATCAAGAGGCATTTATATCTATCCATTAATTTATATGGAAGTTGGCATCGAACAAAAATGTTGATTGAGACTCTAAATTCATTGTAGGGATCAATATACGACACTTGACTTTGCATCATTTTTAAGCTGTCACGGGTTAATGCGTTGTAAAGAAGGAAAGCTCATGCAAACTGACACTAGGAGCAAGTCACGGAAACGCCCTTTGCTATCTATATATATAAAACTATATGCGTGTATGCGTGCTTGACTATTTAGTGTTGTGTGACGTAGTCGTCCATCTCCTCATCTTCGCTGTAATTGTTTTTCATGACACACCTTCGCGCCCAAATAGGACAAAACGTAAGAACGTCATTTTTTTCCTCGTGGCTTACATATTTGCCCTTCAAAAAAAATGGAAATCTGTTCGCAAATGGTCTTGTTTCAGCAATATTTACACAAAAACACCTCACGGGGAATGGTTTGCAGTAGTTAAATACTAACGGTGATTTAATTGGTCGTCCTGTGTGGTAAAAATGGTTCCTTTTTGGTCCACAGGAGCTTCAACAGGCGAGATAATCTAACATCAAACTCAGAGCCAAGCTACTTAGACGACACCATACCTGGAGTACCTTACATGGGGAATCCTCCCAGCACTACATGAAGAAAAATACCAAAACACCGAAGCCAGAGCACGGCCAGAATACTAAGAATTCATCCTTCAACCTTATCGTACCTAGAACCAACCATCTTGGCCAGTCAACATTTATCTTAATTCAATCAAAGAATAGAATATCCTACCACATCGGATAAAATATAGGGCCAATTAGTCCAATTTTGTAACAAAGAACAAAGCCATACTTTGCTCCCCCCAAAAAGAAACCCTTGTACTGAACTTATAGATGTAACAAGACAACTTGATATGGCTTGTAATGATGAAACGGATATGCATTTTTTTTTCTTTTTTGTTTGCTATTGCTTTTTTTTCTTTGTTTGATTTTGGGGTTTTTTGGCTTGTTTCTGTTTGTGTTTTTTTTTTTTTTTTTTTTTTTTTTTTTTTTTTTTTTTTGTTGGTTTTTGATTGTTTTTAACTTTGGGGGGTTTGTTATTTTGGAGGCTAATGGTGTTTTTTGCTTTTGTTTTCTGCTGTGACAGTAGTTATGGTATTTGTATTTAGTGTTCTCTACGGAATAAAATCAATCAATCAATCAATCAATAAGTCAAACAAAACATTACTTTGCATAAACAGAGTGAAAACATTTTCTCTCTCTCTCACTCTACCTCTCTTTCTCTCTGTCTCTCTCTCTCTCTCTCTCTCTCTCTCTCTCTCTCTCTCTCTCTCTATATATATATATATATATATATATATATATATATATATATATATATCAGCAATGTTGATTTGGAACAAACATTAAACATGTGAGTGCATGTTTATAACTTTCGTAATCAAGCTTTCATGTATATGGTCATATATACTTGACAGATACTACAAAGCATGCGTGTATACGGAGTTTTGCCTAAAACCATTGACTAAATGCACGTCAGGATGGAATGCGGTCTGCAGCTTTTGGAGTGGATCTCTGCAAAGCATGAAAGGTCGCGTTTCAATGATTTTGGTATTTTGCTAGTTGCTTAGAATAGACAGGGGAATTGCTTTTTGGAACCCGAACACCTTATTGTCTGAACAGGTGGTGCTACAATGTTTGAAAATATTTTGTTCTCTGATGAATTTGTATGTGTGCTTATGTTATATGTTGCTATTTCTGTTACACCACGCCATGCAGTTTATGAAAACACGGTAGGAATGTAGCCTCCCTCGTTTTTCATCAAAACGTTGCCTATTTTTGCCAGACTGTACGCAGTCTGGCATTGTTGCAATTTGAGGGATTACGACCTAATCACTCAATGATTCTACTTACAGTTTCAAATTTCTTAGTCAAATATATAGTTCCAAGAAATTTACTTTAGCCCATTCACAAATTTTGATACTCCATCGCAAATATTTTCCATATACTCTCTATACAAATAAGTAGTTTTTTTCACATCACTGTTTTAGATTATTGTAAATTTCATCCAATCAGTGCACGATGTACGGCAGACATTTTTGTGTGACCATCCTCAGAACATACTAGTACACATGCAGCCCCGCACACATATCCGACCAAGTATAGTTCAAAGGACTGGGGTTTGTTTACATTTTGTGTTCGACAACGCTGGTCGGGTAACAGTCTGGCATTGTTTCAATTTGAGGGATTACGACCTCCGCACTCAATGATACTACTTAGAGTTTCATATTTCTTTGTCGAAAAATATAGTGCCAAAACTTCCATTTCAGCCCATTCACAACTTTTTGTACTCCATCGCATATATTTTCCATATATTCTCAATAAAAAATACATCTTTTTTTATACATGTCTGTCCTAGATTCATGATAAATTTCAGCCAATCACTACACCATGTACGGCAAACATTTTTGTGTGACCATGCGCAGAACATACACATGCGATCCCGCGCACATGTCCGACCAAGACCAGTTCAAAGCACCCGGGTTTATTCGGTTCACTTCGGGAAGCGCACCCTGCTTTGTTTACATTTTGTGTTCCACCACTGACCGGACTACACGTGGATGGATCAGAGATTAAAACACAAGATGTGGTTGGATTTAACCCATGGCAAGCTGTCATTACCTGGTATGGCACACAGTTTGCCAACAGGCATTTTTACTCACTTGCGCAACAACAAGCGACATGCATGATTGCACATGCCAGGGCTCTGTTATTTTTGCTATTCATTCCAAGTGATGAACAGTAAGTTGGTCAGAAATTGCATCATTTATATTTCTGTGCACTTTCTATTGCAATCTACCTGACAAAATTGATACCGTAAGTGGTGTCAAAAGTCTGATCTTAAGTGCAGTCACTTTTTACCAAGCAATCGTGCCATACAATCGAGTGCACACTGCCATGCTCCCGAGCATGATTTTCGACTATGCACGTCTATTTTTTCCGGCCATCGATCATGAATTAAATAAATATCTTGTTCTGTCGCACAGCTTTGTTCCATTCAAAGATTTATTTTAAAGTAAAACAACAAAATTTTGTGGTAAAACATCAATAACTAACGCATCAGAGCCAGCAATCAACAACACATCGTCATGGTGTTTAAGGCTACCATGATCGAGGTATAAAGCCTCCATGCGGCCACGCTGATCTTCGCTTCCTCACCGTGGGGTCTGCGCATTTCCATTGCCTTTCGTAAGGAATTGTCACTCCTGCCTTTATCTGTGCCTTGATTTGTTCGATCGAAGTTGTGTGTGTGTGTGTGTGTGTGTGTGTGTGTGTGTGAAAATATAATGTGAAAATTTAGCATCTAGGTCCAATAATCTTTGCGTGAACACGACTCGTTCACCTTCCCAACATTGCTCAGGCACGTGGGTTAAAAACAAGTTTGAATGGACAGTGAGCGACACATGATCAAATCCACCCAATGAGTAGCTTGGAAGGCATATGGTAAAAGGCGGAAGGGAACTGCCAGCACCACCGAAACCACTTGCTCGGGGGGGGGGGGGTGATAAGTGGGAACGGGCTCTCCCTTATATAATACGCACTTTTCAGCGTCTTTCAGCTTCTAAGACCTAGCTGACACTTTAATCGTTCTTGCCTGGAAATATTATTAGCTGGGGATAAGTATTGCAGGAATTATGAGGTAAGTACGCCGTAACGGATCGTCGAGTCGACATGCCAAACAACATGGCGTCCGTAATGTTTTGTTGTCATGGGGGAGTGGCTAGTATTTCAACTGTGAGGGTGGTTGCTTGCCACCTACACAACTGCACTTAAATTTTATCCTGATTATCGCTTACCTCGAAGCAAAACATTTATATTTTTTCAATAGTGAAAAGAACTTAAAACAGAATGGAATTCTAATATGTGTTTTCATATCAGTGCGAGGACCTGTGTGTGTGTGTGTGTGTGAGAGAGAGAGAGAGAGAGAGAGAGAGAGAGAGAGAGAGAGAGAGAGAGAGAGAGAGAGAGAGAGAGAGAGAGAGAGAGAGAGATTACAATTCGTCAATGACAATAATTCAATGAGAGAGAGAGAGATTACAATTCGTCAATGACAATAATTCAATGTCAGGAAATTATTCTCATGTTGACAATGTCTGTTTGAACACAAACATTTTTGAATGAATTTTAATTTTGCATGTAATATATAATGACATTCAACAGTGGAGGTGTGCTTCAAAAGCATTCCATTACTAAATTGCAAATTTACAACAATCAATTTTATTACACACAATTGATACCAGTAACTTAATTTCATCAGGAAAACACATGGTAGCACAAGTCAACTATCCAGGAAAACAGAAGCAAGACACAATGTCAAATTTCAAATCCAAAACAACCTTTCAAAAGCATGAAGACCCCACCTTTCCACATACACTAACTGCCTATTACCACCACAGTGCAATTTCAAAAGAATATGGCATGTGTATATTCACTCTTTGGGTAACAAATATATGAATGTTGTTTTTTTTTTCTTTTCTTTCCTTCATTTTTTTTTTGGGGGGGGGACGAAACACTTAATATAATGCCAGTGGATTTCCATGGCAAAAGGAAGGATTCTCTGCCAAACTTTATTATTATTATAATAAGGCAGGCAGATTTTTATTTCACTAATGTTCTTGTGTGTGCATTTACACAAGATCCAAAATTCGAATTATATTGTACATAACTTGAAGGGTCTCTTCGAATATAGTAATACAATTTTTAAAAACTTTTTTTGAAGAGAGTTAAGACCTACATGCAAGGCTATAGTGTACTGCCAATATGGTAGTCCCAACATGGAACAAATTTTATATGGCAAGAATAGATACGACTCCACCTGAATGCATGTTATTGCAATGCCAACGAGTGCAGTCATCATCAGTCTTCTTTAATATTTGTTTACCTTTCGTTTCGAATCCAAGCTAAGAAAGGCCAAATGATGATGATTTGATAACAGATGAAGGTATGATGAAAACGCAAGGCCCAACCAGCCGCACTGGTTCTGTTTAAAGCCCTTTATTGGTCGGTAACAGAACTAATATTTCACCATAGGAAGAGTGTAACAGTATATTTTACAGTATATTTCAGTTTTTGGCACACCCTTATTTTATTCATTATCAAATATGACTATTTTAGTTGAAGTCTGAAGCTTTATACAAGGCCCCATTCGTGTTAGTGGCAACTCCAATTTTGATAATGGAACTACTAACCGTCCCTCCTTGACAACAAAACATTACGGCCGGCATGTCGTTTGGCTTCTCGTTCCGACGATCGGTTCTGGCCGTGTTTAGCTCGATAATTCATACAATACTTGGTCCCAGCTGACAATATTTCCAGGCAAGAAAGATAAAGGTGTTAATAAGCTCAAACAAAATGAAACAGACCGGACAAATGCGTATAATATAACGGAGAGGCCATTCCGACCTCGACCTCCTGGAACTAGGTCAAAACGAGTGGTTCCGGCAATTTCGTTCCACCTTTTACCTTGTTACAGCATGAAATATCCTAAGCTCATTAATGAAGGAGAATGGAAATATATTCCTATTTTGGGCCATTTGTCGAGGGATACCTTAGGATTTTTTTCTTAGCCAATAAGAGAGTTTCTTACATAGAAAGACAAAAAATTCAGGATTCCAACATCATAAAACGAAATGGCGGACGATACAAAAATCTTGACTGCAAAGGTGCAAAGTCAAAGTTTTTGGGGGTAACATTTACCGTTGTATCATTCAAAATGTTGTGAAAAACGGAGAGTTGATCGCCTTTTATCCATTTGATAAGAATACACACACACACACACACACACACACACACACATACATATATATATGTATATATATATATATATATATATATGTATATATATATATATATACATATATGTATATATATATAACTGCAAAATCACAATAGCCATCCCCAAGTATTGAAGTTTGTCCGCAAGAAAAGCACACGTTCGCAGGTAAATAAGCATTGCGCATATGTTCTAAGTTATTTTCTCTCAATTCAGAGGACGTTCCTAATTTATCAGTAGGAATTCACGAGATTATGCGGACGATGTTGGGGTGGGAAGGGCTTACGAGGGGCAGTGCCCCCGCGGACACAAGACATTTGTGTAAATATACAGTTAAATGGTGCAGTCTGGTGGCTTAAAATCTTAGAAATCAGGTGCAAAAAAGGAAATTGAAAAACGCATTTAAAATTCTGTTAACCACAGTCAGGTAGCAGTACCCAGGTCGAAACAAAATACAAGGAAACGATGATAACTTTGTAAGAAATTGTAATGTAAGGAAATGGGCTTATTCCTTACCATCTATGCTGTTATCACTAGCGTTTGCTGTGGCATCTGTTGTAAACATGAAAGCGTGTGCCAGACTCGGCCATTTGCTGATTGGACAGTCAGGCCATCAATGGGATGCATAATTAACTAAGGTGTGGAAAAGTTTGGTACAGCTCGGTTTAAACAGTTGAAGTTTGGTTCCTTTTAAAAAGGATTTTTTAAAAAAAAATTAGATAAGGATCCTTGCGAGCACATGAAATCACATTTACTAAGGGAAACCTAGTGTGCATGCAAATGTGTGTGTGCGTGTGTGTGTGTGTTTAGTTTTGCGTAAAATCATCCTGTATATCCAATTTAAACTTTGGTGGAAATGCACATTAGGTGGAATGTAATTTGTGGAGATTTACCACAATCAACATCACAGCTTTGGCTGCTGCTTACGATCAATATCACAGCTCCCAGTGTTACTTGCTATCATGTTTAGCCACTTAAGATCACTAGGAGCCACTTATTTATCAATATCACAGCTCCCAGTGTTACTTGCTATCATGTTGGGCCACTTAAGATCACTAAGAGCCACTTATCTATTAATATCACAATTCTCAATGCTAACGAACTATCAATTAAATAGCTCTGGGTGTAACTTACTTATCAATATCACTGATTTTTTTTTTACTTTCTATCAATAGAGAAGCGGACGTATATTATGGTCGTAATTGCTAGTTACTATCAACGTAACCACTCTCATTTGTTCAAACACAAGTCAAATACAGTAAAGTGTTTTGGAATAATCGCCGTGTTTTTATTGGTTATAGTCAAGGTCACCTTTTGCGTGTAAATTCTGATTTGCTTTCCAGCATGCATTTAATAAAAAGTACTAATCTCCATGAACCTTAATATTAATAAAACAATGTCATTACGCAGCTTATTTATATATACCCACATATATACACATAGTCATAAATTGGCAGTGTACTGAGCCCCAGAACACCAAAAGTCACCAACCGTCACCGCATTACACCAACTTAAGCAGCGGCACTACAGTGCCTATACAAATTGGGCTGTCAAGCCAGCTGGCGCGGACAGCTTCCTACTGGCTTTAAGCCCCACCAGATAATCAAATTTCCACCTGGGCTAAGCGCTCACAGCCGTGAGATGCTTGCTGTGAGCAAGCCCTTAACAAACAAAAGACACCAAATATTACATTCACAAGGGGGCTCTGACACTGCCACTTAATGACTATGCCCGCCCACCACTGGAACCTACCTCCTTTTATATGTATATACACACACACACACACACACACACATATATATATATATATATATATATATATATATATATATATATATATATATATATATATATATATATATATATATAATATATATATATATATATATATATATAATATATATATATATATATATATATATATATATATATATATATATATATATATATATATATATATATATATATATATATATATATATATATATATATATATAATTGTAGTAATAAAGTCCGAAAGGCAGGACTGGCCAAAAATTATAATTAAGCAATAGAAGATTCACATTTTTTTTTAAATGGTAGTTTCCAACATGCCAGTCCAATACACCACTTATACCCACCAGAATGGTACAGAGGAACTGCACCAAATGGTAGAGTTGCGGCAAGTCTGCGGCCCAGGAGAAAAACCAGACAGCAGCACGGCAATAATGATGATAAATTTATATCCTTCTTTATCGTATGTGCATGTGTTCGTCCAGGTCGGCAAAAAGCTGTCTGGAAAACTGTGTCCACATCCACATAGAGCTAACCATAGAGATGCCGACAATTTACTGTAAGTAGTAATTGACAAGATTGACCATGTTGCGAGACCACGTTAGTCAGCACCATGTTTATCTGCAGGCCTTGCCTCAGGGGAGAGAGTGCGGACACACTCGATCATTACAGACGGACTGGTTTGTTCGGGGCGGGTGGGCGGGAAATAAACTGCGACTTCCAAAAATGGACAGAAATAAATTACAAAGTAGATAAACGGTACTTTGTAATCAAATGTTGACGACCATGAGCTGGCGACCCTGCCTGTTCACCACACGACGCTCTAATGACCAGAGGGACGCTATTGTCTTTGGCGCTTCTTACCCGCACATGCGCAAACTTAAGATACATCAGCGTCCCTTGCTGCTAAATTTAAATCCCTTATCTATTGGCATGGTAACAAGACTGAATAACATTCCATTCATTGGTTTGAACAAATCAGTTTGGTGTGGCATCCGTTGTCGCCTTGCCAAACTCTATTATACTTACCATCAATATCATAACTGTAAGTCCTATTTTATACCAATATGCTAGCAATGTCACAGTTTAGTACAGTATAATAGCAGTATCATATCCCTACGTCCCACCCACCACCCTTATCACAGCTCCGTCCCTCCCACCACAAATATAATAATTCCACGTTTTATTTTCTTGTCAACATCTCAATGACACTAACCCCCGATACAGGCATTCTCTCTTCTGCCTACCATCTATATCATCGTTTTAATTGCTCTTTGTTTTCAATATCATAGCTCTACGTGCTTCTAACTGTCAACATCATGTTTCACAGTACTACTTACTATCAATGTCGAGCTCAGCAATCATATCCTGTAATTCTGCTTCCGATGGGTTCTGGCCAAGTTTGCGCATGACTGCGCCCAGTTCTTGTGTCGTAATTTGCCCATTTCCGTCCTTATCGAACATGTCAAATGACTGTTTGAACTCTGAAAAACATACAGCCAGATGGAAAGCATCTCATTGAATCATTTTGTTCTTAAAGACTAAAAATAGAAGGCTTTATAAGTCTACTTCACCGTAGCTTGTCTGCTTTTTCTCTTACTCAAAAGTTTATATACACCTTCTTTTAAACCTCTTTGTATTTTCAAAAAAGGAAACAAATGGTTAATTGTGAAGACTACACGGGTGAAGAGCCCCATATATATATATATGAACTGGGCCCTGTCGAATATGGTATTCACGCATACTGGCCTCCAATGAACCATTCTTTTTGAGGTGAAAGATCTTAAGTCAGCACCTTTGAATAACCTCTGATTACTTTTTCATATTTCTTGGATACTTTCACACTAAGACTACATGCTCCCAAAAACACAGATGTGTGAACATAAAGTTTATATGAGAAAATTGATCTCAAAACTTTTGTTTACACTGAAAAGTTAAAGCAGTGCCGAGCACATGGGGTTTGTTTACATGGGCATGATAATGAAGCTTGTCATTGTTTGCACAGTCATTAGTCCATGACCCATGGAAACCAATTGACAAGGGTCACTCATAGGGAACAGGAAACCATTAGCCGTGGAGAGAAGAATGAGCCAGTTCGGACTTATCACTACCATTTTTTTCATTACTTTAAAATTTTCTATTGATGTAAAAACAAATTAGTACACTCCACTTACTGGGACCCAAATATGGAAATCCGCATGTAAACCCACACCCAAACAAGCCAAGTATGATTTTCCCAAGTAAAAAAAGTCTAGATTTAAGCCAGAAAACATATTTTTTTAAATGACAACATCACAGAGGTAAAGCTACAAGTTTATTTCACACAATAATTAAAACATGATGCAGAAGAAATGTGTATGTGTCATATAACAGCTATTAATGTGTAAGAATGGGCAACTTTTTCTTTCAATGCAAATTTCTCTAAACTTTTTTTTTTTTGTTTTGTTTTTTTTTTGTTTTTGGTTTTTTTTTTTTTTTTTTTTTTTTTTTTTTTTTTTTTTTTGTTTGTTTTGTTGCTCAACCTCTGCAATTTGTTCCTCGCCTCACAGACGTACGAATTGCCCTATCACATTAAAATCAACGGACATCAAAAGAAAAAGATATCCAGGAGCAGTTCCCGGGATGTTTTTGATTTTTTTGTTTCGGACAATCCCTTCCGTGACTTTTGGAACCATTTGTAGAAAGAAAATGAACAACCTGTCAGGACTGAAATAAATTTTTTTATTTATGCTATTTGAGGACTCACCATTGAATTCGATCCTGGACATGGATATATATTTTAAATTTCTTCTGATTTCAACTTGAAAAAAAACACACACATTTTCTGCGCGAAAAAAGTGAAAATCCCACCAAGTTACAAAGAATGCTATAAAATCTCAAAAAATACCAATCCTGCAACAAATCGCTATGGATATATATCTACGGATATGTAGTGATCAGAAAAAATATAGGTTTAATGTACTTGTGAAAAAATTAAATGGGTAATATCGATCCAAAAATTGCCAGTCTAAATGCGCACTAGCTTCACAGCTTACACCTGAAGAATGGGGATTCGGGCAGTCGGTATGTGCGTTTCCCCCTTTTTGGCTACGTCATTGGTTCCAAATGCTGCTGGTTTGAGACCCGGCCGTTTCATATATATATATATATATATATATATATATAATATATATATATATATATATATATATATATATATATATATATATATATATATATATATATATATGTGTGTGTGTGTGTGTGTGTGTGTGTGTGTGTGTGTGTGTGTGTGTGTGTGGTGTGTATGTATAATTTCAATCCTGTAATTCACTTTTGCGGAAATAATTGTTACCGTTGTTTTGTAATCTCGTTATATTTTCTGAGACACGACAGAGAGTTCTTCGGCTCGGTAAAGCTGTTACAATAAACGGCCCTTTATATTACGGGCGTCACAATAACTCTATGCGAACCCAACACATGCTGAGCCAAGGGGAAGTTCTAATTTATTGACAGCAATCATAAGTCCAACCTTTCAAATTTGTTAAACGCAAAGTATATAAACAAATTTGGTCATTTGACTCCTGATGAATATATTCACGTTGGTGATTCATTTGCTGAAATTCAAGAATTTCTAGAAAATGGTCATAAGCTTTTATCTTAATTGAACTAATTGGATTATACGCATCTAGATATCAGCTTATGATCATGTTGAATGTTTACACCTAAGACTTTGATGCCCAAATCTTCCAATGGGCACTGGGGTGTAAATTATCTTCTGCTTTAAAGTTTTTACTTTCATTTCATGTTAACAGTTAGTACGTTTACTCACAATTGGGCCTGAGATTGATAATGCTGGGTGCTCCATGACTGCTGTTGACTGACTGTTGTTCTCACTAGAAAAGGGCTATCTATGACATGGAGAGGATTAATGGTTACATGAAAAAATAAGGATGCAAGAAAGAGTTAAAGGTAACAGGATGGGGCTGATGGTTACATGAAAAAAGTAATGATGATAGTTAAAGGGGAAGTGGTGGCAGGAAATGGTTAATGACAACAAGAAATAATTAAAGCAAGAAATAATAAGGGCGGCAAAAAGGCACTAATAGTGAAAAAAAAGGAAGTTACGGTGTGAGGAAAGGGTTAATGGTGACTACCGGCAAAGGAACGACAAATTTCAAGATTGTTTTAAATTTCCATACCTTCGATTTCACTGGGAGTCAAGTTGAAAACCTGCAACAGAAAGCCATAATGTCATAGTTGGTCCATTCTTTGTAAACAATTTGAAATTAAAATAAAGATATCAATAACTATAGATAATAGATGCATATATTCCCAGTTTGATTGCAAAAATTCCTGGAATTGTACACACGAATCTTTAAAATCTAATCTGTTAAAAGAGACTTGAGCTTACATATATGTGTTAAAATTCACTATGTTTTTTATTAAAGATTCTGTAGTAAACTTGATCTAATTATGAAGTTTCACTGCACCATAGACTCTAGCCACGGGTGCCTGGTATCAGGAATGTAGCTGCCTGTATATGAAAGACCTTTGATGAATAGTGAGCGGGGACAGTCTGTTATCAACTGTGACGTAAGAGTCAACAGCTCTCGCTGGCGCCCCTGGGGCACACCGTGCCCAAAGCACGCGGATGAGGGCCGTTGAACCAGTACAAAACATGGCACTGAAATGCTTAAAATATTTTATAAACAACAATTTATTCCAACCTGAAACAGAAAATTGAGCTATCATTAATTTGATCATATTCATTTATCATTACATTGAAAACATCTTTTAGCACTCCGCGTTCTACATATTCATGGGACCAAGGGAAATATGATAGATATTTCGTTTGAGATAAATAGTTCTCCCACATCAATGTTCACAACGAGTATACACAAACCTATCACGAATTGTATGATATTATACCTGATTTGCAAGCAATGTCAAAAACGTTTTTCACGTATCAGGTAAGTGAAAAGTGAATAAATGCCTGACGAAACCAACCCTGTACCTTTTTTTTCTATTAGTGGATATTTTTTTTTCAATTCAGTAAGGAATCTCGTGGAATTGTCTCAGTTTAACACCTTGTCTCAAAATTTCGCATTTCACCAAAACAGCCTCCCCCCTTTTATACAGCATAAAACATCCACTGAAACCTCTGACTCATTAGGGTATTCATTAAATTCCCACTACTGCAGGGATCGTATATTTTCATAACAGGCCTTCATATGTTATGAAAATAACTAACTCGCTATTGTCGTTGTGGGTTTCCATCAATATGTATTATTTTGAATATCGCTTACACATAACGGTCAAATGTCGGCCTGATGGACCTTGTGATGAAATAATACGCTTACAGTCGAGATTGCCGTTCAGCCTCGAAAGGCAGAAAACCTGTTGATTCAGTCCAATGATATGGCTTTTTAAGCGCTAAATGACTTCACGCATTGTTAAAACACCCTTACCTGTATGACCTTTTTTTCATCAAAATTTCACTGTCACACGAAATTCTTTCAAAATCTTATACTGAGACTGAATGAAGTTTTGTCCCAACAATTACATCCTTTTCATAGACTCTGTTAATAGAGCTAGTTGTAATTTGACTGTTATATTACTTGTTTTATGCGTCTGGAATGCTCCTTTCACGCACGTGCATTACAAGCAGTTTTTAAGTTTACATTGGTGCACATTTTCTGAAAATAAACTTGTTAATAACAAAAAAAAGTGATTCATTTATTTTTGCTCAAAACTGCATTTTACATTCTAAAGCAAGAAACTAAACTACGAGAATTAATTAAACTTTTAAATTGTTTCCTGCACCTTTATCTCGGTATGAAAATTGGTTTGCTGGAATTTTGAAAATGATGAAAATTTCTACATAGTCGAAATGTAAGCAAGCCGAATTCAAATGCTTACAACAGAAGACATTTGTCTCTGGACCTGCAAAGCTGGTAGTCTCCAAAAGTATTTTGACTGCTATGACAGCCCCGTAAGGTTTATCTACCATTATCTGTCATCATATCTATTCACCGGCTGTTACTTATCACAAACCGCTTCTCAATAACGTTTTTTATTGTTGACGGACAATTTTATGAACAGGGGATTTTCAAGCTGCATTATTTGTTGGAGAAATTCATAATCTGTATTCTATGGCTAGAAACATTTCGTTCAAGGAACACGCAAGTTCTGTGAGTGAAAACAGTAACCTACTCCGCGAGCAGAATAGCAAACAAAATTGTGAATCCCGACTGAAAAGAATTGCTGCGATAAAGACAATTCTTCTGTAATTCTTCGCACATATAAATGTATGAAAACATAATTAGGCATCGCAGTTGCATGCATTTTTTTTATTCGGTGTTGGATTTTTTGGAACGCCTTGCAAAAACAAACAAACAAACAAACAATCCAACAACTCTATCCACAAACCAGCAACTGCCAGCAAACTCCAAATTTTCTGCAGCTCCGCGTCTCTTTCATTATAACTCTTTTGAACTTTTGAGTTTAGACCTGATAGATAGATTCAAACAAAATACATTAAGCTGCAAGTGTGATAACGCGTGCATGGACCTTGATTCCTGAAAGTGTTCATCATCATCATAGAAATTCCACTCGAAAGATTAAAATGCACATCGTTTTAAGACTAACCCATTTTCCATACTCTTGACTTTGAATTCACGTTGGTCATATTGAGTCTTTGATAATAATTTTCGAACCTGTACTTCAAGCAAACAAAATTTAATACGGAAATGTACATCAAATTACATGAAAGGGGAACGTATTATTTACAACATAAATATGTGATACGGACAATGTTTACATAAACATATCCACACGAAATGCATGGGCGTACGTGTGCAAGTCTTATTGGATCAATAGGTAGCTCAACACATCTACACAACCGCTTCCCGTGTGTCACGTAGCCCAGCTTCTATCAGGTAGATTCTTTCAAGTCTGCCGCTGTACACGTCTTGAAAATTCCTCACGCGTCGCACCTTAACTTTAAAATACTTGAAAGCAGAAAATCGATCAGAGAAGTGGATTATTAAATATAAAACGAAACATACCCTGCTGGCGAAATCCATGGTTGTATGTCAAAACCGTGTCCTTTGGCCCAATAAATGTATGTCTCTGCGCAAAGCCGCTGTCCACATGCAATTGGATGTTAGTCGTTCGGCAACACCCATGTAGTTGGCTCATGCACGGGATTCCTGCTCATCTCCGTTTACATGTACTATTGTAGCTGGGAGGATCGAGCTTCAATATATATATATATATATATATAAAGCCTTTGTGTCCTTACTTGTCGCCGCGTTATTGCCACATTGCGAAAAGACTTTATTCACGGCATACTTGGGTCGTTACAGCAGCTAATTCGACAATGTGTGCATTTCTACAAACACTGTAATAAGCAAATTTGCTTTGATTTATTTTTGTTTTCATATACTAGGCAAGTTAAACACCCATGGTGGATACCATCTTAAGAGATAACCCTGAAGTACAGTAGTTCAGTAGAACAGGACAAAAGAGAAGCATTTACAACAGGTACTTGTCTATATAGTAAAGTAGCAGGGGTTGTCGCGGGAAAAGCGGGGTACAGGGACCTGGGTACCCCCCTTTTTTCCAAATGTCGTCTGCTCATGCATTTGCCTTTGATGTGCTTACCGCAATAAATTTACATGAAACTATCAGAGGAAACCTAGCAGGACAATATGGCTCAATAGCTATTTTGGGGGCATCCAGCGTTCCAAGGAACGCTGGGCAAAGCGGTTGATCTGGTCTTTAAACATGACAGGGCAGCAAAGCGTTAACAACTATTTTGTTCAACCGCTCGTTATTTCCTCACCAATGTACATGTCATGTGCTCAATTCAAAAGGAGATCAATTAACAGTATATGTGCGAATGTACTGAAGACCCTGGACTGAGTAACTGTTTAGGCTTTACATCACTGTCATTATAAAACCTGTTTGTCACAATATTGCTTCAGCACGTAAACGAAAACGTGGGCACGTGTTATTTATTGTGAAGAAGAAAAGGAAAGACTGAAATTGCAGGTAATAAATTTTCAATGAGATTAAAATTTGGTTACATGCATCCAAAAACAAAACAGAAAACAAAAAAAAGAAACAATTTTTTTTTTCTGCATGAGCTAAAGTGCATGACGCATTAAACACAAGGTGACAACATAACCCACCTAATGTATGTGCTAAATCAAACAGAGTTTAAACCTTTTTTGGAATTGCATTTTAGGTTGCTAGGTTGCATCCCTTCCCTATAGTGACTGCTCAATTTGACTTTTTCAGTACAAAAGTGGATTTCAGGTAATCTCAAATTGAGTATAATACTGAAGCTTACTTTTGCATGTCATGCACCTTTCTATATAAAAAAAGTATCGACCCATATCTCTTACATGGATTGCAAAGCAGGCCAAACCTATGTTAATTACTCTCCATGACACAGATGATGGCGTATACTTTCCTGCCGACTTGCTCGGTGGAGGAAATTGAAAGTCTCGGAGAACACCACCCTTAACACTCAGAGTGGTAGAAACTCCTTTTGCTTGCATATTCTGCCGCCACTCAAACCCAGGCCACAGAGGGGAAATGGGAGCGTGTTCCGTCAATCAAACCCAGGCCACAGAGGTGAAAGGGGAGCGTGTTGCAGCTCCGCTGACCGTGCACCCTTCTATATGTGAGGTCATAATAGAAGATTTGTCATCTTATCTTACACATTTTCTCAAAATACGTCCAAAATTTAACATACAAAGACACAGTTTTACCCAAGCCTTTCGTGTTTATGAATCAAGTTTAAATTTTAAGCTGCATCATTGGTTCTGTAGCATTACCTCTTGACCACCATTGTCAAGACTTCCATGTCTGGCCAAATCACCCGACACAATTGAGCTGGGTTATTCACTTGATTGCTCAAAAAACCTGATAGTCACGTTGGCGCCATTTCTCGGTTCCTCGTGGACCCAGTGGTGACTCCTGGTGCTTATGCTCCCTTGTTCTTTCTTCCGCCCCGGGTGCCTAAACAGCGTGGTCGAAAGGGGTTGGGAGCTATGTGAACTTTTGATCACAAATACTGGTGCTTTACACAAGATCCCTTTTGCGGAAAATGCATTGTGTGTGGTCCAAGATTCTTTCGGGCAAAGATAGCTTATATTTTTATCTGCAGCTACCTCTGGATAAGTAAAAGTAGATCAGGTCATTTTGACTTGGAGCTGCAGTTTCCAAGATGGCATCTCCACGATCAGATTGCAGAAAGAAGAAGAATAGTGCCCATCAGGCAATCCGTGCTTGGCAGCGTGCCATTAGTGTTGATCAAGTGACCACTTCTCCTTCACCTTTGTTGGGTAAAGGTCAGAAGATGGAACCACAAAATGGCTGCCTGGGACAACCATGAGCACTGCTTTAGTTGTTGCCACCAATTTGGCCGTGTTCGCTCTTGCAGGAAAACATGCTGGTTTTGTGTTGGTGTGGGAGAGGAAAAGTGGCTGCTGAATGAGCAGGCCTGAAAAAGAGCAACAAGGCTAGATGCAGACAGCAAGTTCCTGCTGTCAAACAATGGGCTGTGGACTCTGACTTTGTCAATTTTTTCGTCCCCACAACTCCACTAGAGAGGTGCAGATGAACCCACGAAGCTCACCCACAGGCTCAGGTTGCTGCCGACTCTTCACCAGAAAACCCCCAGGGAATACGGAGAAGAGGTGATATAGTCACTTGCAGGGAGGCCAAAATCAACTTGCAGTGACCACAAGCACCCAGCTAAACCTTTGGCGATAGCAGTCCTCCTTTACCCAGTAACCCAATGGCTGTCCTTGGCATGGAGACTGTATTCAGAAACACACATGTGCAGGCTGACTTGTTCAGGGAGGGCACTGATCACCCCCTCTCAGCGCACCACTTTGTGGACCCCTCCAAAGAGGCAGGCTGAGTGCAAGTTGGATCTCCTGAGATCATGACTCCCCTGCCCCCTGTAGGAAGGTTCAGAGTCAAAACCCCTTACAAAGCCAGGATGGAAACTTATTGGTTCCCATCCAGTCATCCTAGAGCCCCAACCTATTCCCCAAGGAAAAGTCTGGACATCCCTGAAAACTGAAGCCTGGACCAACTTCCCAAGCGCCCAGATGCAAGAGCTTTGGTTGGAAATCCAGGCATGTCAGAGCACATAAAAAGATACCCAAGTCTATGGTAGCATCCTGTACCTATAGGGAGCCTTTGGCTCTTGTGTTTGTGGCCCCCTCCTCCACCCAAGTGTGATATCAGTTCTGCTGTGCTCTGAGTTTGAGCAGGGTGCTTTGCTTCTCTGTTTTGACGGGCAAGTGGAACTCAAGAGCCTTGAAGAACAGCAGTTCTGGAAAGAGACTTAGACTTCATCTGTGCCTGCTGGCACTTTTGCCACCTCTGAATGGACTACAGCAGATAAGCAGCTTGCTTTTTCTACGTTGAGTCAGTTCTCACTCAGCCCTGTGGCTAAGGTTGCAGCTCCAGCAGGCTCCCTCCTGCCAGCAGACGTGAGGGTTATTTGCAGTTGTGGATGTGGCACTGAGCCTCCATGAGGCTCAGGAGTTCTCACAACTCCAGCAGAAACCCTCTGACCTATCGCACCATGAAAGAGTAGATGCTTGGACAGTGGCAACAATGACTAAGGCAGAAGTCTTTATTACCCCCATCATGAGGCGTGGTGACAGAAAACCTGCTTCCATAACAAGTGGCTGCCCCATTTCTTTAGACGAACTTCTGTTTTATGAGGCAATGGGTTGATCTTGAACATCCTGAGACATGGCTTTTTGCTGCTCTTTAAAGAAGACAAGCCTCTTCCTTGTCCCCAAGTGGGACAGAGGTTGGCATCCTGTCATTTACCTCTTAAAGCTGAACACATACAGTAGCGACTGAAAGTAACTTAACCAAAATCTGCGCGCACTCGCAAATTGCTCGCACTTTGCTCACACTTTGCTCGGGCTCGCACCCCCGGGTTGCTCACAGTTGTTTTCTGATCTACCCGCACCCTTGCTCGCAAGCACCCTCACGCTCACCCGGGAGTTCCATATGCTCGCGGGTACTGACTAACCCGCGGGCACACTGGAAAGACCAGCAGGACAAGCCTATTATATACATACTATATTTCAGTCTTTAAGAGATAAGCTGGGCTAGCTGGGATGTATCAATGCCTTCAAAATTTGAAGCCAAACCGGGAAATAAGACTGCAATCGCTGCAGATTTTGACCATGTTCTTATAAATTTACATTAAAATTCAATAGCCGTTTTTACAATATTTTAGCCAAATCAAACAAACACTAACATTTGGCTTAAGGCACCAGTGATTCCTGGCTGGTGAATTCGATAACGAGACAAGCCCCCCCCCCCCCTGCTCCCAGACGTTGGGATAAAGTTGAAGAATGTGGATTTCTGGAATTATTTGGACCCCATGGTTGCATGTATCCAGTCTCTAATGCTGCATACATGTTCATGTAAATGTGAGTTTTTGTTTTTGCACTGTTGTCATTCATAAGAACCGATGAATATTTTTTTTCACCCAGACCTCATTACTATGTAATTAAAATGCAAGTCACTTCAGTGTGGGCGATCATGACTAACTACCATCCCCCACCCCCCACCCCCCAAAACGTATGCAACCACCCCACCCCCTCTACCAATTAGCCTCAGACTCCATTGTTATTGGAAGCTGGTCAGTCTGGTCAGCAGAATTTCATTACCCAGGGGCTGTGGGCACGCATGGAGCATTGGGAGCAGCATCACTTTGGTCCGCCAGGTTGCATCTCGGCAATAACCATGAAGCGGGTATCGCAAAATAGCAGTGCGTATGGCAGTCATGAAGTACTCGAGATAAGGAAATTAGCTCAATTAGACAGCAATCAAGACATATTGTATCATCTCAAGTGTCAAGAAAAATTTATATTAACTGCGCAGAAACAAACTTTGTTTCCATGAACATACCACTTTTCCGGGTTTTTTTTGTTTTTTTGTTTTTTTGTTTGAGCGTGGAGCGTCACAGGAGCAATCGGTTAACACTACAAGATTGACACTATGTCACGCAAAGGAGCCCAGAATGGGAAGGACTAACTACTACAAAAACAAAAACAAAAACAAAACAAAACAAAACAAAAACAAAAACAAACAAAAAAAAACAAAAAAAATTAAAACAAAAAACCCCCGCAAAATAGTACCTTTTCAGTATCAATGAAGCAAATTTGATTGTCGTGCATCCAAAATTGTTCAAATTCCAATTGAAGCACTGATGACATGAACCATCGCATGCGCAGACCGGTATATAGGTATATATGTTAAATTAATTTCACGGTAACGCCTCTCGAAAGTTTAATGTACTTTTCCACCCATGGCAGTTTCGAATTTAGAGTGAAGTTACGTGACGAGGAAAGCCCAAATTTGCCATCGTGCAAAACGTATATTATATATTCATGACTTTCGTCATATTATGCTCTCTTTGCATGTTGGCGCGCAAATGGTAACTGAAATTAGCCTCAGACTCCATTGTTATTGGCAGCTGGTCAGTGTGGTCAGCAGAATTTCATTGGTCCGCCAGATTGCATCTCGGCGATAACCATGAAGCGGGTATCTCAAAATACCAGTGCGTATGGCAGTCATGAATTACTCGAGATAAGGAAATTAGCTCAATTAGACGGCAATCAACACATATTCTATCATCTCAAGTGTCAAGAAAAATTTATGTTAACTGCGCAGAAACAAACTTTGTTTTCATGAACATACCGCTTTGCCTTTTTTTTTGTTTGTTTGAGCGTGGAGCGTCACAGGAACAATCGGTCAACACTACAGGATGGACACTATGTCACGCAAAGGAGCCAAGAATGAGAAGGACTAACTACCACCAAAACAAAACAAACAAAAACAAAAACAAAAACAAAAAAAATTAAAACAAAAAACCCCCGCAAAATAGTACCTTTTCAGTATCAATGAAGCAAATTTGATTGCCGTGCATCCAAAATTGTTCAAATTCCAATTGAAGCACTGATGACATGAACCATCACATGCACAGACCGGTATATAGGTATATATGTTAAATTAATTTCACGGTAACGCCTCTCGAAAGTTTAATGTACTTTTCCACCCATGGCAGTTTCGAATTTAGAGTGAAGTTACGTGACGAGGAAAGCCCAAATTTGCCATCGTGCAAAACGTATATTATATATTCATGACTTTCGTCATATTATGCTCTCTTTGCATGTTGGCGCGCAAATGGTAACTGAAATTAGCCTCAGACTCCATTGTTATTGGCAGCTGGTCAGTGTGGTCAGCAGAATTTCATTGGTCCGCCAGATTGCATCTCGGCGATAACCATGAAGCGGGTATCTCAAAATACCAGTGCGTATGGCAGTCATGAATTACTCGAGATCAGGAAATTAGCTCAATTAGACGGTAATCAACACATATTCTATCATCTCAAGTGTCAAGAAAAATTTATGTTAACTGCGCAGAAACAAACTTTGTTTTCATGAACATACCGCTTTGCCTTTTTGTTTGTTTGTTTGAGCGTGGAGCGTCACAGGAACAATCGGTCAACACTACAGGATGGACACTATGTCACGCAAAGGAGCCAAGAATGAGAAGGACTAACTACCACCAAAACAAAACAAACAAAAACAAAAACAAAAACAAAAAAAATTAAAACAAAAAACCCCCGCAAAATAGTACCTTTTCAGTATCAATGAAGCAAATTTGATTGCCGTGCATCCAAAATTGTTCAAATTCCAATTGAAGCACTGATGACATGAACCATCACATGCACAGACCGGTATATAGGTATATATGTTAAATTAATTTCACGGTAACGCCTCTCGAAAGTTTAATGTACTTTTCCACCCATGGCAGTTTCGAATTTAGAGTGAAGTTACGTGACGAGGAAAGCCCAAATTTGCCATCGTGCAAAACGTATATTATATATTCATGATTTTCGTCATATTATGCTCTCTTTGCATGTTGGCGCGCAAATGGTAACTGAAATTAGCCTCAGACTCCATTGTTATTGGCAGCTGGTCAGTGTGGTCAGCAGAATTTCATTGGTCCGCCAGATTGCATCTCGGCAATAACCATGAAGCGGGTATCTCAAAATACCAGTGCGTATGGCAGTCATGAATTACTCGAGATAAGGAAATTAGCTCAATTAGACGGTAATCAACACATATTGTATCATCTCAAGTGTCAAGAAAAATTTATGTTAACTGCGCAGAAACAAACTTTGTTTTCATGAACATACCACTTTGCCTTTTTTTTTTGTTTGTTTGAGCGTGGAGCGTCACAGGAACAATCGGTCAACACTACAGGATGGACACTATGTCACGCAAAGGAGCCAAGAATGGGAAGGACTAACTACCACCAAAACAAAACAAACAAAAACAAAAACAAAAACAAAAAAAATTAAAACAAAAAACCCCCGCAAAATAGTACCTTTTCAGTATCAATGAAGCAAATTTGATTGTCGTGCATCCAAAATTGTTCAAATTCCAATTGAAGCACTGATGACATGAACCATCACATGCACAGACCGGTATATAGGTATATATGTTAAATTAATTTCACGGTAACGCCTCTCGAAAATTTAATGTACTTTTCCACCCATGGCAGTTTCGAATTTAGAGTGAAGTTACGTGACGAGGAAAGCCCAAATTTGCCATCGTGCAAAACGTATATTATATATTCATGACTTTCGTCATATTATGCTCTCTTTGCATGTTGGCGTGCAAATGGTAACTGAAATTAGCCTCAGACTCCATTGTTATTGGCAGCTGGTCAGTGTGGTCAGCAGAATTTCATTGGTCCGCCAGATTGCATCTCGGCGATAACCATGAAGCGGGTATCTCAAAATACCAGTGCGTATGGCAGTCATGAATTACTCGAGATAAGGAAATTAGCTCAATTAGACGGCAATCAAGTCGTGTACTGCACTGGACTTACTGATTGATTCATTCATACATTCATATTTCTTTATTTAATGGGGGCGGGGGAGGGCGGTTGTAACCACCAGACACGTTGTATCATCTCAAAAGGGTGGGAAAGGGGTTTCCCGTACTGGCGTACTGGGGCTTTTTATTTACCGTACTGGCGTACTGGAAGCCCTCTTATTGTACGTACTTCGTACTATCCAAAATTTGGAAAGATTTTTATTTTCCGTACTACGTACTCTACAAACATAATTACCTGTACCAGCGTACTGAACTCCCCCCCTCCTTACCCCCCTTCTCTCAAGTGTCAATTAACTGCACAGAAACAAGCTTTGTTTCCATGAGCAGACCACTTTTCCTTTTTTTTTTTTTGAGCGAGGAGTGCCACAGGAGCAATCGGTTAACACAGCAAGATGGACACTATGTCACGCCACGGAGCCCAGAATGAGAAGGAGAGAGAACTTTGAAATTGGCAAAACTTGTTGCATCTGTACTTATCACGTTCCTTTGTTTCAAAGTCCACATTCAAAGTGACATAAAATACACTTGCTTTGACAAAATCAATATAATCCTAGTGTTTATAAACATATTATTTTTCAACACCTCCTTCACATGGAGATTTTGCGTCACCCGTATAGATTGGGCTCGACTTCAAGGAAATGGGTTTTGTTTATTACTTACCTATAATACTTATTCAAATATAAATATTTGGCTCATGAAAATATTGACTTGCTTCTTTCAATTTCAACGGGACAAGTTAAAAAAAAAAGTATATTACTACAAGTACAATGACATATTCATTTTCATGTACATCGCAAGGAAGAACGCAACAGTTTACTTTTGTAACGATATGCACGACTTCACATAACCGCGGCATAAAACAGATGTACAAAGGAGCCAAACTACCTTTTTCCTTTGTAGGATCTCCATTAAAAAATTGGACACAGGGCAGTTTTATAAAGGTACATCATTACTTATTGCACTGAAACCTCAGTATAACGACACTCAGATATCCGACATATTCTGACATCGGAAAATGTTCCTGAAGGTTATGGACAAACCAACTGATCAAAAACAATTTCGCGGATGTTTTTAATTTGAGACCCTATCAGACAGTTACGCGGAGATTACTTGGAAAAAACACCCCTAAATTACAAATTTCCCCACCGCGAAGTTACTCTAAATTGACCCCCTTTCTCTCAACTAAACTGGAACGATCATGCGTACCCGTAGTATCCCCGAGTTAGGGGGCAGGGCGACATCGCTGTTGAGCAAGATTGTTGGCGCTCTGCTCATGGAGGTATTACCGTTGATTTAATACTTCCATGCTCTACTGTAACGGCGAAAAACACTCTGGAGGGGCCTCAGTCTATCTACAGAGGCAACAACAGATACAAACTGAAAACAGCAGTTCTTTTAAACTACATTGTATATCTCAAGATGTTGGTTTCTTCCTCTTTGTTCATAGCAAGGGATAGGCAATTCCACAGTGATGCGCGACCAGAACGAGTCACATTCAAGGATGCCTGCGAAGTCATTCAGCCGGCGAAGTACCTGCATTACAGTGTGAATGTTAAAGCTCGTCATTAGTGTGTCAGGAAGTACAAGGAGGGGTGTGCTTAGTTTTTCCTTAAAAATGACGCTTTTACTTTTGGGCCATTACTATTGCCAAACATTAGTTGGGGTATTTCTATAGCAGACGGTGACTGAGTTTGCCTCCTCAGCTGACTCATGCCGTTTTTATCTGCTACTGGACCCAGTTACCAGTCCAAGGCGCTTGGTCTTCCAAGCAGGTTGTCTGTGAAGCAGGCTTTCTACCTCCAGGATAATGTATCTGTACATAACCATCAGCACATAAAAAAGTCTGCTTCTCAGGCAACCAAGTAGGCAGTGATTGTACAAACTTGAAAGAGCCGAAAGTGCCTTATCAAGGTTTCATGCATTTAGCACACTTTGGGCACCGAGCCGTGAAGATAAAGCTACATCATCAACACAGTCTCGGCGCCGACCTGCTTGTACATGCAGATAGGAACGGTGTCCTAATGTAATCAAAGATCTGAAGTGGCAGAATTCCATTTACATGCAAGTAGTGGATTTAAAATGCAAAAGGTTTATTCTAGTTTACCTAAAATTGTATAACCTTAAACTTAACAGACTTGAATTAAACATTAAACAAATTCTTTTCCCCGCTCATCGTTATCCTTGCATTTTTCAAACTTCAGTACTTTTTATAACTAGCGTGACAAAGAACTATCCCATGTTGCATCCCAAATTATATTTTCTCCCTCTGGGGTAACACAGAGCTTGATCTGCTTCAAACAATTTTTATAACAGTTCAGTACTATATCGCTGAAACTACTCAGTTTTTATTCTGATCCTTCCAGTTCCTAATTAAGCCTACCCAGCCCCGGTGGGGGGCGGGGGTGTAATCAAATGTAAATTGGATAGGTGGTGATGTAATTTAACTATTTTCTCTCATTTTTCTGGTCATTAGTCGACACTATGTCATTATTTTGTTCTCAAGTTACTTACTGATTGATTATACAACAATCTCTGTTGATACATTCATTAGTGTAACATACGCTTACGTAATTTTGTGATGTCCCTTGCATGTTGTACATATTCTGTTTTGTCGCTCCCTCTCTGGAGAACCCATTGTATTAGTCAACTTTTTGGAAGGAGTTTTGTCTATTTTCACCATACGGTGAGGGTAGGGTTTGGTCTATTTTCACCGTATGGAGGTGATGGTACAGTTTGGTATATTTTCACGGTGGGGATAGAGGCGGCTCTATTTTCACCATCTGGAAATTGAAATTCAGAGCCTTTTCGCAAATTTATGGTTACGGATTGTTGCATAGAACTGAGGCAAATTAAGATTGGAGAAATGCTTACTTCAGGGAGATAGCTAGCTTTATAGTATAGTCAATAGGAAATGGGACCAAAGCGAATTGCCCACTTACGGAGGGTTTACTGTAAAGCAATTACCTTGGCACCGTGACAGCCTTAAATGCTTGGCTTTTTAACATCTCAAATTAATGTATATGAATTTACTAGACCCACCCATGAGTCTTTCATTTTTGTTGTTTCGTGGATTTTTTTAAGGCGATCCTTATCTAAAGTCATAACAAGATAGATCTATAAGTTACCCACCCTTAAGTTTCGTTACTTCCATCTGTGACCATATTGAAAAAGTTCCTACTTTGTCTTGTTACCTGAATTTTTGCCTTTTCACATAACAATACAGTGTTGGCTCTATAAAAACTATTAGATAATAAAAGCTGAAACAACACCTCAGCAGATCTCATTATAAACCATGCTCAACTTGGATGTTAGGCCTTTTTATATTATTTCAGCAAACGTTTGTTCCAATTCTCTTTGTGTGCAATATCATGACACAATGCTTTTCCAAAACATTCTTCCCTGGTTGACTTCTTTCCATCGCCATATGTTAGAAATAGAGCAGCCCCTATTCTCACCATAAGATGAATAGAGACCAAATTTTATCATCACCGTACGGTTAAAATAGACAAAACACTTTTCTCACAGTACGGTGAAAAAAGTCACTCCGAAAAAGAAAACCTTGCCCCCACACTGATACCTGCTGAGTGACTTAAAAATTTTGCTACGTCATATTTTTCAGGACAAGAAACAAATGCCATTGAAAATTTGGGTACGGACTCAGTCTAACCATGGACCTAATCCATGGTCTATCGCTTGCCACTGAACTAGTAAATAGTTTATCGGGGGTGAAACTAGGAAAGATGATTTGCTGCATAGCAAATCAGTGTGTGTGTCTTCAAAGCATATTGGTATGGCAATGTACAACTATTCCATAAAACAGGAGTAGAAGTTGGAATGGCATCTCTTACGATGTTGATAAAGGCTGTGGATTATGAGTGAAATCTATTGGGGGTAATAAAATACACATAAACTTAAGGAGGAAAGGGTAGGGTTTATTTTGATGTGGCTACACTTGCCAGGACTTTGGAATAGGCTGGCCATTTGGTACCAATCATTTACTGTCACTGGTCATGTGTGTTTGGTGGGGTGGCAGACACATAGCGGGGCCAGCTCCACAGTAAAATGGTATCCCTTTAGCCGGATTATTTTGTAAAAAATCCAATTATTTGACGCTACAAAGGTGAAAATAAAACCCATATAAATGTCTACAGCAGCACCCATGTGGACCTGTTGACAAACACCACTAATTATAGCAGCCGGGTTGAGTGGCAGGGCAAAGAGGTCAGTGATAGGCTGCTTGGCCTACCAGCACTGTGGTCACAACTAATGAGACGGCCCCCAGAGCGCAAGTTAGGTGGAATGCACTGTATAGCATATTCAAGATTTGAAACTTTGATTAGCCCTCATTTGCATAATTTTGAAAAGCATGACTTTTCATTATAAAATGGCCAGACTTTATCTATAGAAGTATAATTGTGCCGAGTTTGGAGTTTCTACGTGTAATACTTTTCAAATGAAATGTCGGACAAATTTGCCTGTAAAGAAAGAGAGAAAGAAAGAAAGAAAGAGAGAAAGAAAAAAAGAAAGAAAGAAAAAAAGAAAGAAAGAAGAAAGACAGACAGAAAGAAAGAAAGAATTCCTAGTAAAACAGAAAAGTATGTGCTGACACACACACTTCAATTTTGGCTAACAGTCTTTTACATACATCAGAAAATTAGAAAGGGGCTAGTTCCGTGCCTGCTTAGCCTCTCGTGCCACCTTTCTGTGTGGCTTGCTTGGGTCTGCTAAGGCCTGCTAAGCAGACAAGCCAACAAAGCAAGAACACGAGACTTTCGCTGACATTGGTATTAAGATATGCTCTGAGAAACCGGTCAGAATATTTATATATCTCTGTAAGTTAATGTTGGGGAAATGCCTTGCGCTCCCATAGGACCACAGTGGTTGACATTTGCCAGGCAGGGAAGGAGCACCAGAGCTGCTGGGTGCAATGGAGGCTTCACGGTGGCAGCGTGTGTATGCCGCCATAGTGATTCGGCCCGATCCAGTGGTAGGCATTCGTGCATCATGTGTCGCCTGACCCCCGGCAAGCCATGCTGTGGAACACCGGGAGCGGGAGATTATGGTCGGGCCAGTATCTCCCTTTCAGTCACCACCTATGGTCATCGCATATCGGTGTGTAAACATGTGCGTAAGCTTGTTTGCATGCATCTGTGTACACCTATTGTTCAATTGTTGCATCAAGTCTATATTAGTATGTGTAGTCAAATTTATATCATGCACGGTCATCTCATAGTCATATTATCATGATTTGCATAACAGTAATGTGTGTGTGTGAATGTGAGACATCTGCTGCTCATACTTTTCTGAGTTTAAGAGAGAAGCAAGTGTTGGCTTCAATGAAATGAAAAAAAATGAAAAAGTGAGTAACGATCCTCATCATACTCATTATATCTCCCAAATGAGAGAAATATGTAACTGTACATGTAGATCTATGTACAAACTGTATAATATCATGCAGGTATATAGATGTTGTCAACTTCATCTTGGCGCAGCTGGGCTCATGGGCCAAACGGACATGCATTGATGCTCGGGGGCAACCCATGCTCGCACCCACATCCGCCCGCTCCGACACCCGCACAAACACAGGGACTCAATCTGTAACTAACCCGCTGGTTGCTCGGGGGCAATTGCTGGCCATGCCCGCAAATTGCTCGGGGGTTGCTCGCGCGCAGAGGTTAAGTTACTTTAAGTCACTACTGTACTTGGAGGTCCCGTCCATCAGGATGGAGACCCCTCAGTTGGTGGCTGCAGCCCTCCAACTCCAGGAATGGGCCATGTCCTAGGATCTCAAGGATACATTCTTCAACATTCCAATTGTGGAGACTTCATGGTAGTATCCATTTTTTTTGCATTTTTGGGCCAGGTCTACCAGTTCATGGCACTCCCATTTGGCCTTGCCATGGTATTTCTTGTGCTCACCCAGTTTGTGCAGCAGTTGCTGTGCGCCTTCACCAGAATGCCTTATGTATTCATGTGTGTCTGGACATCTGGCTGATCGGGGCACTATGGCACCTAGATTTGCAGTCACACACAGACAGTTCTGGAGCTTTGCAAATGCTTAGGCCTGATTGTGCATCTCTCAAAGTCCTCTTGCCAAATCAGAGCTCAACTTGGTTGCCTAAATTTATTGCCTTTCAGAAGACAGGTGGGAGAGACTTCAGCTGATGCTCAAGGTATTTCTGACTTATGAGGTTATCTTGGCTAGGCAGTGGCAAGCCCAGTTAGGCTACCTGTCCTCCATAGACTCCCAGGTCCTCCTGGGTCACCTTCATTGTCTTTTCTTAGAGCACGTCCTGTGAGATATTTGGTTGAGGGACCAAGGCTACCAAGTCCAGGTGAGGTCCTCCCTGAGGACCACATATAAAATTGTCGACACATTTGTTTCATATGGATTGTGAAGGAAGTCTGGCATTGACTTATTGAGTCACTCTCCATAGCACAGATGTTGGTATATACCTCTTACCTTGTCTTTGGTGCAGGAAACCAAAGAACTAAGAGAAAACCACCATGCACTCTTTCAGTGGTACAAAATTTCTCCACATCATTCGAATGACGAGAATTAAACCCAGGTCACAGAGGTGAAGGGCGAGCATCTTACCACTGAGCCAACCGTGCACACACTTACCTCCTCGGGGGGACATTCAGGAGATTGTCATGTTGTCACCCTCTCAGGTGAAACTCACCATGTACACTGACTCTGGGTGGGTAGTCCATGCGGAGGGCAGGATAGCATCATGCAATTATCCTGCAAAGTCTGCATCCCATCACATAAAGTGGTTTGAACTGGGGGCAATACACCTAGATTTCCTCCACTTCCAGGACCTGGTGGAGCACAAATGCATGCTCATAATGGGTGACAACATGACAGCAATTGCCTACCTCAACTGGCAAGACAGATTACACTCCCAAAAGCTGACAGAGCTGGCCAGACATATCATACAATGGTGTCCTGTACACGATGTTCAGACACAGATGATGCCTGTTCCAGGAGTACAGAGTGTCCTGGCTGACCAACTCTTCAGAAGAGGTCAGCCGGTGGGGAAGGAGTGGTCGCTCCATGCACGAGTTGTTCAGGTCATGTAAGCCAGCTGGCATACCCAACATGTGGATCTGTTCACAACAAGTGCAGATGCAAAACTTTGGTTTACATGTCACCTGTCCCAGATCCCAAGGCCTTAGCAGTGGATGCTCTAGCCAGGGACTTGAGCAACCTTTGGGCTTAAGCCTTTCTTCCTCTGCAGATCCTTCAGAAGGTTCAGTCCCATAACTGCACTTTTTTATCCTAGTGAACCCCAAGCAACTGAGGACAGATTTGTCTGTGGGCCTCCTGGAAGTAGAAGTACTGAGGCTCTGCTACATTGACTGGCATGGCCAAAACTTTGTGTGTAATTGCAGATAAGCATGTTCCACAAGACCCCTCCAGTGCTTGGGGGTTATCACACAGCACATCTGCAAAAAAGGTTTCTGGGCATCAGTCACAGATAGAATTGCCATAGGGCGGCTTCGATCCTCATCTGTAATGGTTCATTGGAAAGTGTTTTTTGATTGGTGCAACTCTTAGAAAAAATAGGCATGATCGTCGCAAACATTGCTGACTTCCTGCTATACCAGTGGGAAATCCTCAGTAAGAACTGTTGAGGGGTTGCCTTTAGCCATCTCCTCAACCATGTAAAATGTCCTGAACATTCACATTGGGAGTGATCCTTATCTGTCAGCACTTGTCGCATCCTTCTTCACAGACAGACTGGCAGACAGGCAAGTCCTACCATGGTAGGATCTCCCTTTGCTCTTAGTCCTGTTAAAGAAGGGCTTTTAAGTGTGTAGAGGACCCAAGATGGGTGGACCTCAAGTACTGGACATGGAAGACTTGTTGTCTGTGAATACTTGCTTCAGGGGCTAGAAGATGCGAGATCAATGCTCTGGTATATGACCAAATACCATGGTCACCTGACTGCTCTCAGGTGGTCGTGAGGCTTGACTTGGGTTTTCTCACAAAGAAACAGGTGGCACGAGATCCTTCTATGGCCTTTAGGAGTTTCACCATCCATGCTATGGACATGACTCTTCCTGCAGAAGAAATACCTCTGTGTCTGGTGAACAGACTGCAATAGTACCTAGCATGCAAGAACCATGCCAAGAGTCAAAGGTTCACCTTTTTTTTTTGCCCCTGAGTAACCCCAAAAAGGAACAAGTTTGCTGAAACACAACCTTGTCATGTATTAAGTAGATAATCCTGAAGGTCTACAAGAATGCTTTGGATGGGCCTCTGACCTAGGACCAAGTATCAGCAAGAACTCATGAGGAGTGAGCATTTAATGCCTCCTGGCATGCCCTAAGGCATGTCACCTTTGTTGTTATTCTCCGGACCTGTTGCTGGTCATTGTCCACAGCCTTTCACCAAACACTACTTGCATGATAGTGCTGGAGGAGGGTATGTGCACCTTTGCTGGTGTAACAGGTTCCTTGGCATAGGTTCCTTATACTTGCCCTTAGACTTTCTTTGTCCCCCCAGTGCATCTGTCTGTTCCAGCTTATGTCTCCCATGGAGTTTTTTTTTGGCCTTTTGGCCTAAATGATAGAATTAAAGGTGTTGGAAATGTATCAAAGAAATACTCAAAAATAGGTAATTCTTCCCAATTGATTAATAAACATACCCGCCCCAATAGAAGACATGGACACCGTAAACATCACAATAAATCATTTCATGATTATGTTACTGTCGACCTCATTAAGGATACTTATGGCAGAACTGATGGCCTTCATCTCTTACGCTCTCTACTCTATTCTATACCTTTTAATCTTCTCTCTGAATTACAGTCTGATATTTCAGCTTTATTCATTAGAAAGGAGATTATAAAACCTATTTTTCTCATTGTGACTGATATATCTAATCATCGACTTTTTAAGCCAGTTTCCACTATTAATGATAGTAAGAAACGAACTTTCATTAAAATGCTACACAAAGACAGAGGAATTGACTTGATTAATCTTTCTAATATTCTTCACAACAAAAAGGTTCAATCACTTATCCCACCCTATTTGGACACAAGTGTTCCCACTATATCTTATAAATACACAAAAACAATCTCTTCTTCTATTTTTAATCACGTGAAGACAGTGTCAGAATTTGAGGTTGATAGGTTTTGTCATAATGAATATCCCTGTGAATGTGGTCAGTCCCCATTTTTATCAACTCATCATGGTCATGTCATTACAGGCAATCTTTCCATTATTTCCAATGAAGCACTTAGAGATTTAATTTCAAAAGGTCCTAAATTTAGAGAGCAGAACAAAATATCATGGAAAAGGGATAAACAAATAGTAATGGAAGCTATAGAGAATTATGCTAAAACATGGGCTAAAAAAGAAAATTGTGATGTTTCAGTTTTATCTGAGTGGATTAACGAGATTTGTAGTATAGTGGATAGAAAAATTGATAAACTAAAGAAAAAAACTAAACAACCACCTGATCCTGTCCTTCATAAACCTGATGTTAAAGCATGTCTACATGATTTACATGAAAAGTATGTTTTTGCTCCAGCTGACAAGGCTGCCAATAATGTTATTATCATTTGTAAACGGTTCTATCTTGATGTAATTGTCAAAGAATTAGGGTTACTCAACTCTACAGTTAACTCTACTACCTATCAAAAGGTTAACCTTTCTGTTCAACATTTAGTGGATGATCACTTTAAATATTTAGAAAAGTACAACTTAACTTTCAGTGATAAATTCCGTAACTTACCAAGGATTTTTGCAATTCCAAAATTACATAAAAACCCATATAAATTCCGTTTTATTGCTGGATCTAAGTTCTGTTCTACTAAAGAATTGTCAGTTCTACTAGCTAAAGGATTAGAAAAGGTACAGGAATTTTGGTTTAATTACTGTAAAAGAATTGAATCAACATCAGGAGTTAATAGGTTTTGGATATTAAAGAATTCTGTAAGTTTACTTGACGCTTTGCAAACAGATAATGTTTCACCTTACAGGCACATATCATCTTGGGATTTTTCTACTCTCTATACTACAATACCTCATGCAGATTTGAAACGTAGCATTCAAACATTGGTTTTTTAAAGTTTTTGAGAAAAATAAATTTCAGAAAATTATAATTGGTCATAAACATGCTTTCTTTGGTGATTCTGCTAAGAATGGTCAACATGCATTTGACTATGATGAGTTTATAAAACTGTTTGAATATTTGATAGATAATATTTACATTCGTTTTGGTGATAGTGTCTTTAGACAGGTCATAGGAATTCCCATGGGTACAAATTGTGCGCCACTTTTGGCTAATCTTTATTTATTTTATCACGAGTATAATTTTCTAATGAAAATGGCCAAAGATAAGAATTACCATGCTAGATCATTTAATTTAACTTTCAGATATATAGATGATTTATTAAGTGTCAACAACAAACATTTAAAAGATTACATTAAATCAATTTATCCTAGTGACCTGGAACTAAAAGAAACCACTGAATCGAATATAACATGCTCATTTTTAGATCTACTCCTATTCAGTGATGATGGTATATTAAAATCAAAAGTGTATGATAAAAGAGATGATTTTAATTTTGATATAGTAAATTATCCATATATAAGTAGTAATATTCCTATCAATCCTGCTTATGGTGTCTATGTCTCAAGACTAACTGCTTTCGCAAGGAACTGTACTGATTTTAAAGATTTTGCTGATAGACATAAATCACTTTTTGGAAGACTTATTAAACAGGGGTTTTCCAAAATAAGATTAAAAAAGGTTTTTCTTAACTTTAAAGATAAATATCAATATGTTCTACAGAAATATCATGTTGATTTATATGAACATATTAATAAGGTATTTTCTGAGTGTGAGTAAAACACATAGAAATATGTTTATGTATTTTAATGTTGTAGCTGAGATTGTCTTACCATGAGCTTGATCGAACTTTCAATACTGGAACATAAAATTTATTATAATTACAACAAATATAAAATGAAATAAGGACCATTTAAGTTCTCAGGCATCATGTTGAACAATACAGGCCTTCTATTTCTCATCCTTATGAATATAGTGACAGAATGTAAGGAATACTTACTCAGCTGATGTGAGTAATATTTTTGTAACGAATTTTAGGCCTATTGTGCTGTTTTTTCTAGTGAGAATGGAACATGAAAGAACTTAACCATGTTTCATAATAAATATAATATTAGTATCAAATTTAGTTATCCTGTGTTCACGTGGAAACTTTTTTTGGTGTTTAAATTCAAATTTTGACATGTTACGCAATTCTAATGTAAATATAGTAGTCTGACTTAAAATTCTTATAATGTTCCAGATTCATAAATATCTCAAAAACGATGTAGGCCTACTTTACTCTTTTACTTTAAACTTAGCTGACTGACAAGTCGGGAGAACTAAAAGGTGATAGGCCTAACAAGTCTCTTTTTATTTTTGGCAGAAGAAATGAAATTTGTGTTTTGGGTGGTTAGGCCTATACATTTTGGAAAAGGAACTAGTGTCTGCAGTTAATGATGAATATTTCTAAGGTTGAGAGGATTGGTTTAAAACCACCAGTTGCCTTTTATGGGTGACTGCCTGTCTCAAGTCAGGAATGAAATTTGTTTCTTCACATTGATATTGGAAAAGAAATGTTGATGCTTTGGCAAGTCTGAAATCTCTTTGCCGTCATTGTTGGGTTTGGAATTAATGAATATGGATCGTGTTTCTGTCCTGTCATTGTTTGGATGATGTCTGTGTACTATGGTCAGGTAATTACCTTTTATAACTGTACATTAACATTAAGGGCTAAATTTGTTTTAGGCCTACTTTAAATGAATGAGAGTGTTTTCCAAAGTGGGAGGATTGGGATCCCGTAAAACTGGTTTAACCCACTGCCAATATGTTGGTAACCTGTTCCAAGTCAGGTAGAAGATACTCTCATTCGTTTTAATCTCATTACTGTTGGTCATGGATCCTTCTGACGACGAACACTAGCATGTCTTACTATTTCGTAAATGATCCTGAATCTGACAAGGTTAAACTGGTATTTGGTTTGGTCTCATCACTATCATTGAAAACTGTTATCCACTTCTCTTTTCATGGAACCCTTATATATTTAGTAACAATTTGAACATTCAGGCATTTTCTGCACATATTGCAGTGCAGTAAGTGTTCCAAGTGTAGTGAAACTGATGTTGTTTTTTATAATTGTCTGATGAATATAGTTTGTTATTATGAAGGTCATGTCAGGTTGGCTCAAAGTGTTTAATGTACTCTTTCTCTGTCTCTCTTTTGTATAAATAATTAACATCTAAATCAACTGACTGACAAGTTGAACTACGTCTTATTATAAATGAAAAAATTTAAAACTGTTACAGGAAAACAGTTATACTTACAGTTACCTTTAGGAACATTTCAATCTTGAACATTTAAATGTCCTTTCAAAAATACTTTTGGAAACCAACTTGAAATGTGACTGCTATCCTTACAAATTTTGACTATTGTAATGCATTTTTGACTACGTTTTAATGATTTGAAGCCTAATGTCACTTGCTTCTGGCTGATGTTTAACATTTGAACCAATGTACTTACTATATTTGGAAATTCAAACACTTTCCTTTTTGAAATACTCTTAGTTTATCTCCTTTAAAACAACATCATATCTTTAACTACATGCCTAAAACACATCGAATTATATAATCATGTTGTTTAGATTCTTATTGATGGTCATTTTAGGCCTAGAGGGCTTTTCTGATGGATTGATGTTGGTGTTGGTGTCAGTGTGTGGACTTATATAGATGATGATCATTGTTGAGATGGTGGTTGCAAGTAGTACCTTTTTAAATACTGAATTTTATAGACATTTTCAACAAGTTAAGAACCTCCGCTTACAAATTCTTTGATGTGATGCAAATTTTGGTCCCTTTTCATAAATTGTATGGTCCTGTATGTGCATGAATGATACAACTGTTCAAGCCAATTTACTGAAATAGGCCTATAATTTCAAACAAAACTTTTTGCATTCTGTCATGTGAAAACTAGATAAGGTTTTTTTCCCCCCTATGGACCTTTGCACTTACGTTTTGGTCTCTTTTGGGTAAATACGAACTATATATGTTTCAGCTATACATACCAAGGAACATTGCCTTTGGTCGGAATTGACTTGGATTTGTTTCATTAGGACTACGGTTTGGATATGGTAATCACACTGTCTAATTTGACCAGGTAAAAGCCTTTAAGTTGGTATACCAAGAACAGGCCTGGACCTTATTTTGGACTCATATCAGGTGGTTTTACCTGGTGTCCCTGGCCCAGAGCTATCAGGCCCAGTTTTGGAGAGCAAACTTTATGGAACCATAAACCATACCCCCCACCCACCCCCACCCCCTCTCGGTGCCTGACAGTTTCCACAACTGACCAGTCTTGTAACGTGTCCAAGACCAGACGAGTAAAAATCAACAGTGGTTGCCTTTGTAGGGCACAGCTCTGAGGTTGGCGGGCAATTTTGGGAGGGGGGGGGGGGGGAGAATTCCCATCTCATGTTTGTTGGTAAGCAGTGCTCCGGGCCTAAACTGGGATTCTGCTGTAGGTGGCCTGAAGTCCACATGCCTCTGAGGCTTTGCCCTTCAGACATTGCCTCCTCACCCAAACTGATGCTCTCCCCCCCCCCCCCCCCCAGGCTGCTGGTCTTTGGTCAGCATGCTGGTAACATTACACCATCCTCCAATAAAATTTGTATATCGGCACATGGTGGTCAAGAACTAATGTAACGTAACTATTGTATGACAGAGGTCGAAATTAAAGGGTGTCTGGTTGCCTCAGAAAGCTTAAAATCTGTTGGGACAAATTTAGATGAATCCCTGTTGCCCAATGGGCAACTTTTTATTGTCAGCTTTATCAGTGTGGTGTTTTAAGATATGAAATGAGCCACCACAGGAATCACAAATGCTTTCAAGTTGAAATTTTAAGTAATTTCGCTATTAGTAAGTATACCTCTCGGCCCCCAGAGACACTCACCAGATCACCCTGCTTCCTTCACGCAATTGATGTCAACTTTGATCAATCATCGAGGAACAAGGAAGTACAAGACAGTATGTGCACCAAGAGTCACCACGGGGCCTGTGGCAGTCAGGTTTTGGGAAATATCCAGCGAGAAACCCAACTCAGTTGTGTCGAGTGATTTGGTTAGACACGGAGGCTTTGGCAATGCTGGTCGAGAGGTAAGTATACATATATATATTAATACCGAAATTACAAAAAAGAATCACGTTTTAGTGCACACAGATTCTGCAATGGCATGCGGTTAATTTAATACATGGGTTAATCATGTTGGGAAAGCATACATCTGCGATATTTGTCCACAAGTGAAGTCATTGTGCCCGGTTGGACCTATATTTCAAGCCAGGAGTAAAGTAGGAGGGAGGATGATGAACAGAATGAAAAAAAAGGAAAAGATAGTTGAACTGAAGAGGAGAGAGGACAAAGAGATCAGATGGGAAAAGAGGAAAAGAAGGTATGGATGGGTGGGCTCTGTCATGGTTACTGCAATACTGTTTGCTTGAATAATGCCATCTAATTGGGGAAGTATTTCAATTGACTGACTCAGCGGAGGCCTAGCTCACGTTGAGTCTGTCAATGTAAAATGGAGAGTGGGGACGAAAATAAATTACAGGACATTATATGAGAATGTTTCATTTAGCCTGCTTCTAACGGTTTGTTACAAGTATGTTAACAAAGCTGTTTTCCATTTTCTGACGAACGGTTGCATTGAGTGACTTTGGCCGCTAGGTGTCGCTTATTATCTTTGGAATTTTTGTGCAAACGACACGCCCAGATTCGATCATTTTTTACTGCTCCTGGTCAGAAGCAAAGCTTTCCTTCGTATTAGCTGTGCACACTTTTGAAAAGAATTAAATATATGGTGGGTATATTGAAGCGAACAGATTGTTCTGGAATCCACTTACAGCCCGATGCTGCCACGCGCACAATCCCTTCACTACCGTTACAACGCAATACGAGGCATGCATATTAATTCCCCTGCATAACTGCATACCTGGTTGCCTTAGTAACATTGTCTCGTCCGGCGAGATACAGGTCGCTATCTGTGCGGGAATGGGAGATATTCATGATATTTTGGATATTTAGAATACTAAGTACAGACAGATGAATTTTTTTCTTGCAACAAATTAAGGAAGCATTAAATGAATATGACTTTTGATATTTGAACACTTAAATTTATATGAAAGAAACTAATTTTGTCAAAAAGTTGGGGTATATAGCCCTGTCTTTGACGGTTTTATGTCCGTGTGTCCTCTATGATTGACAGGTGTGAGCCCCGCGCTTTGTGGCAGGAAATGAATATGCACGACTGGTGTCAAAAGCAAACTGGCAGCAAACCGGCTAGTGGCGCCATCTCTTAGTAATTTGGGGGTCAATTTCTCACATATCTCTATGAACATGGATGCGGAATATTTGCAATCTTTACTGTACACATTGTGTGTGCCACATTTTGTTTCGTGATACTACTTTTGAGTGAGTGGACACGACTTTGCCAGTATATATATTCATTCATAATTTCAGCTGATTGCACCTTTTCCTTCTGTTACTCAACGATATGCTGGCCCACTTGAGTCATTTTCATCATTATCGAGACAATTCTCAATGTAATCTTTTGCCTTTCAGTCACCCAAAATGGCCACTGGATGATTCCTTTTCTGCACATATATTGCAAAAACTAAAAGAAAATAGTTAATTCTACAAGGTACACACTTGAATATATATATATATATATATATATATATATATATATATATATATATATATATATATATATATATATATATATGTATGTGTGTTTGTGTGTGTGTGTGTGTGTGTTATTCATCGATAAGAACTCGACCTGTGGATGTTCATGTCAGAAAAAGGTTAATGGCCTGTGACATAGCCATATCACCAATCACCAATCACCAATACGAGGAGTCCCTACCTGTTACTGCATATTCCTAAAGTATGCTGCTGACGAAGAATACGTTGTGCATAACTAACATGTCATTAGCCAGCATAATTGGGGTACACTGTCCTATTCTCACAATGCGTTAATGAAGCTAGGGATACATTCTTAAAACATGATTTTTCCAGAAATCTACAAAGTTTAAGGAAATAAAAACTTAAGTCACACTATGGTCGACGTAGCAAATAAACTATCTGGACGTGGCAATGATATGGGTCTCAAGTTATTCAGAAACAATTGGACTTTTGCTATTGAAAAACTATTTCTTTATTCCAAACTCCACAATATATAATATAATTTATACATAATATGCATGCTACATATATTTTGATCCACATATGAAGTTTACTACCGCGGGAAGAATAGGAAAAAGAGACAGACAGACAGACAGACAGACAGACAGATAGATAGAGACACAGATAGAGGGAGACAGAAAGACAGGGAGAGACAGACAGACAGAGAGACAGAGAAAGAGACAGAGAGGAGAGAGAAACTGATAATTTACCATTTGGTTAACTCTTTGTAGAGCCTCCAGTAAGTTATCTTACTTATTAATTAATTTATATATATATATTTATTTATGTATTTATTTATTTATGTATTTATTTATTTATTTATTTATTTATTTATTTAGTTAGTTAGTTATTTATTCAGTTATTTGTTCATTCATTAATTCATTCATTTGTTCACTTATCTATTTATTTATTTATTTATTTATTTATTTATTTATTTATTTATTTATTTATTTACTTATTTATTTGGATAGATAGTTAGTTCGTTTGTTGTTTATTTAATAATTTCTATGTTTTAATTATGTTTAGATTTCCAAAGTAAAGTTAATTAGTTTCGAAAGCTCACTTTTCAAATATTGCTCAATTGAAATGCAACCTAAATCGTTTCCTGAAAAAAGTATTCAATGAAAGCAAAAATTAAAATCAGATATGTTAAACATAGACAAGATGTGTTTTTATTTAGACCTGTTTACAGAAAATATCTTTAGGTAATAACATTTTTTTCACAGTGTCCAAGTTCAATGCATGTCTTTCATGCCACGTGGTAACAATTACATCCGGGTGACAAAAAGTCCAAAAATGTCAAAGTCTTATATTGCATTGACAAAACGTATTCAAAACTAATGGGGTGAAATTTAGAAGTTGGAATATCGCAAACCAATATATCTGTTAAAGAGAGTCATGCGTGTTGACCATTAATTATTATGATTTTTTAAAACAGAATGTTCCAGATATTCATGGAATCTGAGTGAAATTAAAACATAGTCACAAAGACTCTTGATATTATCTTAGACACTATGTTATAACAATAATGAATACCAATTATAGTATGGACTGAATACAATCCACAAAAAACAGCGTCCAAGTACATGTCAAGTTCAGTCTCTATGGTCGGTGCCACTCCTCAGATCACGTCTTCTTTCTGGATCTTCAGTCAGTAAGATTCTCTCTCTCTCTCTCTCTCTCTCTCTCTCTCTCTCTCTCTCTCTCTCTCTCTCTCTCTCTCTCTCTCTCTCTCTCTCTCTCTCTCTCTCTCTCTCTCTCTCTCTCTCTCTCTCTCTCTCTCTCTCTCTCTCTCTCTCTCTCTCTCTCTCTCTCTCTCTCTCTCATAATGCTTATTTGTCAGCTTACCTAAGCGTATTCCGCTGTACACTTAAGTAAATCAAACCAAGTTGCTAACTCTTGTCAACAGGAATCGTGCTGTAATCTCGGAAATTTTAAATAAAACAGCATGGCAGAGATAAAAGTTAACCCGAAAATAAATAAACGATTGATATGACGGGCTGATTTTGAGCAGTTTATACATGAAAGTGTTTTTGATCTTCTACGCACACAGCACCTGTTGGTTTCAAAAGATGACCTGCCGTGCAGCGATGCATTATTATATGAACATCTTCGACATGAGGCAGCTTAGACACGCATGACAAATGGATGCAATATTACGAGGAAACCAAGCTAGATGGCGTCCGGCCAGGGTTGGCCCAACGTTGTCTCCATTTCACACATGTTAACCCATGGGGCTCCAATATAGAGTGGCAGAAGGAACAGGGCCCGTAGATAGATTCAGCGGTGAACATGCTAGCAGGCATTGTGTCTGATAACCAAATTGTAGAATAAAGACTGTAAAAGTGAGGATAAAACTTGTTCTGTCTCAAACTGTTACAGGACTGTCCAACTGGAGCATTGTAGCAAAATTTTGCTACAAAGCTCTTTAAAATTGCTACAAATTTTCTCAAAAATAAGTCTTTCTTTTGTAAAGAAGTGGCAAAAATGGTACAAGGAAAGAAAATTTTGCTACAGATATTTTCAGCTGGACAGCACTGCTGTTACCTTGTGATTACTTAAAGCAAACGACACGTCTGTTCCACATTTAAGAGGAACATTGTGTTAATGCCCAAGATTCCCCAAAAATGTGCACAATGTCCCTGTACAAATTTATATCAAATAGGAAAATCGCTGCAGGTCAATCACCACACTGGTGTCAGAAAATACCAGGGTATAATGCACACAAATCATGGAAGAATTGTAATAATCTTGAATACTACTCAAGAACAAGGTTAAGGCCCTTATCAAAGTTTACCGTTCCAGTGAATAAAGAGATATTGTCCCAATATACAATAAACAATTAAAATAAATTATTAATTCCTTATGTTTAGTGTAATATAATATAATATCATATAAATATGCATTGAACACATAGAAACGATACACAACTAGATCAAAAATTCAGGTTTCATAATTACTACTATGTGTAATCAGAAACTTAATTCAATGTCTTCGTTAATATTTCTACATACGTTTGTCATCCAAGAATGTATATCTATGACAACTACGAGAATATCGACTGTTATACCAATTCCAAATCACTGAGAGTCTTGCTTTATTTCCTATTCAATAAAAAGAATTATCTCTCTTTTGAAATATCAGAATGCTTCGAAAATGTACCGGTAGTCCCCATTCCGCCTGGATATAGGAGATGGAGCGATATAGGAGATAAGCAAGGATACAGGAGATAACCAAGGATATAGAAAAGCAAGGGTATAATGCTCAAACAAGCCAAATTGGACATAGAAGTCTGACCTGTCAAATTTCTGGCGCATCACTTCTACTGTTTGTACGAGTACAGATCCGCACAGGAATAAAGGCAGTCTGACTTCTTGTATTTATGACGTCGGCAAAATTACATTTATTCTGATATGTGGACAACTTTATCCGGCATGTAGTTTATATTTCCAGTTTTTATAATAATAATAATAATAATAATAATAATAATAATAATAATAATAATAATAATAATAATAATAATAAAAATAATAATAATAATAATAATAATGATGATGATGATGATGATGATGATGATGATTATTATTATTATAATTATTATTATTATTATTATTATTATTATTATTATTATTATTATTATTATTATTATTATTATTATTATTATTATTATTATTACTTTAAATAACACAGCTATATTGATATTACTGGGTACAGACAGTAACAACACGCGCACTCATCACATGTAAAGATTCGCTTTACAATAACTCAAGCACAGAACATAGTACGATTGCTCAATGAGCCCGACTGAAATAAAGTTTCGGTGCGCGAGTAGAGAACCTTGCTATCAAATTTCTAGTGATATGGACGTGTTGCAGGACATTTGACTTTTTGAGATAAACATATCGTAAAGCAGGTGATTCCTTCACACCATGTCGCTTCGGTGTCGAATGCAACAACATACAGGTACAAACTGCCCTGATTAAGTAATCTAATAATACAGGGCTCAAAATCGAAAATGCCTCGCAAGTTGTTTTAATTCATTGTGCAACTTGGAGATATAGCAACCTGCGTGATCAGTCTGGTGTAAATGTTTAGGTACTCTTTATTTATTTATTGTCTGCCTTGTTGTCTATTCATTCATATATATTTATATATTTATACATACATATATACATACACACATGTGAAACAACGCTAGGCTATAAACTGGAAGACCCCAAATACCACAAGTAAATTGGCACAAAGGCACAAAAGTGCGGTTTAATGAGACCAGAGCAACAAATCATCCGACAAAGGTAACGTCGTCGAAGGAACGGACGTCTTCATAATTTCTGTCCTTGATTAGCACAACCACTAGATAAGAAATGTCTGCATTTGCTGACGTCTCTATTTCTGTGTAACATTTTGGATTACCTTTTAGACTAAATCCTGGGTCACAAATGTGCTGCAAATATTGTATCGTTGCATATAGAGTGGACGTATGGTTCCCCGTTGGCTACAAGCAGAAAGACAGGTTATCTGTGGGTGGTGAAAATTAACAACTTAGTGTGACCCTTCTGTAAACACAAGCTCTGAGAAAGCTTCAGTCTGAGTGTGGCCTGATCATGATCATATTTCTGCAATTTAACATGGCTGACACTCTCTCGGTCCCGATGGCAATATATACTTGTGCGAAAATTGTCTTCTCAGCCACTGAAGTCTAAATTAGCACGCTTTAAACTCCGGTATGAACGAGAGAGAGAGAGAGAGAAGAGAGAGAGAGAGAGAGAGAGAGAGAGAGGAGAGAGAGAGAGAGAGAGAGAGAGAGAGAGAGAGAGAGAGAGAAGAGAGAGAGAGAGAGAGAGAGAGAGAGAGAGAGAGAGAGAGAGAGAGAGAGAGAGAGAGAGAGAGATGGACTTCCATTGTTTTTTATTAACTTCACCGTTGAGCCTTTCTATCGAAGATCTGTTTCTGTAACAAGCTGGTAACAAATCAGCACACTGTAGTAACTCGATTATACGTTACATGCATAAACGCATATATCTTATAATGCATGGCTTCCCATCTGCTTCGTTATGAATGATACCTTTTGACCTCTGTTTTGTTGTATCGTCTTCCAAAGACCACGTAGATACCGGATGTATGCTAAATCATATAATGTATTCTTTATATATATTGAAATGGGTTTTGTTTTTATTTATCTTATTTGAATATTTTTATTTATCTATTTATTTATTCATTTAATAATTTATTATTACTGAAATTTATTCATTTAGTTTTTTTGTTTCGTTTCGTTTCGTTTTGTTTTATTTTATCTTATTTTATTTCATTTTAGTTGTTTATTTTATGTTATTCTTTTCTGCTCCAGTCCATACCTTGTGAATGTTTCTTCCTTGCTTGACACATCAAAAATACAATGTATACAGTGACTGAGTGTGTAAACGCTGACGACAAAACACCTCTGATGAAAAAAGGAACAATCTATTGCCAGCTTTGGATAATTGTACGTCTATTCTGAAATGGCCTAGATGCATGGCCCACTTATCAGGGAACTAAAAGACCAAAAAAGGCAAGAAAAAAATCAAATAAAACAAAACAAAAAAACAATAAAACAAAAAAAAGAAAAAAAAAACACAAAAAACAAGAGGAAAATTAAACTTTCATGGAATAAATAGCTATTATTATAATTCTTCTTCTTATAGGTGTTGAAAAAGCAAAGGAGTGCAGCTTCGTACTTAATTGGGGTCTTAACAGGAAACAGATAAATAGATAGATAGTCAAACAGATAAACACAAATATACTTGGATGATTGAAAAGTGTGGTAATTCATCAACAAGGAAGGGATGTTGAAGGTATCAGCTATATAATAAGCTTCACAAGCGTATCTCCAACGTCGTAGTCAGTCTTTTATCAGCGGTATTGTCACATTAATTTTATCTGTGTCATCATCACCCAGTTGCAAAGGTTTGATATCCCGTCACTTGTAACAACATGATGTCAAGGCTACACATTGCTTGGATTCTGCTCTGGCTCGCTTGTAATAACGCAGGTAACTATGACAAATTCTGAGCACTTCCACGCTCTGAATACACAAGAGCAACCAAATGCTTTAATTTCCGTCAAATGAAGTCTGTCTTTCTAGAAACAATCTTTGTCAGCTATTTTCTGATTTTCCATTAAATTGAAACTTTCCAAACCAGCCCTGGAAGGCCCCGGGAAAAATACCGGTCACCGGATGCTAAGAAGCAAGTGAACTTGTGAAAGGCATTAATAGAAAGAAAGGTAAAACAGCCGCATTCTGAAAGTGTAAATTTATTTATTTATTACAATATATTTCAACAGGGTAGCACCATTCAGACAAGTCTGTTTTACAAGATGGCCCTGTGAGGTATACAATGTCAATGCTCAAATATAAACCAAGTAGATATGGATACAATTTAAGAATGACTAGGAAAAAAATGTGTAGTAAAATTAATATGCAACAGGTAACTAAAGCTAACAATAACAAGAACTAGCTAACTGTTTCTAATTAAGGATTTCAATTTACGTTTGAAGGTATCAAGAGTAGCACACTCTTATATATCATGCGGTAGTTCGTTCCATAATACCGGTCCATTGTACAAAAAGGTATTTTTAAATAATTGCAGCCTGGGGAAAGGTATAAAGACATCCATAGGGTGATACCTTACATTATCCCTCTCAGTAATCTCTCTACTCAGTGTAATTTGGTTTGAAAGGTAAACAGGGGCTAGCCCATGTAAACATTTAAACTTTACTATACAGTCAAAATATCTACGTCTTTCTACAATATTCATCCAACCTAACTTTTTAACAATATCTATACCCCTACAATTCACATAGTCAAAATTGCCACTGAGTATACGTGCAGCATAATTTTCTATGCATTGAACCTGAGTCATGTTGGTAGCTGTGGTGTGATCCCACACAGTTATGGCATAATCAATTGATGGTTGTATGACCGAGTTGTATATTTTAAGTAGAACATTCTTTGGAGTTGATCTTCTACGTCTGGCCAATTTAGCCACTTTACACGATAGGGATTTAGAGAGTCTAGACACATGCTCACCCAAGATAGTGACTGATCAATTTTAACTCCTAAATAATCAACAGTAGAGGCCTGTGCTAGTATATGTCCATTCAATTCAATACTTAGTTTGTCCGTGCATTGTCTCAGTTTGGCATTAGAAGATATAAGTATTGTATTGGATTTCTCTGAATTAAGCACCAAACGATTACCAAGGTACCATGAGTTAACAACCGTGTTACCTGAAAAATAAATAATAGTGTCATCTGCATATAGATTAGCTGTGCCTAAATAAACATGTCTACTTAGATCATTTACATACAACATAAACAGAATAGGTCCAAGGACGGATCCTTGAGGAACACCTAATGATAAGTAGTGCTTATCAGACAGTATTCCATTTAGATTAACCACTTGAGCTCTATTTTCTAAGTAAGATTTAAACCAAGCTCCTTCATTGTTCTATATACCATAAAATTGCAATTTGTTCAGCAATATATGATGATCAATGGTGTCAAAACATTTGCGTATATCCAAGAGACATACCCCCGTCAATACACCATAAATTTTAAAAGAAAAGTGAAAAATAGTTTAAACGTGGAATGATCGCTCTTTTTTCCACTTTTTTAAACCTCAGCCGACTTGTCTGTCAGCTCTGGCTATAGGATTGTCCTTCGTACGTCTTCTGTGTCAGCGGCGTCGGCGTCCGCTTGTCAACAATTCACGTTTTTGACTTCTTCTCCAAAGCCGTCAACCGGATTCACTTCAAACTTAATGGGGATATACCTTGGGTAGGTCTCTATCAGATTATTCGAGTAGTCATGCTCCAATGGTTGATGAATTTGATATGAATTTTTGTTCATATTTTAGCAAACCTTCAAAAAATTCTTTTCAGCGGAACTGAAGACCCATTCGCTTTGATATTGCGTAGGAACACGTCCGGGGACCCCCGGGTAGTGCTGCCTATTTTTTAATTATTTTTTCTTTTGTTTTTAAATTTTCATGTGTAAAGGCTTTTACTTCTCCAAACCTATCCTTCAGATTATGCAAAAACTTGGTAGAAGTGTAGCTTGCTGGAAGGTTAAACAAAATTATTCACTCGGTGGTTATACTATGTATTCTTGATTTTTGAAAAAAAAAATCAATTTTAATACCTGCCAGGTGTTGCATTCATTCCCATTCATTGCCATGTAAGTTAATGGGGATTGCAATGGAAATTGAACATTGTCGACTTCATCTTCATAACCGAAATCCAGATTAACTTCAAACTTGGTGGTGATATACATTGGGTGAGTCTCTACCAACTTTGTTTAGATGGAATGCTCGATTGATTTTATCTTTTCTAGCATTTGGGACTTGGAGGAAATCTAGCTTGTCGGAGGGTTAAACCAAATTATTCACAAGTTTGTGATGTCTGGATCCTGATTTTGAACGTGTTTTTTTTTGTTTTGTTTTTTTTTTCCAATTTTTATGCCTGTCGGTTAATGCATGCATTCCTATTTTTAGTACTGTGTACGTCAATGGGGATTGCGATGGAAAGTCCCGGTTTTTACTTCCCCTCGAATATCCTCATCCCTAGACTAGAGTGGAAATTGGCATGTCATTGTCAGCTGAGCACGGGTTGCTCACCGAGCCCTCTTGTTTACGTAATTTTTGTGTACTTTTCCCGTTTTTGGCTTGTTTTGCGAAACCCCTCTTAAGATTGCTCTGAAACTTGGAAAAAAAGGTAGAGTGTGAGAGAATTAAACAAATTTGTTCACTTGCCGATGATACTTTGAATCCCTGAATTTTCACTTTCCTCCCCCCCCCCCCCCCCCCCCCCCGATTCGGGTGCCTGTCGGTTCATACATGCACCGTGGAAGTCAATGGGGATTGCAATGGAAAGTCCCCGATATTACTCACTCTCCAAAATCGCTATCCATAGAGCAAAGTGGGGGTTGTTATGGGTTGGGTTTCAATGTCACCTGAGGATGAGCTGTTCTTGTTTACTTGTTTTATTTGAATGGGTTGTCGAACCGCTTAGCGTTACAATACCGCGAATTGTTACAAGTAACAGTTAGCGTCAATTTTGTAAAAAAAAAAAAAAAAATAACGTTGCTTCTATTGTAACAGATAGCGCGGGGCTCGCACCGATACTTTTTAAAAAAACCAAAGCTAAATATTACATATAACTCCCAACACAAACATTTACATTGTACAGATAATTGTCTATTGTTTGAAAAATGAAATAAAGAAAGGTATCATTTGACTCGAAATATCGTGTTAAATGCACACCATATTACTAATTTTTGCTGAATTTATATTTTGCGTGTGATCAGTTATATAATTTGTTCATCTATTGACTATAAAAGTGAAGTTAAACGGGAAAAGGAACATTTCTAATAGAAATATACCACACTATTTCGTTAGGTAATTTTTAACATGATTTTTTAGGCACAAAATACTAATAAATAAATATAAGAAATATATAATATGGATAATAATAATAATAATAATAATAATAATAATAATAATAATAATAATAATAATAATAATAATAATATTAGTAGTGATAATAATGATAATAATAATAATAATAATAATATTAGTAGTGATAATAATTATAATAATAATAATAATAATAATAATCATCATCATCATCATCATCTTATTGTTATCAACATCCTCCTCGTCATTATTATTATTATTATTATCATCATCATCATCATCATCATCATCATCATAATAATAATAATAATGACGAGGAGGATGTTGATAACAATAAGATGATGATGATGATGATGATGATGATGATGATGATGATGATGATGATATCTGACATATGTGATACATTACATTCATAAGCCCTTTTTTTACGGATGCCCATGCCGTAATCAAATGAAATAAGCTTTCAACTCCATTATAGTCATTTTGTTATGATGGAATGTAGGGTATATAGTACAATGCTGAAACAGATAGTGCGCATTTTCAGATTACAATTACAGTTATGTTGTAGGTTCTACTTATGGGCCCATAAAACTATACATTTATAACTTTTCACAGCTGAATATTTTTCTTTTACTTGAAAAGAATAGTCCTGTACGAAATTAGAAAAGCGTACGCAAAATTTCCCATATGATTCGACTTGAAACTTCATGACATAATAGGATTTAAAGAAAAGAATTAGTTTCGTAGGACTTGAAATTGTTTCAAACAGCTGCAGATAAGTCTAGTAAGCTTTTTTGCTTCGACTTTGATAATAACAATATGTGTAAGCAGAGGGGCCAGACATCTATTTGCATCTTGTGACATAACTTAGCTCCACAAAACTTCACAATATTAAACTTCTGTATCGTTACATTCTTTATTTTGTATTCCTGGTGGTTTGTGGGAAACTACTGGACCAATGTGGAGAAATGCTAACTAGTGTGGAAATTTCACTTTTTACTAGAAACTTCAACATGAAATATAAGCCACTGAACAATGCTAAAAATTTACAAAGAGAGACTGTTGGTATAGGCGGCATTTGCTCTAATCTGTAATCATATAGTCCCCAAACAGACCTTCTGAAGCTGGTGATCTTAATATTCCTAAGTGATTGCAGGATAATCCACAGCTTGCAAAAGAGACGGCTCTTTTCTGGCACAGTATTGGGATTAGTTGTGGTTAACCTATGAGGTGTGGTGTTTGATAAAGACTTGGAAAGGAATCAGATGACCATAAGGTGAGACAAAATGGCAATTGCTATATTCGAATTTAATATCAACATACACTAGAAACTTTAGGATGGAAGCCAGTGTGTCAATCCAATGTAAAAAGGTTTTATCTAAAAGTGTTGATGGTGTTCCAGGTGGGAAGAATATAGCCAATTATTTGGCTACTAAATATGAAAAACTATACAATAGTGTTCTTTATGACACAAACATCAGGAATGGTTTCAAATAAGAAGTAAAGAATAGAGCTGACATGTCTGGTTCTGAGATATTGCATGCAGATATTAAATATTTGACTGGAATTTTGTTTACCTGCATTGTGTAAAAATTGTATTATGCATATTTGTTAAAACAATAAATCAAGGCGATAAAATAAAATTAGAAAAAATAAATAAATATCTGTAATTACACATGTGGCCTAAATGGTCGCTTGTTTCATTGAACAATTCAAATCAAGCAAGCCGAAAGGTTGGGCGACCGCAGAAAGTCATATTGACCTCGGCCTTTGGCCTTGATCAGTATGCCTTTTCCGGGATCCATGATGTTACTGCAAAGTGCATATTGCCCAACTCATTATCCCACAGTGACATACGGGCAGGGCATTGGAAAAATTGAATATGAAAATAAAGGTATAGGTTTGCTACCTTGTAGCAGATCATTCAATATACCGACAGACCAGTCAATATGGTGTTATATTTCGTGGACAGCAGACCTAAATGCATTCACCTGATTGGCTGATCAACACCCACCGTGATATATATATATATATATATACAGAGAGAGAGAGAGTAACACTTAGCGATGTTTGTAACGTTTAACGGTGTAAAGGTATTAATTTTTTTGGCAATATTTAGCGGTATTGAAATGGACGCTAACTATTACGTGTAACAGTTAGCGGCGTTGTAACACTTCACGGTTGTACAACCGCTAAGTGTTGTACATGGGTAGAACGTCCAGGTAAGATGAAGACGAGCGTTTCACAAAGCCCTCTGACTTTCAGCATTCTATTCATAAAGTCGCTTTATTAAGATGAAACTGTGGAAACAAAGTTCTCAGCTGCCTATCGTGCTGAAAATGAAGGAAGCAACTGACGTTATCGTCATAGAGGACAGAGGTGATTATACATGCCTGTGGACTCTGTCCCCACCCCTCCTACGTTGTTACGTCACACGGCAGTTATCACCGGCTGCACATCTGAAATGGTAAAGTTGTACGGCGAACATGATTAAATTGTGCAACCGAATGCGTGAAAAATCAAAAAAATGACTTTTGATATTAATATTCAAAGTACCGTTCCATACAATATTTTGGTAAATTTTATGGAACTATGACTGAAGTGCTTTCCTTCAAAAACAAAAAAATATGGATTGCAAACCGTCATGTTTATGGCGTGTTGGGTTAGAAAGATGCTAGCTCCATGGTCGACCAGAATCTGATATCTGCTATTTTGGATTTTCTTTGATTTCAAAACCAGTAAGAGAAGCCGTGTGGCTCCGGTACTATATACAATTAGTTAAGCAAGTAAGACAAGCATTTTTTTTTTTTCAGAGTGTCGTTTGTCGTTCCTAGCTCTTGGTGACTGGGGAGCCGGGACAAGTCGACAGAAGCATGTAGCACAGTCTATGGCTGATTGGGCTACGGGGAACAAACCAGCCTTTGTTGTCACTCTTGGCGACAATTTCTACCCAGACGGTATAAAATCAGCCTCAGACAGTCTGGTCGATAAAAACTGGAAACAAATGTACAACAAAGCCTCCTTGAAGAGTTTGACTTGGTATCCCGCTTTAGGTAATCATGACTATCATTATGATAGAGAATTCAATCAAGTTCTTCTCAGCCAGAAGGAAAAAAGATGGCGTCTGCCAAATTTATGGCATTCGTTTGTGCGCACTGACGGCGGAGTGAGTACTCATTTCATCATTGTGGACACCGAGTCCATCTATCGGAAGAAAAATAATTACAAAACTCAACTGTCCTGGCTTGAGTCTGAGTTGAAAAACTCCAATTCTGATTACATTTTTGTGTTTGGGCACAGACAAATCTTCAGCGTTGGTCGTCACGGTCCGTACTCAAGCACCATGAGACGTGTTTTGCAACCACTTTTGGAGAAATACAACGTAGACATTTATTTTTGCGGCCATGATCACAACCAGCAGCACTTTCGGCAAGCAAATGGGCAGGGAGTAGATTATGTTCTTCACGGCGGCGGAGGGCGTTCCCTCTATTCCCTAAACCTAGAGAAGAATAAGGCAACCATCAAGAAGTTTGGTATTGAGACCAAGTACGCAAGGTCCAGGGGTGGCTTCCTTGGAGTCATAGTAGACTCGAAGCAGGTGATTGTCCAGTTTCGTGGATCAAGCGGTTCATTATATTATTCGTTCGTCAGGAAAAATAAGCGTGCTCGTTGACTGGCTGAAAGTTATCCATAGCGGTCTTCATTTACGAATAGATATATGATTCAATAAAGTACATTTCGCTAAATGGAGCTTTACTGGTTTTTATGGCTGTGTCAGTACAGATATTTTTGTTTTTATTTCTTTCCGTTATAGTTTTCGTCTTTCTTTCTTAACAGTTTTACCTTGTGTTGGGAGTTTTTTTCTGAGAACCAATAACATATAGACACCCCAGATTTGACATAGGTAGAACCCTATAAGTGAAATTGTGCACCTGGTTTAAAAGAGGGAAAGTTGTTTGACGCTATGCAAAAATACATGCAAATAAATTTTCAATCTCGTATATCTTCAAACGTATAATAGATAAACGCAAATTTTTACATGTTTATAACAATTTGCATCCAATGAATATATAAGCCAGGTCATACTCTTTAAATATAAGCTGATTAGAGGAATTTCAGTATTTAAATGGTCTTGTCGAATGGATGTACACGCCATTTTTTTTTTTTTTTGCATGTATGTTCTTGATGAAGGCAAAAAGAAACAGTAATGGACACTGGATATTACATTTCAAATTATACGGATAGATCTCCAGTTTACATAGCATAATAATAGAGCAACTCTTTGCTCATTCATGGTGACTTTAATGCACGATCATAGCTATCTGCTATCATCATAAACAGTTCTTGAAGACACACAGACACACTTTTTCAGTTTGCATGTCATATTGAACCATACGTATTAATATTCCTTCAGTTGACTAAAACTCTTGAAATCCAGTTGACAAGGGCCTTTCGTCTGCTGGGGCGGTGGCACAGAAACTGGCCAAAACTGCAATATCGCGCAATATGGCAAAGTGTGCCAAGAGGTAGACGGCACTAAGATAACTCACTACAACCGGCTATATCAACGAAGGCATCCTTTATGAATTGCACGGTGAACCTGGTTATAATGACGTCAGCAAAATGCGTCAAATGTCCAAGTATGTCATCGTAATGTGTCAAATAGCAAAGGAATTTGACTTCTCTATGCCCCAAAAGTGTGCATTAAAATGAATGTCGCGTATCTGAGTGTCTTTTTAATTAGGTATCACTGTATAGCGAGGGAGGTATGACAGACACACTCAATCTGTCTGATTTTAATTACCTCTTTCAGTGCCAACTGAGACTTACGCCGACCTCTTCAAACGATCTGCTCTGAATGATAAAAAGGATGCTAGATTCATGTTCCTTGTAAAAATGCCTTTCAAGGAAAACAAATTAACGGAGGAAGACACCCTGCAGGATTTGCCCCTGCCTACACTGCCAAGACTACACAGGGAATATATGAAAGCTTATTTTGCATGTCTGACAAAGACTCCATTAATAAAGTGCTATACATCAGTAAATACCAAATGATAACTTTTTTTATGAGAATTGGTAAATAATATTAATGACTTCATACTTCAAATTGCAATATATATATATATATATATATATATATAATTCCAGGTATGAGGGCCTCCGTGTCTTAACAGAGAATAAATCAATGTATATTTCGATATTAACATAAATGTACATACTTATTTGCTTAGTGTGTGGTATTTTTAAGCTTTACTTTTTTCATTTTTGATTGTTTTTGGTTTTCATTTAGTTTTTTTTGCTTTTTTTTTTTTTTTTTTAGTTGATTTGCTCTGTTTTGTTGTTTTCCCTATCCATTTCGTGAAGGAGTTTATTACTTTTAAAAGCTAGTAAAAACGACATTGAAGCACATGACGTTTGAAAATTACCGGGTTTGGCCAGTTGAAATGACAAAAAAGAATTAAATTAATCGGGGTACAATCCGCTACATCTAATTAAAATCAATAGAACTCTGTCAGTCACCTGGCATCTTGAAATTCAACAAGAGTCCCCCCCCCCCAAAAAAAAAGTTTTTCTGTGTTCGACCATGAACTGTATTCACACCTGCCCAAAATATAAATAATTATAATGTGATATTGAGCCAAATATTCTACCCGATATTGATACAAAAACTTGGAAACAAAGCATACCATCCAGATGAATAAGCTTGGTGAGAGTCGATAATATTTTCAGTTTTACTCTTTCGGTTTAAATAATCTTTATAGTATAGGCCCACACGAATTAATGTTGATTTCAAAGACAGCCAAACATATATTTATTTATCAAACCCCATGGCACAAACGTGAAATATAGCTCGATGTTGGCGTATACTTCCTACCTAATTGTGATGCCAGAGAAACCAAAGAACAAGGAGAAAACCACGGTGCGTAGTCAGAATATTACGAACTCTTTTTCTCTGGCTCCTTTAGCGGAGGATCGAACCTGGGTAATACGAATAATCTCTCTCTCTCTCTCTCTCTCTCTCTCTCTCTCTCTCTCTCTCTCTCTCTCTCTCTCTCTCTCATCAACGTGAAGCTAAAAATGCATTTTGATACGAAAAAAAAATGGGTTCTGAAAGTGAAACAAACTCCTTTTTCTTTTCACTTCAGAGATAGCTTCAACATGTTCGTGCTGAAAAGCAAGAAAAGCAAGAGACAAGTTATTATTTCAACACTTTTAGCAACCTAAAATTATTTAACTCCCTCCAGTCTTACTTTTGTCATATAGGCCTATAGTACAGCTGTCGCGTCATGGGCCACCCAAACTCGCACAGTTTTACGCATGCTTGAGCACTGCGCCACGCATCTCGCATGCCGCCAGCGAGATATGCTTGCTACCGGCGTGCTCCAACGTGCGCGCATGCCTTTTTGAGCATGCGTTTTAGTGCTCATTTTTTTCCTCGCATTTGGCAACTAGCGTGCTACAAAATGCGTTCAGCCTATCGCACCATGCTCAATGCCTGACTGGCGAGGTTGAATCAACTTTTCAAACCGTGCCGGCAATGCTAGCCTTGTCTGTCAGTCATTCTTGTTATGAGGAGAACCCGTACGACATGTGGTTGCTTTGAACCAATCATAATTGACATGTTGACCTCAACCTACAGAAAGCATCATGGAGGAACACGTGGGAACAGACGGTGTCAGGACCACAACAGACAATGATTTGTATTTCTCCCCTGCTCCAACCGAGGCCTCGTCTTAACCGTTTTATGTGCGATATGGACAGCGACAAACTAACCAAATCTTGTACAAGTTTGTGTATGTCACGAGCTGTTTCCTCCTGATTACAGGTCATGAGAACATCTTTCAATTGTAGATGCTGTTCAGTCACTTACAACAGTTGGTAGGAATTCTTCCGGTTTCTCGGTGATGTTTCACCACCCTTTTCAATGTATTTCGTCCAATAGTAACATGGTGCTGTTGAATCAGCATCAATTCTAATTTGATTGAAACTGTGTCCATCATGCTTTTCCCAACCAATTGTCCATTTCTTGTCCTCACTGACACGCACCATCTTGCTTTGGTGGTAAACAAGACGACATGCCGTAAATCTTCAATATCTTTTGCCGGGAAATTAACTGACGACACTTACACTTTCTTTCGCACCTGCCAGATATGTACACTTAGGCTGTGTGCAGTACCGATCGAAAGTCATTTAACCAAACGCACGTGGCTCCCTAAATTGCGCATGGCCTATTTGAAACGTTCGCCGAAGTTCTGAATCCACATGCATGGCTCATTAATATGCAATAGGCCTAAGCATTCACGCGTGGCTTACAAATTTTATTTCACACTGGTCATACAAGGATTGCATTTGATGATCAGTTGAGAGTAAGTTAATTGGAAATCTCTCAAGAAAAGGAATTGCTACGTGGGGACTTAATATTTGTTAGAATGTGACAGAAATGTGCCTCTGAAAGCAGTAAACAACAAAAATGATCTAATGACTGACCATGGTAACGTTGAATTCACTGATTTTCAGCAAATTTCCTGTCTCAACACCAGGGGCAGTGTCTCGGAAGAAACAAGTTTTTGTGTATGGTAATTAAGTAGTCAGACACCATAACAAGCAATTCACCCATGCATGTGTGTGTTACGCGGCGGCTCTGATTACATGAATGTATTTTTGATAGACGCAAACGAAAGCAACTTCTGTCATTCGTTTTCTTCCCCTTTTTCAATTATAGGCCTAGCAGATAGCCAGTTAATATGTTATTTTTGGAAAAAAATAATCCTTCGTCGCATTGGCGCTAAGATGATGCTTGTCAACAACTTCTGTTCAATGTATTTACATTGCATTCATGAGATATTATGTCTAGCTGCGGTGACCGACACATTGTCGACTTCCACTCCACGAATGACAATTTCGTCGATCTTCCGTTTCTTCCAAATCAAACTGCGTCAATATTTAAAATAACCGAAGACAAGATCAGCTGAATGATCAATGATGTCGAAAACAATTTTGGGCGAAAAGTGCTAATCATTTTAATCAAAATTTCTATACGATAGTTCAACAAGTGTTTGCAGAATTGCCAGACGACTGCACCACTGGATGGTAGGCCTACAACCTGTAGTGTAGGCTGTAGACCCTAGTGTTTGCTTACTTCATGAGCTGCGCGAAAGCCAACAATAATTTAAAAAAAAAAATGGAAAAATAAAATACCTCTGTTTATTTTATTTTATTAGGCTATATGTCAGCAAACGAAGAAATCTGAATTATTGTTTTGTTCATCGATTATCACATCAATCGAGGCAAACCGCCTTCTTCAGAAATAACTGAAATACACTGATCACTTTTCCAGCATGCATGACGGAAAGGCGGTGTGCCTCGATCAAAGACAATCTGCTGCCCACTAGAGTGTGTCAATCGGCAGCCACGGTGTGTGCGGATCTGGTGGCTATTGTCATTATTTTTACTATTATTGTGAAGAAGCCGTGCATTTTTACTCTATGTATAGTTGTATACTATGTTTTATCGATGTTTCTGTGCATATTTTCTCAGTACTGGGGGTTTAATTAATGAAATAAATAAAAAATAAATTCCTAGAGAAAACAAAACAAAACACTTCCTCCCTCGCCCAAAAGGTCATAGTGCTATAAGCGTGAATGCCATATATATATATATATATATATATATATATATTTGTTTTTTCGTGGAACTTCTAACGAATCTTCGGCAAAATTTTCTAATAAATTTGCATTCGCCAGAAATAACTTTTCTGCCAATTTCTCATTCGACCATATCTAATTTCGCATTGATGTTTTCGCCTTCACCGACTTATCGACGAAGTTGGTTTCGGCAATGGGATACTTAGGGTCCAAAATTTTCATTCTGAATCCGTTAAATCTTTCTTGACGAATCCATTGAACCTTTTTATTCAATCGAAACTTATCAACATTGCGCTTAAAACAATTTTATATTCATAACTGTGACCAGGAAAACTTCAGCTCCGAGATAAACAAAAAATTGTGAATATCCTAAAACATGCATTTATACTGTGAAGCTTTGTGCCTTTGATTTTACTTCAGCCCCCTCCCCCATCCCACCCCCACCCCCCAAAAAAGATATTAGTTTCATTCATGCACTGCAAACAAAGCTTTTTCTCGACCTTTTTAATAACCTCCTGTCAGAGAGTATCCTTCAAGTTTTGTTAAATACAAGAGACAAAAGGTTCTATTTCCAAGAAGTCGCTGAAATGTTCAGTTTGTAAGCTAGCACCTCATATTTTAATCAGTATGTTTATGTCGTTGATAGTGACGCATTCACCTGTCACTTTAATAGTATAGATTTAATGGTTCTTTACTTTGATTTGTTTGTGTCATGAGATTGTTGTATTCGTTTCGATTTGTATTGTACTGCTCGTTATTTTATTATGATTTTTTAAAGGTAATACAAATTTGCATTGTATTAGGCGAATTTAAATATATGGTATAAATAACCTATAGATGGATGTGATCCACCAAAAAACCCTCTCTGCCGTCTGCGTTATACCTGTGTGTAGACTGCTAGTGTACTGTTGTGATAATTAACTCACAGTCACCGAGAAGACGGTGGCACGCACTGAGCAAATCCTGACCTCATTACAAAAAAAAAACAAAAACAAAAACAAAACAAAAAAAAACACCCTGCCTGGGCCAGGTTCACTTGAACACCCTACCTGTGCTAGTCAGCTGTTGACTTTTTTTTTTTTTTTTGTACCCGGTCTGTACCAGATATATTTTTTTTCATAGCCTATTCAGTACCAATTCGTTGAAAAAGTATATATACCCTATGATGTAGCGGTACATACACAGTGTACCAACCAATGGCAGTGCCAACTCCCCTCCCCCCCGACCCCCGGGCTTTGCACCTTCACCCTCATCCCTGTCACTGCTCGGACTTCTCCTTCCTCAACCCTCATCTCCCGAAGCAAGTGACACTTTACTCGAGCTTGTAATGTGTTGTGTATACTAATGTGTTTTGTGTTGTATGGAATTAATTGTGATGTGCGTATTGCATTGTATCTTGTTTTGTCCTGTTGTGTTGGCAGACATATTCCTGGGCGTACCATGTTGTGTAGGCCTGTACGGTGCAGTCAAATAATTTCCTTCATACATGTCGTACATCTTATCTTATATTAGCAACAATGGTACACTCATAACTGGGACCACTTAAAGTGGAACCCAAAGGGATTTATCTCCGAGTTAAACCATTGCATGTAGGTGGACTTTCTACCTCCATGGTTTAACTTCGAGATAAATTCCTTTGCGTTCCACTTTATAAGTGCATGGTAGGTCGACTTTCTACCTCCATCGTTAAACACATGTCTCGTACGAACCCAATGGAATCCACAACTGATTTTAAATACATCGTTGATACTTTGCTAATCCTCTCCTCTCATCAAAATCTTAATGCATCTACATGTAGCCTATGCCCTCTCTCTCTCTCTCTCTCTCTCTCTCTCTCTCTCTCTCTCTCTCTCTCTCTCTCTCTCTCTCTCTCTCTCTCTCTCTCTCTCTCTCTCTCTCTCTCTCTCTCTCTCTCTCTCTCTCTCTCTCTCTCTCTCTCTCTCTCTCCACGATACGGGCCTAAACACAGTCAACATGCATGGAAAACTGTTCACTTGGTCTTGTAGTCCAACCAATAAAGGGTTAAAGTGGCTGACAGCCCGACATCATACAGCTGATGTCAAATATTTAAGTCGGGTTCTCGGACCAACACAGAGAACATCACTCTGATGTATTGGTATGGGCCGAAGAATGAAGAGTCCACTCTGGCTTTTCCCCAGGTCGATCATCATTGCGGTAAAGAATTCGAAAGGGATCAGCTGATAACGTCTTAACAATCTGATCACCAAACAGCCGGGGAGCAATTAACACATTCACATTTGTATTTGTGTCTTTTTGTCCAAAACCACTTCCTAGTAGTCATTACCCTATTCCGCAGTCCCAACTCTTTACTCTCCATAAGCTAACCTGTTCCTGTCTAACTTATATACATAGAAGTTCTATTGTCCATATTGCACACGTTCCTCTGTAAAATTTTGACATAGGCTGTATTAGCCCAAATAAATTAAAGGGTCTTCAGCGGGTAACTACTCAACATGTTTCGGAACCTTGTACCCGTACATGTCTCTATGAGTAGCGACTCCTTTTCTAAGCTAAATATTCAGCAAAGACAACCCACATAATAATGAATAAATATGAACGTGGCAATTGATAAATTAGCTAAATATGTGAAGTTTTGCTGATAAATGCAGAGCTTCATATCAAAGAAGAATACCTGTCAAACAAACCATAATTACCAAATTTACATAGTACAACGCGGCCAGACTTCTCTGATTTTTTTTTAATTATTATTTTTTGATAAACCCAAATGAAAAGCTCCTTCTTTCCTTCATTTTCTTTCCTTTTTTTTCAATTACATTAGGCCTACATCACTGAAAAGGCACTCTTTTTTTAAACGTTCATTTTCCCCTACGACCTTTCTTTTGTAATTTGTCTTCTATGCGGAGGCAGACAGACAAAAGGACTAATGGAATTTACCATAGGGGAAACCATTTTTTCTCATCTATTTGCTTTCCTTTCTTTAGAATTACATAACTGAAAGATATTAATTTCTTTTGTTTGGATTAAATAGAGAATTCTTTTTGTGTGTATATACGGAGCGAATATGAGTGATTTGAAGTCTAATTTTAGCAGTGGGAATTTTAACAAAGCTCATACAACGGAAAAAGAGGAGTGGAAGAATTCAGGCGACATCAGGTATGAGTATTTTTTTTTTCTTTTTAATTTTGTATATTCTATTTATATCAAATTTTTGACGGCGTCAAACAGTTGACTCTTCAGGGAGGAACTATTGGGGTTTAATATCATTTGAGGTTAAATGGTGCTGCTGTGCTGAGTACGGAGGGAGGGGGGGGGGACAAGGGGCCGATGAATGCAGTGTTAACGTACAACAACTTAAGTTAACAAACATACGAGATTGTTATACGCCTACATGACTTTATAAGTTTCAGGAGCGTGCATAACCTGGATGTTGCTGTATGATAAGAGACACCAACATATTTTAGACATTACAGATAGAATGCATTTTGTTATAGGCCTACAAGGCTACATGGTGTATCAACTCTTTGTCCCCCCCCCCCCCCTCCTTTTTTTTTTTTTTTTTTTATTCTTCGTGGGATGACCTCTCATAATCCGTGCAAACTTGGGCAAATGTGCGTTGCCGCATCAACTATTTTTCTTTTTCTTTTCTTTTTTTTTTTTTTTTTTTTGATCATTTTAATAGAAACAGTATAAAAATAAAATAATATATTTGCCGACCTATTAAAATTTTTCATACCAGTAGTTTTATTTTCCGAATTAAAAGTTTTTCACAAGAGTTTCATGCAACTGTTTCGGGCCTACCAGGAAGCCTACTGACACTGTATCCCATCCGTGAGCAAAATGATAACAAAGGTCTAGCATATTTCATTCGCCTGCATTTTATTTTGATGCCTGTATCACTATCAGGTGTGGAATCATTGAATTAGGTGCGTAGTTACACGCTGGGCCTAAATTGAATACATTTCTGAGTCGCCGTATCTTTTTACAATCGCAGTTACTAGGCAAGGAAGAGAAGACCAAAAAAAAAAAAAAAAAAAATCATCGATCGTATTTAAATGGGAAATCCAGGATGGATACATTGTAATGTCAAAATACTGACTGCCCAGATGGCTATTCTGGGCCTATTCTGTATTCAAGTTCTGAATGACGCCGGCACTTCAAATGACCGTCACCATATACTGCCAAAATACTGGTTACATAACTCGCAAGATCTGAAACTTTTTGAACGTGCACATGCAGGAAATTGTGTGTGGTGTGTGTGTGTGTGGATCATCAGGCAGTGGTTATGGTTTCACGCCAGTAATTCAACCTGTGGAAACACAGACGAAGAGAGCTACCACCTTCTAGTTCACTCAATGGATTACAAACATGTATGTTTTATACACCAAAATGTTCGTAAGAATTTCTTGCTTCAAATAAACACCAGAAAACATGGGCATGAATGGGAAATTTTTCAGCAAATTGGCATGGCAACCAGCTCTGCCTAGTACTGCATGTACTTGCAATATCATTGCGCGCACATGGTCTTGACTCCAGTTGAATCACTGTGTATAGTGGTGCCAGTTTACACACCTTTATAATATTCATGTCAGCTCAAAGTATACATTGTTTTCCACTATCAAGCCAAAATCTGCCTTTCTGGTAGCAAAATTGTTTAATATACAGCCCCTTGCATCCCTAAGCTTCAGATTTTATTGGCACTCATCATGTTACCTCAGCACAGGCATAATTACTCCCGTGGAACCCTATCATCCCGGCAAAACTTAGCCCCGGGACCGGTGCCTGAATGAGTCGATCACTTGTCGGCCACATTTCAATTTGTCGTATTTCGCATCGAAGTTGGTCAGCCAGTTGTGACCTGTGGGCATACTGGTATGACCAGGTTTTGTTATGTTGAAGGTAAGCGTTTATAAAACTGAAAGTTTGAAGCCAGTTCTTTGCAACCGACGCCCCTTCAAACAGTCCCCAAACCAAGTGATGCAGTGTTGTAACGTTGGCACCTTGCCAGTTGCCTGTGTCGACTGTCACGAGATTCTCCATGAAGGCAGACAAATGAGCAGGCTTGCAGCTGCATGGTCCAGGCCGGTGACGGTGAATGCAAGTCATCGCGACTCGGTCTTGGCACATGGAGCACATTTATTTATTTATATATTTATTTATTTATTTATTTATTTATTTATTTATTTATTTATTTATTTATTTATTTATTTATTTATTTATTTATTTACAGGGTTACCGGCCCATGGCATGCATGGGAAAACTGGTTATTGCGTATCAAGGGTTACCTTACCAACTCAGTGCTAACAGCGAAGCACTGGTCACTGATCTCACATGTAACTTGTAAGTTTTACTTGTAAGGGGCAACCATTAGATATTCTTGGGGGGTGGTGGTTGGAAATAAATAATTTTGGGTGAGAAATTAGAGAAATAAATAATTTCTCCTTTTCATTGCCAGAAATAAATAAAGTACTGCTTGAAAAAGCTGGAAAAATATTTTAATGTTGCAGTGCAAACTATATTAATTCACTTCGATTTCAATCGACCAGTCAGAGCAACTGCAACAGTGAAAGGAATCTGCTGTTGTGGTGCTTGTGGCCTTGCTTCATTTTAGCCACTGTTTATAAATGTATAATAATGTTTCTGCCATCCTGTACCATTTTACCCACCAATGGTCATTTGCATGTACTCACAGTTACTGAAAGATTTATGTTTGAATACTGATCATTACAAGATGTTCCCAAAGAATGACTTGTGCAGTGTTTTGGTCCAAACCTAATCGGCTAGTACTTGTGCAACATGCTCAGGTGGCACAAGGCAACCCAAAGACAGAAGGAAATGCTGCCAGGTTCACATTACTACTAGTTTTTGGATTATAAATTTAAGGAACACTTCGTTAAGTATGACAACGGAGCAGAAGGAACAAGACTGCAGGGGGAGTTTAGGTGTCCAGCTGGTATCAGAAGAATTCCCCCACCAGTACCAAACTTAGCTATGGCACAAGATGGTGCTTGGCATCACACACCTGAAACACTACCAGACTCATACCTTAATGTTGAATTGCGAGAAATTGATGATTTCTGCCGCCGAGCACAGTTTAACAAACTTATTATTAGAAATGTTGGTGTGGTACACTTAGCTTTAGAGGAGAAAGACAATACCACTGTCTTTCATGACACAAATAAAACCTGGGCCAAAATTGAGAGGCAGCTGGACCAATTTGTAGTCCAGTTTTGTGGGAAGGACTTGGAACAGGCCGCCAGAAAACATGCCGAGACAGTGTACCTGACAGATGTCAAAAGGGAAATCAAAAAGTACCACAAGGCAAATGTATCCAATAGGCAGCTTGAGGCCATTAAAACTGGGCCTCTTACACTGAAAATCAGGAAGCGATCGCAGTAAAGCTGGTCAAACACAGGCTTCACAATTCTTTTCCACATCTCTTGCCCCTAGGACAAGCTATATTCAAATTCTACTTATCATGGCTAGTTTTTGTTTGCTTGGAATTTTGGTGTAGTTCCTATGACATCATTGAAAACTGTTGTCCACTTCTATTTTTCATGAAAGTTATTGTTTTGTGTTGCCTTGTGACATCATGTCAGTTTTGAGTATTGAATGAATAGCATTTTGTTTATTGGACTTCTGGCTTCTGGTGGTGTTCATCTTAAAAACTGATCAACATTTGGACAGTTTTTGACTTGCACTGATTTTTGGATAACGATGTTGACAGGTATTAAATGGTCTCATATTATTATCCCCTTGCACAATTCACCTGCCCTTTCAATTAAACTACATACTATTAAAACAAAATTCTTGGTTGTCCACAGGACAAGTGCTTTTAAATTTTCACTAGTCCTAGAATGGAATTTTATATGTTCCAGACAATAGGACAGATGAATTGGTGAGCCGTGGTATAATACAGATTACATTCACAGTGCTGAAGGTAGAGACCATGTATACTCAAATGCGAACATGACTTTTTTCTAATCTGTCTGAAGGTAATATTCTACATCTCTTCACTGATGTAACTGGTGAAGAAGGTTTACTTATGTTTTAACAACCCTATGCGTCCCCATAAAATGCTTCAAATTTTCTCTAAAACTGGTCAAAATGGCACCTGAATGACACCTGTATCACAATTAGGCATACAAGTGTGTGTGTCCAAAGTGTAGTCAAAGTAAAACACATGGGCCTATTGTAAAAATGATCATTAGTGATGGTGTGTTCCAGAGATCAATCATAAAAATGGACAGGTGTTATAGAACATCATTGATGATTGAATGAAGATATCTCCGATTATATGTATTACTAATAGGTATATGTATTTTGATGAGAGTGCATGTATATTACTGTACTATACTGACTTTGGAGTATTATAAAGCTTTATTGTACATTGCATCAGTTAATATACAATTAAAGCTTATTCTTTGCATGAAATTTTAAGTATATCAGTGATGATAACAAGATCTGTTGGAAACCATACTTGCCCAGATATTTTAATAGGATTGTAAGCCCTTTGAATATTGCATTTAACTTCATATTAAAATATCAATTTAAAAAGTGTGAGTATTTCAATATGCTCAAATGTCTATTAATATGGTTCATATAGGCACTGCCAGTAAAATTTAAAAGGTGTCTTTAACTCTTTCATTGTTGGAAGATCATAATCCACAAAAGTAGCAATTTATTCTTCTTCTCAGCACTGACTTTAAATATTGATATATCTTGATGTTTGTACACATTATGGCCACGCACATAATGGGAAAAGCTATTGATATGATCAGTGATCTTGTAACAGCAATAATGAGTTGCAAAAAAAAAATATTTCCCAGATTTCCATGGGAAAAAAATAAAATCTTACCGTGGAAGGTGGAAAAAAATAATTGAAGTGGTATTGTGTAAGAAATAAAAAAGAACACCCGAGCAAAAAAACCCAGCCCCCCCCCCCCCCCCCCAAGAATATCTCATGGTTGCCCCCTAAATTCGGACAATCGTACTCGTAGGCCTCGACGTGTACTGTGAGAGTTATTCTGTTCATGTTTCTGGAACAAAATTGAAGGTGAACCATCTAAAGGCAAGACCGCGGTAGCACCCATCGGTCTCAAGGAAACGGATGTGTTGCACTATACCTATTATTTTATTAGCAGTAAAATCTTAACACTGGAGGATGGTATTTCTGATGAAGTCCACTCCAGTGACCGGATATTGTGCTTTCCGATTTTACTTTCTTTCTTTTCTGTTTTTAATAGTTGTGGCACACACAGTTTACTCGATCTGTTGACTATATGCTGCGATTGTGGATACCAAAATAATAATTAATAGTGCTTGTGAAGGATGATTCGTAAACTGTGACACTGAAAGTGGATCTGCATGTAAATGTACGTGTACCTTGTTATTTTATTGTGAAAAATAAATCCTGAAGTACTCTAAGAAAAATGCCAAAGATCACTTAGTTTAGATCCATGTTCAGCCGGATCCCATATTAATATTTCACGTGAAGACAACTGGCCTTTCGTTGAAATTGATTATATACTTTACAGTAGGTATACATGTAAACATTTTTTCATCTCGGTCCTCCGCGGCCGTGTCCACGGGCGCGGCATGTCCGCAGGGTAACTCACCCGTGTCAGCGCGTGGAGGTGTTAAGAGACTTTCGATCGTACTGTAACGTAATTTATACACATTAAAGAAGGAAGCTTAAGGTATGTTAAGTGTTGTTCTAGCTCTGAGTGGGACACATTTCGATGTATGCCTTTTTACGACTTTGCAATGCCAGGGTTTTATTTTTATCGTTTATGCAAATTTAAAATGCGAGCCACAAAAGACAACCCACTTTGTCAAATGCGCGAGGTAACGGCAAGTTAGTGTAAAGCACCGGGCATGTCGCACGATGCGGTCGCCAATGGCACGATGCTCGCTTGCAATTCGCACGATGCTCGTCCATTGGGACATAGCCAGACGCATTGCTAGCCAAATCCGAAGAGGGACGAGCATGCATTCGCATGGTGCGAGCATCTTATTTGAGCATGCCACTCAAGGATAGCTCTTTTTCTGTTTGCGCGCCAGCGTGCTCGACGGGCTAGCAATTTGGTCCATTTGGCGAGAGCTGTACTGTAGTGTTTGTATATCTGTTTCTATTTTAATAAAATAAAAAACAGGTCTTATTTACAACATAAAAGTAAAGTAAAATAAAAAAAAGTTACACAATGCTACGAAAAAGCAAAAGAAACCCTTGAGAATGATATTAACCTTTGAACAGTAAAATCAACACTCTTGTTACACGACAGTTTGCCCACTTGGTGGTGCTCCTAATGACCTACATAGCCTACAACTCAGGTAATCAGTCACAAGATTGTGGGTAAAACTATATAGATCATTGAGGCGCAGGTATAGTGAAACACCGTTATATGGAAAATGGAGAAAAATTACACTCAGCGGACACTGGAGTGTCTGGTAGTTCAATAACATTTACACACCAGTGTGTTGGACGAAAATAGCCTTGAGCCCTGCCCCCCCCCCCCCCCCCCCGGCTTCTATCCTGTCACCAGCCTGCATGGGGCATGGGTTAAATGCCATACTGTACGCACAGGACCAAGTAGACCCACTCATTGACTGATGCCGTATGACCCAGAAATCTCACAGATGCGTATCATTAAAACAATTGATTATATTTCAGCTGAAAAATTTATGGCTGCAAATAATTTTACCACAGACTGCTCCAATCATTAAGAGTATGTCCTTAGAGTCAATTGTTAATTTTTGCTCCCTATCTTGGTGCCAAATGGGGCCCAGATCCAAATAGGGCGCTGGTGCGAAATAGAAAGAAGAAGAAGAAGAAGAAGAAGAAGAAGAAGAAGAAGAAGAAGAAGAAGAAGAAGGAGGAGGAGGAGGAGGAGGAGGAGGAGGAGAAGAAGAAGAAGAAGAAGAAGAAGAAGAAGAAGAATTTGTGGGATACTATTATTTACATTCGTTTTGATTAAAATAAGTAGAAAAATGGCTGGATATTGATATCTACTCATACATTTGATAAAACAACTATGTGATATTGTTTTCACCGCGATTCAACATGAAAATAATGCATGTTACACACATAAAAAATAATTACCGTGTCATGGGAAACTATTTTACAATTTAGGGGATAATGTTTAGCTTCCTGTGATCGGAATTTTAGGGTTCAATTTCATTAAAAAAACATGCAAATAGTTACACAGGGACACCTTCTGATACTTTTGTAGCCAACGCTCATCTTGGTCGTGTATTTCACTATCCACCAACTCCTTTTAAAATGTAATCAATTTCTTCCATGTACGGCCAAGAAGCATGTTCACCATCAACAAAATTTCTTTGCAATTTTAGTGAAACTCTTTTGCATAATCGTGAATGGGGCAAAATGTATTTAAGTCTTTGGAAGAAGTTAATTGTTGCTTTGTCTAGCAATGAATTGAGTGGCAGTCACCCAAAATCTTCTAAGGTGGGCACCATAGCATTTGTCCCTTTTATGCGCAGTATAGCGCGAGCTCCGTTGTATTGTACTGGCTTTACTACACATATAACCATTGAGAGGGGAAACCTTGGGTTTAACATGCTGTTAAACATGAACACTGTCAGCCAGGCATTTGCTGAAAATAAGTCCGAAACACTTGTATATGTCGCACTCTACCAAGTCAACAACTTCTAACTTCCAACGTTTGTTTATATCTAGACGCTTACCAATACCCATTACTTTTGATTTATTTCCATTGAATTTCGTATCCCATTTACTTACAAAACAATTACCAACGTTCAACATAGTCTGAAGTTGTGTCTCGCTTTAAGCAAGCCAAGCAACATCGTCTGCATATAAAATTGAAGGTATACGTCCATCCTTAAAAAAGGATTCCTAAGTTTTGGTTATGTGATATAGACACTAAATCACTCATAACTAAAGAAAACAGCGTGGGTGACATAATGCAGCCTTGTTTCAAGCCGTTTTTTACATCAAACCAGTCACTCGTATATGGACCAAATATACTTTATTTTGCACGTTTTCGTCAAGACCATATCCCAAACGCCACGTTTTACCCTGTATACCACTTTTCCACAGAGTGAAAAACAAACTATCTCTGTTTACAGTGTCAAATGCTTTGCTGATATCTAAAAAAGGAGGCGATGTTTTCTTATTCACGTTTTGTCTGAGACTGCAAAGGCCCTTGAGGGCAAAGTAATGATCTTGCAGGCGCCTCCCCTTTCTGTGTGTGCCATGCAATTCACCCAAGAAATCGTTGTTCTAAAAAAAAGTCAACATTTGATTTTCTACAGTTGATGTGAATAGCTTATACACATTTGTTGTTAGAGTTATGCCCCGATAATTACAAAGGGACTCTTTATTTCCATCCTTGTGCAGAGGTTTTATTAACCCCTTATCCCATTCACTAGGGAAGGTTTCCAGTTATTTTAAAACGTTGAACATGGTAACAGTTGAATTTAACAGATATAACCCTCCATATTTCAGAAATTCGTTGGCTTTATTATCGACCGCACATGATTTACCATTCTTTAATTTTTGGGTAGGCATTAAGCTAAATATTCTAGCTCTGCTACCAAAAATCTTGTATGTTCTCTTATTTTACTAGCAAGTTCTCCAGGACTGGTGGAAGGTGTACCAACAGCAATATCTACTAACTGCCACAGTGCAGTGCAGAGGCCCTTCAGTGACTCGGACAGACTGAAGAAATGCAAAATAAACCTGTTTCTTGCAATGATGATAAGAATGCGTAAGACAAGAGCTGTGTCATTCAGTAGGGTATCTCCCGAGCGTTTGGTCCCCTTCTGCAGGAGCTGGGTCAGACGCCAACGGTGGACCTGACCTGGAAAGTTGATACTTTCTACCTCAAATTCCACTGTTTCTTTAAAACCTTTAAGTTTGTTTGTTTGTTTTTTCTTTTGTGGACACTTCCTCCAACTCATTACATGTTGGGGCTATGAACAGGTCCTTATAAGATATCACTCCTTTATCTTCACTGCTGTGGTCTTCCTGGCTTTCAGTGATGGAAGGTGGCAAGGTAATAGGGAACGTTTTCCAATGATAGAGCATCCTCTATATAAATCAATAAAACTGGCATTCAGAAACAGGGCTCGGAAAATATTCCAAGTTATTTTCAATTATAACATGTTGTTTCATTCCAAAGTCATACCCCATACCTCCAGTAAAAGCAATTCATAAAATACACTATTCTTCCATTTCAGATATCGTCTTGGTTAGAATATTGTACTTGATCGTGTTGTTCTTTGCAAGACCTACTGATCTTCAGCCAATACATTTCTCTCAGATGTTATCTGTCTGTTTTGCAAAGAGACACTTTTCAAGATATTGTGTCATTTGATTTGTCGAATTGCGTGCTTAAATATCTCTGAACGTTTAAGCCTCCATACGATGTGACACTCAGCCATATTATGATATACTTCTGTCCCCGGTGGTGGGTCTAATTTCAATACAGCACCTGGTGGTTTATTAAATTCCATCGAACTTCATGGATACCAAATTAATCTTCGCCTGCATCTGAGGCCCTGTACTTATAAAAGTAGGATCATTTTAAAAGGTAAATAATAGCAGATCAAAATGAAGCAGAACGAGGCAAATGTATCTGACCAATCCAGTTGATCACCGTGCAAGGATAGTTTTGCCACGAATGTGAAATTGTCTATTTATCTATCTATCGGTATGGCTGTCTGTCCGTCTGTCCGTATGTCTGTCCGTATGTCTGTCTGTCTATACAGTGGTCCCCCTCTTATAAGGTCCCCTTGAAGAGAGACCAACGCCCTCTACAAAGGCCACTTCTTAATGCAGCAAGTATAGCATTTTCATTGTATTTTACACCTCAAGAGAGGCTACTCCTCTTATAAGGCCACTTTTCTAGTGCCTTTGGGGTGGCCTTATAAGAAGGAGAACACTGTATATCTTTCGGTCTGTCTATCTGTATAACTATCCCTCTTTCTGTCTGCCTATCTATCTGTCTGTCTGTTTCTCAATCTATATAGGTCTATATATGTTGTATCTGTTTATCTCTGTGCCCCTACATGCGACCTATTCATCTGTCAATTCATTCCTTTCTTCCTCAGTTGACACGCTCCATGCTGAAAACAGCTATATGAAGGCACTGTCCAGCAAGTGAATATTAGTTTTGTTTAAAAATTATTCACCCCCTCTGCTTAGCGTAATGTGATAAAATACGATATAAATCTGCATTAAAAACGTAGAAAACTTTTTATATAAGACAGTTATACTGATTATACTAACAATACAGAGTGAGACAGTGTCAACACGCGCACTCATCACATGTCAAGTTTTGCTTTGCAATAAAACAAGCACAGAACATAATACGGTTGCTCAATGGATTTTTCATGGTGAGATCGACTGAAGTTATGTGTGCGAGTAAAGAAACTTCTTTTCAAATTTCTGGTACCGACGACATGGACGTGTTGCATGACATTTGACTTGCTGAGATAAACATATCGTGAAGCAGGTGACTGCTTCACACCATGTCGCTTCGGTGTCATATGGAACAGCAAGCAGGTGCAGATTGCCCTCATTCAGGACTTTACCAAAACATCGAAGCTGATGTTACATGGTTCAAGATCCAAAATGCTTGGATTGTTGCATGATTTAATTCATTGTGAAAGCAGGTGAATTAGCAACGTGCTTGGTCAGTCTCATATAACCGTTTAGGTGCCCTCATTACGTAACCTAAAAAATAGCACGCCACTGAAGATAGGAATAAGCCAATAGACTTCTGAAGTTTCACTGAAAACTTGATAGCACAAAAAACCTTGTGGAAGAAAAAAGTTGTCTTCCCAAAAAATGTACAATATTATGTGAGAGATCATTTAGGTTGCAAGAACTTGGTCAGCAGAAGTGTCTGCAATTGTATATTCTTATCACAATTGTGCTTTTGCTCATAACACAACAGGGAAGTTGTACCATACATGAATATTTTTAATTTCGCCAGGTCACGTGACCTAGCTGGCAAAATAATGTTTTTGCTTCACATCTTCCTCCCGCATTTCGAAACCAAGAATCAACATTTTTCTGATTTTCTCCTCAGTGGTAATGCAGATTCACTCAAAAGCCCAAACAAACGGAGACTGCCGCTTTGGTCGCCATATTGGGTATACTCCGGCAACAAAACATCTCGGTTATTAAAGAAAATTTTGCAAAAATATTCAGGGCAAGAATGTCTCGGTTACCTTCAATGGCATCCAAAATCGCCCACTCCATCTTTCCCTTTTATGTTATTGATTGTACTGGTAGGTATATGGGCCTTTATTCATATATTCAAACCGGTAATGAAAATCTTCATTCATTTTTTCAGGATAAAACTGCAATAAAACTGAATTATAACGCAAGTACAAGTACAATTTCTCAGCATGAAATTAAACCAGATCACGTATCAACGGTTACCCGGCAATTTTTCGGGCATTGCGTTACTTTAACTACTGCATTTGTTCCCTATCCCTCATCTGTTTCTGTAAATGTGGTAAACATACGTTTTATTTCCTGGTCATGTTTAACTTTCTTCAGCAAACTTGATTGTCATTTCATATTATTGTGATTTCGTTATGGCTGCTAAATCTCGGCATGGTACATTTCAAAATCGTTAACAATGTGACTGGGCATGCGCGGAAGCCCTACCGTCATTATCGCGGTTTCCCTTGAATTACATTCCAGGGTTATACAGAGATAGGATATCCCTCTTTCTTTCCAGCGTGCCCGTTATATTACAACAGATACACTTACTTCCGTTCGTACTTACATAAATAAAACCCATGTCGCTCCAATAGCCAGGGTCAAGAATAGAAAGTACAAAAAACTGCCTAAAAGAGGGCACTGCAGTCGGTGGAAGGAAGGGTTGTGTATTCCCATTGCTTTACATTGTAATTTGCAACTTAACAACTTTAAAACTACAGCACGTAGGAACACCAAATTTTGGACAGTAAATCTGCATGCATAACTTAATACCTCACAAAAATCATATAGCCACAGCTACAAAAGTGATTAGTTAATTTAAGGTTGTTTTAACATACAAACTAATGGGAATACACAGCTCTAGCCCTCCAAATGTTTGTATATTCAGTTGTGTATTGGGGCGGATACATTCCTTGGGGCGAATTCTGACCTTTCATATTTGAATCATATCCTGCGTTCTCCATCACTGGGTCAGTGACTCCATTCTGAGTGAGTACCGCATTTGAGCATGGAGGTATCATACAGAAGGAGAAAGCACGCCACTTCAAAGGTTCAGCTCTGAAACCGCCAAGCTTTATGGATGGCAGTTAAACCCACACACTGCTACAGTGCGGCTGCCCTGGCACAGCTTATTTCAACACAGTGGCTATTAGCGCTCGGCGTTCATCGGTATTTTAGACCTTTCGGTAATCTCCGAGGTGCTGGCCGGGTGACAAGATTCACCTATTTCAAGGCTGATTTTCTTGGCTGGCCAAAACATGACACACACACACACACACACACACACACACACACACATATATATATAACAAAATGGTTAATATCCATGGCAAGATCTTACTTCTTGGTACATTTTGGCGGTATTTTGACAGTAAGTAAGTTTTTTAAGCAATAGGCCGGTCTGGCCAATGAGCAATACATAACACAATTACATCGCTTGTGAGAGCAACGATATGTTCAGAGTAAAGTGATAATCATAATTTACAAACAGTTATACATGTACCTTTTGACGTGTGGAAAACACTGTATACTATCAGAGGATGTTTCAATTTCTCGCTAAAATACTTTTTTCTCTCAGCTTAACAGCTTTATACACAAATGCTGCCAATCTGCACAAAATGGAAATATCCTCACATGACAGCAATTAAACAAAATTATACATACTTTTATGTCTGTATCTCTCTGTTATATGATATTTGCGAATATTTTCATACACGGGGCACTCCAAAACAAAATGACATTCGTCCTCCAGAATGTCACAAAATTGACATAAACGTTCATTTATTGGCAGAGGTGGCTTTTCCCTTCTTTTCCGGTTTCAACGTGTAATCTCTGAGCGCTAAAACGCAGGCGTGTTAAAGCTACTTTGTGCTTTTCAATATGGACCTTGTTTAGATAATCATGAAATTTAAAACCAGCTACAAAATGTATATAACTTCTGCATTTTGGCTTAACATGCAGAGCTCCGTTCCACTGCTGCATATACATATCCTTTAATCTAGTTTTAGACTGACTCAAAAACAGGTCTTCATTACCAACTCCTTGAGCAAACCAAGCCTCTCCAAAGCTAGTAGGGAATAATAAACACTTAACCTTTGCAGCCCAATTACTTGCTGTTTCACTCTCTGCGCACTCATTATATAATAAATCAAATGTAATTTTTATTCGCTTTTTGTTATTACTTTACCATTAGCCAGTATTTAATGATTCTGTCATAACGTATAATATATAAGAGAAAACGTCCTAATTCTCCATACACCATCTGTGTACATGTAACTGTTTTGAAGCGTACTAATAAAACATTTTTACCATATTTCAAATGTACTTTTTCTATATCTTTAGCATCATGAAAACCCCATACTTCGATCCCGTAGCACAAAATAGGGTTAATCATCTTATGAAATAAATCCATGAAGATACTAGGACCAAAATTTAAAAAAAAAATATATAGTTTCTTCTGTAGGCTAAAAATAGCCTTCTGTGCTTGACATGCCAGCATTTTTTGAGTTACAGTAAATTCACCAGACGATGACAAAACAACGCCAAGATAGGAAAATGTTTTCACTATTTCTACCTCTGTATCCTTATAAAATCATTTATCAAGCTTTGATAAGGCACCCCCTGTTCTAAAAACAATAATCTTGGTTTTGTCAACATTTACAGTAATCTTCCATCTATCACAATATTGCTCTAAAAAGTTCAGTCTCTGCTGTAAACCCTGTCTTGACTCAGACAAAATCACGGCATCATCTGCATATAATAACAACAGTATTTTGATGGCACCAACTGAGATATCTTCATTTCCTTTCTCAAACAAAAATTGTTTCCATATCATTAATGTACACGGGGAAGAGGAAAGGCGAAAGACATTCGCCTTGTCTCACGCCTAGAGAGCACTCAAAACTGTCGGACATATATATCCAAAGTTCACGTAGGACTTTACACTTTGATACATACTACGTATAATTGAAAAACAAATCCCCCTTTAAACCTATTGTAATGAGTTTATACCATTATATGCCGCGCACAACGTAGTCGAAGGTTTTTTTAAAGTCTACCATCGCACAATACAATTTCTTTTTACCATTTACAAAAGTGTCTATTACATTATGCAGTACAAAAATATTATCGATAGTTCCACAGTTCGGTCGAAAACCTCCTTGTGCCTCGATATACACTTCTTTATATTTAGCCCAGTGCATTAAGCGGTTGTTGGGAACTCTTGTAAATAATTTGCTGACTCCGCTTAATAGTGCAATTCACCTATAGTTTCAACCACGTTTCCGCTGCCTTTTTTATGCAGAGGAACAATTATTCCTGCAGTCCAACTTTTTGGAAATATGCCGCTGCTAAAAATGGTGTTAAACAGATCAACGAAATAAGGCAACAATATTGACTCACCATGAACTAAAAATTCATTCAGTATCAAATCAGGTCCAGCAGATTCACCCGGCTTGAGCTGTCCAGTAGCAAAAGGTACTTCTTCTGCGCTTATATCGCAGTTCAATTCTTCACATAATAGTTCAAGATCGTCTACAATAACAGAATCTAAAAAGTCATTGATGTCTTCATCTGGGATATGAAAAGTTCTCTCTGGGTTATTAACTTTTTTAAAAAAAACGTGCAAAATCATCTACTTCAATTTAAACCTTGCCCCTCGATGTACTGCCTGCGATCATCTTCCAATACATTATCAAAACGAGCATGACGAAGCTTTTCGGTCTGTTGCTTATCAAAAACAAAACGGCATTTACGAGCACTCTGTTTGTGCCGTTTTCTAGCGTGTACCAATTCAACCCGTGCTTCATCAGACTTAGTAGCCCTCTACTCATTTAAACAAGAATAGTATTCAGAACGCCTATTAACATACTCGTCATCAGCCCAATGTGGTTTGACATAATGCTTTCGATTGCACACATAATTATTTGATATCTTCGCAAACACAGCACCTGCTGCATTCTGCAGTGCATCACAACACAAGTCCACGGTACGTTCTATGCAATCGCCATTAACATTATTTTGTAAAAGCACATTGATATGATCCAAATTATGAACTTTATTTCTCAGATTTGACAAAAACGTATCCTTCTGTGCCACACTCCAAAAATAACGCTTATGCTGTTCTTCCCCAGACCTCACTTTACTTGTAAACTCCACAGTCTTTTTTTAACGAAAAATAAATTGCACTATGGTTAGACATCAGTGTTGGTTCAGATACACTGAAGCTTCTAATAATATCAAACATAACTTTCAATGTAACGATATAATTGACCACGCTTTGACCTCTTGCTGCGAGGCACGTAAACTCACCAATGCCTGCATTACGCCCAAGTCTGCCGTTTCCAATTCTTAAACTTGTATATTTACATAAATCAGTCAGCTTAACACCATTACCATTTAGCGGTTAACTGTCTTTCGAATAACGGGGTCCAGAGTTTCATCACGTATGTACTCTTCAGGTAAAGGCAGATAATGCACATTTTTGTCATACTCTATGAAATCAGCAATGGTAATTGTTCTCGCATTCAAATCTCTGTATAGAACTATTTTATACGTATCTTGATATTCTGCAATTATATTTTGGATTCTCTGAAAAGTATCCACTTCAAACATATCCACCCTGGTCGGACCTTCTGGCACTACATAACAAAAGTACACAGTTATGTTAGTGTCAAAAACAAAAAACAAAAAAAGTTTGCATTCAGTTGTAGCAAAATAATATCATCCTTATCAGTTTTCAACAAATGTACACCATCTCTCAATTGTGACTTCTAATAAACAGCTAGCCCACCAGAATAACGTTTGCTTCCTGCTTTTCTGCGAGTCCGTTTCAATATAATGGATTCAAAACCGCTAATGTCTAAATTTACAAACGGTGACCCCCAGGTTTCGCAGAGACACACAATGTCGTGGTCCTGAATTACGTCTTTGAAGTCCTTCAAGTCCAACTTGTTAACTCTTTTGTTCACCAACCCCTTGATGTTCCATACACAAAAACTCAAGTCATTAACCTTTTCACGTGAGTTCGATAACGAAGCACTGTCAACAACATTAACGCTCTGCGGTAGAGAGTCACTTCCGATTACAAGACCTACAGAAACCCCCTCTGCGTGTCCCTAGTCGTTGTCTTCTCCGTCCCCATCTATTGTACTATTCAAATCCGTCTCCTCAGCCTCCTCAGTATCGCATATCAAAGCCGGCAAGGTAAGTCTTCGTGGTGCATCTTGCTTGTTCATCTGCAGTACGGTTTACCCATACAGAGTTCTTCAAAACACGTGCCCAGTCAGGAAATTTATCGACCTTAACGCGACCCTACACTATACGTTTGGCTGGGAAAACAATTTTAGCACCAAAATCCGTCTGGATATTTGATTGTATTTCCATGTTGATTTTCTACCGTCCTGTAGAACTTGTTTCTGTGTTTGTTACAGTGTTTCAAAGTTGATACCACTGTGCACTTTGGGTTTGCTATATTCGACCTTGAAATTCCAAAACAAACACAAATACACGTACAAAAAATCTGTGGGCCGCTTTTTACTAATTTTAGGCACACGTGTTAAGAGTAATTCAGTGGAAACAATACATATAATAGTTGAATCGGTAACAAGTTATTTCCACATTTCTTTTTTTGGGGGGGGGGGGGGCATACCGATGTTACATCGTAATTAAAGATCAAATCAGATTTTTGTTACAAATTGAAAGGAAAATGTCATACTTTTATCTTATTTGTGATCTGTTGACTATGGCCTTTGCAACAATGTATCAATTGCTTATGCATATGTGAGTTTTTAACCTCATGGAGTGGGACCGAGGATAGTGGACTTAGTTTACCGGAATATCGCTCGATTGTATAAAAACAAGTCTGAGATTTCCGGGGCTTAGCCCCAACACCTTTAGGTGGAACTGCGGTCTTCATGATTCATCGCAGTCACTGGCATTGGTTTGTACATTTAGATCACCAAAATTAAACTTTATAAACATGTCCAGGGGCGGTTTGCTCACTTTTCCGTAAACGTTACAGTAATTTTTTCATTCAATGCAGGCGGTAAGAGCTTGATGACGAACAGTTGCTAGTGCTTAGAGTTCAAACAAAACATACAAAGCAAAATTACATCAAACATCCGAAGAAAACCGCCCTTGAGTAAGAATTTTACATCCCCGATATTTTTTTTCATGAAAATCGACCCATCATTATCAAAAAATCTCCTATCACAATTGTTGGAGTGCAGTCTTTACGGTGAAAAAACTCTGAAACTCAGGTAACATCCTTATTACTTTGCCAGGCATACCATAATTAGGTACATCGTGAACTCATCCTAGGTGGCTACTAAATAGACTGTACTCTGCGAACGTGGACCTTTTACAAAGCTGACAGCTATCTGTAGATAGACCTACTTTAAAACTGGAGGGCTGTGTGAACAGCCGTGTTCATCTGACTTAGGCTTGTTCACAAAATCAAAGATACAACTGAATAGACCTGTGTTGAGCTTTAGCTTAGTGCATATAACATTTAGAAGTATTTAAATGCTTTCCCTAAAACACTTCATAAAAAATATCAATTTTCCTGGAATATGAAACAATGAAAAAAATATATAAAGAGAATTTAAAAAGAAAATTGCTACTTGGTGGTAAAAATGCATAAATTGTAAGCAGTAGATGCCCATTGACTTACAAAGTAAACAATAGGAAATGTGCCTTTACCGGTAAGTATGTGATTTTAAAAAAAATAATCACACACACACACACTCACACACACACACACACACACACACACACACACACATCAAATCAGGAATCAACAGCAGTGCCAGCTGGCGGACAACTTTAAGCCTTCCACAAGGGACATCTTCACACAATTCCAGCCTAATCTGAGCCACGGTTCCGGAGAAGAAGTCGAAAGAAGTGAACACAAACAAAACACCATATAAAAACACAAAAATGCAGCACCACCTGGTGAAATTTGAGTCCCTTGAAGTGTTCCCGGCTAATATCAAAGCAATTGGATGAACGGTTTTGGAAGAGAATACTTTTTTTTTAAGATTTGCCCAATAAAAGAACCAAACTGGAGGGCTGCCTGAACAACCCGTGCTCACCTGACATAAGCTTGTTCACCAAATGAAGGTTGCAACCGAATAGACTTGTCTTTACTTTTACCTGAGTAGATATGACATTTAAAAGTGTTTCAAAGATTTGCCTAAAGAAAAGTTCATTAAAATGTAAATAAGTATTAGAATGCATATTGAATTACATAGTAATCGGTAGGAAGGGTGCATCTTCCGACAAGAACCCGAGTTGAAAAAATCTTTAAAAATCAGAAATCTACAGCAGTTTTGGAGAAGACGATTTTTTTAGATTTATCCAAGAAATAACCAAAAAAAAAAATTCACCGATAGTTACCCAAATTGATATAAATTGTTTAAAATCAGGAGTCCAGAGTGGTGCCACATGGTGAAAAACTTTTTGGACTCTTTCACAAGGACCATATCCACCACGTTAAGCTTAATCTGAGTGACAGTTCTGGAGTAAACGTCGATAAAAGCGAAAACACACACGCACCAAAAAAATCATGAAAATATTCAAAAAATGCAGGGCCACCTGGTAAACAAACTAGGCACTAGGAATTCTTCTGTGTTCCTCTGTGATATCAAAGCAATAGGGTATGCGGTTTCGGAGTAGAAGTTTTTTTTAAGATTCCCCCCCCCCCCCCAAAAAAAAAAACAACAAAAAACTTCTCACGAAATCCAAAAATCACTAACTAGGAATTCTTAGGAGTGTTCCGCTGTGATATCAAAGCAAAAGGGTATGCGGTTTCGGAGAAAAACATTTTATAAGATTTGCCCCCAAAAAGAACAAAAAACAAAAACATCCAACAATCACTAGAGCATGACCATTTCAACACACTTGGTAGAGACCTACCGAAGGTACATAGCTACCAAAAACGGGATGACGGTTTTTGACAAACAGTCGAAAATATAATTGCGAACGGACGACGGAATGAATTGAAAAATGTTTTTTTTTTTTCTTCTTTATAGGACTAAAATCAACTGGAATAAGTAGAGTACCCTTGGTTAAATGAATTATTGTGCGGACTTTATGCAGAGAATAATTATTATTGTAAACATGTATTAAAGAAATACCTCCCTTCTTCCATTCCTTTGTTGTTGTTCTTGTTTTGTTTTGCTTTATTTGGTGTTGTTGTTTATCAGATTTATTTATTTTCTTGGGGGGGGGAGGCAGGGGCACTATTTGACCTCTTGGCGCTGATGGGGTTGTCACCCCCCCCCGCCCCCCCCCCCCCCCCCCAGCTGCGGGACTGTTGGATGTGATCATATTGTTTTATGCTATGCCATATGCACAACATTAAAATCCAAAAAATATATACGCATATATAAATTATCGGGAGCTGTATAAAATGGTTGACACTATTTTGATCATTTACCTTACTGTCGACTGACAAACAATCGAACACTGTATGCACTAACTCCTACATAAGCCATACGTGTGAGCAAATTGTCTTCCCAGCCACTGGAATTTACATTAGCACGCTTTAATCTCTATTATGAACGAACAGAGAGGTAGAAAGCGAGACAGAAAGACAGACAGACAGACAGATAGAGACAGAGAGACAGAGAGAGAGAGACAGAGACAGAGACAATGACAGAGACAGAGGCACAGACACAGACACAGACACTGACACAGAGGCAGGGAACGAAATGGACTTCCACTGTGTCAAATAAACTTCACAGTTGAGCCTTCCAATCAAAAACGACCTGTCATATGACAACCTGGTACCAAGTCAGCACACTGTAGTCACTCGATGTTACGTTACATGCATACAAAATATATCTTATAATGCTGGTCTTCCCATGTGCGTCCTCATGAATATAACTTTCGACCTCTTTTTTGTTTGTACCGTCTTCTAAAAACCACGTAGATACGGGATGTATGCTAAATCATAAGTATTCTTTTCACAAATTTAAATGGTTTTCGTTTTCCATTCCATTTCATTTCTTGTGAAAGTTTCTCCTTTGCTCAACACATCAAAAATATAAAGGCCGTGCAGCTTATATGTAGTGACTGAAATTCAAACACTGAAAACACTTACAAACACCTAAAGGAACAATTTTACCGCCAGCTTCTAGTAATTGTACGTCTATTTTGTAATGGCCGAGGTGCAAAGATCACTTATTCGTGAGCTACAATAAAAAGAAAAAGAAAGAACAGAAAAAAGGTTCATGAAACTTTCGTGAAATGACTTACCACCATTATTGGTATTCTTGTAAGGATTACAAAATGCGAAAGAGAGCAGATTCGTGCATAATTTGGATCTTAACCGTAAATAGGCATATAGATAGATAAAGAGACATACATTTGGGTAGTTTAATGGTGTGGCAATTCATCAATGAGGAAGGTATGTTGACAGTATCAGCTTGAAAATAAACTTCACAAGCGTATCTCCAACTGCGCAGTCAGCCTATTATCACGATACTGACACATTAATTTCATCTGTCATCATCACCTGTTTGCGAAGTGTTGATTTCTCCCTCACTTGTAGCAACAAGATGTCACGGCTACGCATTGCTTTGGTTTTGCTCTGGCTCGCTTGTAATAACGCAGGTAAATATTACAAATTTTGAGCACTTCCCCGGTATGAATACTCAAGAACAACCAGATGCTTTCATTTCCGACAGATGAAGCCTTCCTTAGTAGATAGAATCTTCGCCAGGTATTTTCTGATTTTCGATTGAATTGATAATTTTTGTAACTAGCTGTAGAAGCCCCCGGAGAAAATGCCCGTCTCCGGATGCTAAGAACCAGGAGGGGACGAAATGAGAGGCATTAGCAGAAAGAAGATAAAGCAGCTACATTCTGAAAGTGTAAATATTAACAGAAAAGTGGCAAATGGGTTAAATGTGGAATGATCGGTCGTTTTCCCCTGTTCAAAATCTATGCTGACTTGTCAGTCAGCTGTAGTTAAGGGATGGTCCGTAGTACATTTTCGGCGTCGGCGTCGGCGTCGGCGTCGGCGTCGTCGGCGTTCGTTCGTCAACCATTCAATTTTGACTTCTCCAGAACCGTCGACCAGGTTAACTTCAAACTTGATGGGGATGCACCTTTGGCAGGTCTCTACCAAGCTTTTCAAATGATTATACTGAAATGATTTATGGCTTTTATATGATTGTTGTGTTAATTTTTTGGCAAAACCTTCACGAATATTTTTCTGCAGAACTGAACAGCCATTTGCTTCGATATTGCGATAGGAAGACACCTGGGTACCCCCAAACCTTTATTTCTTCAATAGGTGGTCCTGCGATCTTTTGATATTTTTTCTTGTAAATTTTTATGTATTCAGGCTATTTGTTACCTCTCCAACCAAAACTATTCCTGGGATTATTCTGAAACGTGGTGGAAGTGTAGCTTGTAAGAAGGTTAAACGAAATTATTCGATATGTGGTGATACTCTGGATCCCTTATTTGCTACATATTTTTTCAATCTGGATACCCGTCCATTAATGCATGCATTCACATTCATTGCCATGTCAGTTAAGGGGTAATGCAATGGAAATTCACATTTCCGACTTTTTTCCATTAGTGCTAGCAGATTCACTTTAACGTTTGGGGAAATGTACCTTCCGTGAGTCTCTACCACGTTTGTTCAAATGACCTTGCTCCATTGATTTCTCAATGATATTTTATGTTCAATCTTCTGGGAAATACTTTTCAAAATCTTCTTCTCCGCAACTGCTCAATCAATTGCTTTGAAATTGCACAGGAACACCTCGGGGGACCCCTGGCCTTAAAGTGTTTAAGTGGCGCTGCAAGTTTTTCTCTCCTTTTCTTTTGTGTGTGTGTGTTTTCCCCTTTTTTGACTTCTCATCCAAAAGTGTCACTCAGGTTGTTTTGAAACTCGGTGGAAATGTAGCTTATCGTAGGGCGGAGGCTTAAACAAAATTATTCACAAGGTCGTGATATCTGTATCCCTGATTTTTAACGTTCTATTTTTCTTTTTTTTTCTTTTCTTGTTTTTGTTTTTGTCTTTTTTATGTTTGTTTTTTTTTTGTTTTGTTTTGTTTTAGTTTTTCTTTTTGTAATTTGGTGTTTGTCGGTTAATGCATGCATTCATGTTGATTACCGTGTAAGTGAATTGGGCTTGCAATGAAAAGTCCCATTTTTTTACTTCCTCTCAAGAAATCTTCATCCCTAGACCACAGTGGGAATTGTTATGGGCTAAATGTCAATGTATTCTTTAGACGGGCTGCTAACACAGCCCCCTGGTTTTTGCCATTTTTGATTTATTTTGCAAAAGCATTCCTTAGATTGTTCTGGAACTTGTTGCAAATATAGCTCATGGTAGGATTAAACAAATTTGTTCACTAGGTGGTGATACTTCGGATACCTGATGTTTGACGAGATTTTCAATTCCGGTGCCTGTCTGTTCATACATGCATTCCTATTTATTACCATAAAAGTCGTTGGGGATTGCAATGGAAAGTCCCATATTTTACTTCCTCTAAAAAAATGCCCATTTCTAGAGCAGAGTGGGAATTGTTATTGGTTGAATGTCAATGTAGGATGAGGACGAGCTGTTCACATAGTCATCTTGCTCTCGGTATTTTATCCATGAAGTCGGTTTAACAACACGAAACTATGGAAACAGAGTTCTGTCTTTGGTGCTAAAAATGAAGGAAGACACTCACGTTATCGCTACAGGGGACAAAGGTGATTTTACGTGCCAGCAGACTCCGCCCCCTCCCACCTATAACGTTTTTAACATCACACGGCAGTCTTGACTGCCTGCACAGCTAAAAATGGTAAGCTGTGCGGCGAACATCAGTAATTTGTGCAACTCAATGCAGGAAAAAAAATTAATGACTTTAATATCAATAATAAAACTACCATCCCACACAATATGTCGTTAAATCGTATGAAACTATGACTGGTGCTTGTGGCATGTTTTGTCCAAGTGCTTTCCTATAAAAAATGGGGACTCAAAACCTTCATGACTACAGCCTGTGGGTTAGATAGACGTGAGCTTCATGGCCGACTAGAATTTGCTATTTTGGATTTTCTTTTATCTCTCAACAAATACAAGAGGCCGCGTGGCTCCAAAAATACATAGAATAAATAAAACAAAAAGATGAACCTTTTTTTTTATTTTCAGAGTGCCGTTTGTCGTTCCTAGCTCTTGGCGACTTTGGAGCCCGGTCTAGTCGACAGAAGAATGTAGCACAATCTATGGCTGACTGGGCTACGGGGAACAAGCCAGCATTCGTTGTCACTCTTGGCGACAATTTTTACCCAGATGGCATAAAATCATCCTCCGACAGTCTGATTGATAAAACCTGGAGACAAATGTACAACCAAGCTTCTTTGAAGAGCTTAACTTGGTATCCCTCCTTGGGTAATCATGACTATCATTACCATAGAGAATTTAATCAGGTTCTTCTCAGTCAGAAGGAAAAAAGATGGCGTCTGCCAAATTTATGGCATTCGTTTGTGCGCAATGACGGCGGAGTGAGCACGCATTTCATAATAGTGGATACCGAGGCCATCTATAAGAGGAGAAATAATTACAAAACTCAACTCTCGTGGCTTGAATCTGAGTTGAAATACTCCAATTCTGATTACATTTTTGTGTTTGGTCACAGAAATATCTTCAGCGTTGGTCGTTACGGTCCCTACTCAAAAACCATGAGACGGGTGTTGCGCCCTCTTTTGGAGAAATACAACGTAGACATTTATTTTTGCGGCCATGATCACAACCAGCAACGCTTTCGGCAAGCCAACGGACAGGGAGTAGATTATGTTCTTCATGGCGGCGGAGGGCGATCCCTCTATCCCCTAAATCTAAAGAATACGGCAGCCCTCAGGAAGATTGGTATTGAGACTAAGTACGCAAGGTCCAGGGGTGGCTTCCTTGGAGTCATAGTAGACTCGAAGCAGGTGATTGTCCAGTTTCGTGGATCAAACGGCTCGTTATATCACTCGTTCGTTAGGAAAAACAAGCGTGCTCGTTGATTGGCTGAATGTAATGTTCTGCATTCCCCATTTACAAATCGATATATGATTCAGCAGAATACTTTTTCGTGTAACTGGCTTTTTATTGCAGAATAAGCACAGATATTATTGTTTTATTTTATTCCCTTGTGTTTTCCTTACAGCTATGCCGTGTGCATAGGTTTCCTGGGAACTTGTAACATATAGACGCTCCAGATTTAGCAAGGGTATACCCTATGAGTGGAATTGCGCACCTGATTTAGAAAAACCCAGATATTTGAACCTATGCAAATTACATTCAAATGAGTTTTCAATCTCGCATATCTTCAGACGTACAATAGATAAACACAAACTTCAAATACGTTCTACATGGTCATGACAATTGGGCATCCAATGAATCCATAACGCAAGTCAAAGTCTTTAATATATGCTTATCAGAGGAGTTTCAGCATTTAAATACAGTTTTCTGGGAAATGATGTGCACGCCATTTTAATTTATTCACTATTTCAAATTATATATGAATAGAGTATTAAAATAAGATCCACAGTACACAATGGCTTCAAAAAATAGATAAACTCTTTGATTGTTTATGGTGACTTTAATGTACGATCCTACCTATCTGCTATCATTATAAACAACTATTCCTTGAATAGACACAGAAATACTTGTTTTTCCAGTTTGTATATCTGTATTCGACCGCACGTATCAATAACCCCTTCCGTTGGCTGAAACCCGTAAAAGCCAGTTGACAAGGGCCTTTTCTTTTCAGGGGCAGTGACACAAAAACAGGCCAAAACTGGGAAAGATGATTTGCTGCATAGCAAATTAGTGTGTGTGTCTTCAAAGCATATTGGCGTGGCAATGTACAACTATTCCATAACACAGGAGTAGAAGTTGGAATGGCATCTCTATCTATTATTGCTTTGAAGTTATTCAAGTTTTAAAATTTCTAATGGTACTATTTAGCGTAATTTAAATTGCTACAACTTTTGTTTTTAATTCATTAGGTGCACAATGGTCAACAATCCCCCAGTAGAAGTTGGAATGACATCTCTATTATTTATAGTGTTGAAGATATATGGTAAACCATACATAAATATTAATTCATATACAAAGAAAGCCTATTGGTCACACAATAAATATTAAAAAAGTTACGTTAAATCTTACACTGTTGAAACTTTGATAGATACTGTAAAAATTCTTTTGGATAATACTTTTGCTCAATGCGGACCATTGGTTTTTCAACAAATAAAAGGCATTCCAAAGGGTAGCAACTGCTCCCCTTGACTGGCATATCTATATTTAACCTGGCTTGAATTTAAGTGTATGAATAAATTGATGAAAAAGGACTTTCAAATGGCTACAAAATTATCAAGCAACGCAAGATATATTGATGACATTGCTTGCGTAAATGTACAAACTTTCAGTGAAATTGCTAAAGAAATTTGCCCAAGAGATATCCCGTTGGAGGGTAGCAATTCAGATGGTTTCAGAGATGTGTTTTTGGACTTGGATATTCATGTCACTAATGCCAGGTTTTATATCAAAGTCTATCACAAAATAGATGAGTTTAACTTTGAAGTAGTTTATTATCCTTCCTCGGACAGTAATATTTCAGAAACTATTGGATAGAATACGTTTTTGTCACAGATTTTGAGATTTGGTCGTATTTGTTCTAAATTTCAGGACTTTGCATCTAGAACCAAATTTACAATAAACTTGAGTCAAGAGGATTCAAAGATGCACTTTTGATCAAATATCTCTACAAATTTTGCTGTAAATACCCTGAGATGGTTAGAAAGTTTGGTTTCAATACTTTTAGAGATTTAGACTTGCCTGTTTTGCTACTTAATTTTATCTTTTGGCATCATTCTGTTTTAATGTTCACCTTTCAGACATTTTAGGCTAGCTTGTTTTCTGTTGGGTCAAACCCCCAGGGGCTATAGGTAGCAAGCAGCTACTGACGACAGTCACAAGCTTGCCTAATTGTAATTAAAATCCTGTTCAGAAAAATTGTTTTGATAACATGTTTTTGGCACAAATACTTATGACTTTCATTCTTTTCTGACATGCCTTAATGCACATGTACTCAATATTAAAAAAATTCTCAAAATGGACAATATTTTCTCAAATGTCACAAACCTGACATATTACGTTGATACATTGTCTCAGGGTTGGCAGTGAAATCGAACTTAATTGTTTCAGGGGTAGGTGTCATCATGGAGTTTGTTTTACATTTCTGGTGCAGGGTGTACATTGTTGCAGTCCTGGTAAGGATTTCCCTTGGTTTGTACAGGTGGTCTAGCTGCAACTGTTTATTTTACAATCACTGGGACTAAATATAATGCCCCAGCTTGTTTCCACTTCAGTTACACACTTGCGGGTGGTTTAACTAAGATAAACTGTCCAGCTAGAAAGGGTACAAATTGGTTCAGGGGTAAGTCAAATTGTTCTTATCTGAACCTGTACTATACAAATTTAGTAATTATGGTTTGTTTGACAGGGGTTCTTCTTTCATAATGAAGGTCTGCATTTATAAGCAAAACTTCATGTGTTTAGCTAATTCATTATTTGCCACGTTCATATTTATTCATTATTTTATGCGTTGTCTTGGCTGAATATTCAGCTTAGACAAGGAGCCGCTTCTCAGAGAGACATGTTCAGGTAAAAGGCCCCGAAACATGTTGAGTAGTTACCCGCTAAAGACCCTTTAATTTATTTGGGCTAATACAGGGTAAGTCAAACTTTTACAGTTCGGACTGCGGAATAGGGTAATGACTACTAGGAAGTGGTTTGGGGCAAAAAAACACAAATACAATTCAAGATTGAAAATTTCAAATACCTCTAATTAGCATAATTTATATTCCTATAACTTTTGCTGTAGATTCATTACATGCGCAATGTTCCATAACGCTCTAGTAAAAGTTAAATGACATTTCTATCTATAATAGTTTTGAAGATGTACAAGTTTTAAAATTTCAAATGCTGCTAATTAGCATAATTTAAATTGCTACAACTTTTGTTTCAAATTCATTAGATGTGCAATGGTCAATAGCCCCCTAGTAGAATTTGGATTGACATCTCTATCCATTATATTAAAAAAAAAAAAATCAAGATTTAAAATATCAAATGCCCCTAATTTGCATAATTTGAAACATCTTCATTCGTCTGCATAAAACACGAATTTCTTGTATGGTGGTACAATCATGCCAAGTTTGGAGTTTCTGCATATAACAGTGTCGTGGAAAAGTGTCAGACAAATTCACTGGTAAAGAAGAAAGAAAGAAAGAAAGAAAGAAAGAAAGAAAGAAAGAAAGAAAGAAAGAAAGAAAGAAAGAAAGAAAGAAAGAGCGAGAGAGAGGGAGGGAGGGAGGGAGGGAGAAAGAAAGAACTAAAGAAAGAAAGAAAGAAAGAAAGAAAGAAAGAAAGAAAGAAAGAAAGAAAGAAAGAAAGAAAGAAAGAAAAGTGTGTGTTGACACACACACTTCAATTATCATATTGTGCATGGTGGCAAAGTGTGCCAAGAGGTACACGGCAATACGAAAACTCACAACAACCGTCTATATCAAAGAAGAAAATACTTTTTAATGACATCTGTGAAGTGCGACAAATATCCGAGTATGTCATCAAAATGTGTCAAATAACAAAGGAATATTGCTTCCCTGTCCTTTAATGAATGTGTCGGGCATCTGAGTGTCTTTTTGATAAGCTTTCACTGTATAGCGAGAAAGGTATGGCAGACACACCATTGGATTTTAATTACCTCTCTAAATGCCAACTGCGACTTATACCGAGCTTCTTAAATATCTGCTCTGAGTTATATTAAGGATATTAGATTCATGTGCCTTGTAAAAATATCTTTCATTGACGTACCACCATGCCCGTTGTTACATACAATATAATAGTCCAGCTTAATGTTTTTTTTTCTCGGCGCCCTTCGGCCGCAAAGTATCAAACGCGGGCAGAGGAAAGCTATTAACCCGAAAATGTGCACAGGGTTACAACAAATTATGGGTCCTTCATGTCTGTTTGTTGGCTTTACTATATATACACGTACTGATCCAGACCTACACAGTGCCAATGTCAAAGGATCCATAAACTAGTTCTTGGTTCCACTCTCCGTCACCGGAGAAACCGTATAAGCTTAATGCTATATAATCCTTTATCAACCTATCAATGTATGTGCAGTTAGATTGTAAAAAAGAGTAGATCTCATATTCCTTATTATACACATTGTGCCAGGCAACCAAACAAACAAAGCTTAAAACCTATCCTATCTTGAATTAAGACTGAGTTTAAAATTGAGTTAACAACTTTTAAATGTGTTGGATTGGATGCCGTCATCTTAGCAGGTCTTGTCTTCATTTATATATATATATACAGTAGTCCCTCCTTTGAAAGACCACTCCTTTGGGAGACCAACTCCTTTGAGAGACCACATTTGCCAGGCCTCTCTGTAGTACTTTTCACATTATTTTTACCTTCTTTGAGAGACCACCTGCTTTAAGTGAGCACTCTTTGAGTGGCACTAGGGGCGGTCTCTCAGAGGAGGGACTACTGTATATATATATATATATATATATATATATATATATATATATATATATATATATATATATATATACATATATAGATAGATAGATAGATAGATAGATAGAGAGATAGATAGATAGATAGATAGATAGATAGATAGATAGATAGATAGATAGATAGATAGATAGATAGATAGATAGATAGATAGATAGGGCGAGAGAGAGACAGAGAGAGAGAGAGAGCGAGAGAGAGAGAGAGAGAGAGAGAGAGAGAGAGAGAGAGAGAGAGAGAGAGAGAGAGAGAGAGAGAGAGAGAGAGAGAGAGAGAGAGAGAGAGCTGTTTACATGTAGTATCCCAGGTACGAGGGCCTCCATTTCCTAAAGACACTCTGGCGGATTATTTTTTCGAACCTGCTCTGCCAAGACTACATAGGGAATGCATGAGAGCATGTTTTGTATGTCTTACAAAGCCTTCGTTAATGATATGTGTCATACACCAATACATGCCCTATAATAACGTTTTGTGAAAATTTGTAAACAATTGTAATGACTGTTTACTTGGAATTGCAAAAGACATACTATTCGAGGTAACATGGCCTCCATTTCTTAACAAAAGAACCCAAGATATGTTCGAGATTGAAATAAATATATATAAATATTAGCGTAGAGTGCTTGTACTTTTGGGGTTTTTTTTGTTTTTTGTTTTTGTTTTTTGTGTGTATTTTTTTTAAATATATTTTTGTAGTTTGTTTTTGTTTTGTTTTGTTTTTTCCCCTTATTGAATTCGGGAACGGGTTTATTACTTTCAAATTTAATCAAACGGCATTAAAGCGTACGGCATTTGAAAACTAAGAAGGGTAAATTTATCGGACATAAATTCTGCTAAATCTAATTATTTGCAATAAAACTTATCTGGCCTCTGAAAATTCCCTTGGGGGTCCCCTCAAACGCCTTTCTGCGTTTGGCCAGGCAGTGTCTTCCTTGCCAAAATATAAATAAGTAAAATGTGGTATGGAGTCAAATATTTTACCTGATATTGATTGAAAAACCTTGAAACACAACATACTATCTGAATTAGCAAGCTTGCTGAAGGTCTACAAGACTTGCTGTTTTACTCTGTCGGCTTAAGCATTCTTAATGGTATAGAGCCACGCATGTTTACGTTGATCTCGAAGCAGGCCTAGCCTATATCAATAACTCCCATGGCACAGATGTTGGCGTATACTTCCTACCTAATTGTGATGTGGAAGAAATCAAAGGGCTAGGAAGAAATTCATCGTACAAAGTCAGACGAGTAGAAACTCTTTCCACTTGCTCCTTGAATCAAGAATCGAACCCGGGTCGAGGAAAGGCGAATGTGTTGCCGCTGTGCCAAATGTGCATCAAAGATACTGGTCTATCTGATATTTAACTAATGAGTGCGGTTATGGAGGCCTGGACTGTAAAACAGGCATTAAACCACGAAGAAGACATAAGGCCATGAAGTATACACCTTAGGTAAACAGGCATGGCTCCAGAAAAATAAAGCAGTTGGTGCCCCCCCCCCCCCCCCCCCCCGCAGTGAGGTCGTGACGTTGCAAACCAAATTCTAATTATTGCTTATACCTGGCGATGAAATATATTATTTAACACGAACTTCATTCTGTAGTATGTTTATAGGTAGCTAATTGAATAATACAAAGGTCTTCAATATATGGGGTAACACAGAGGTTAAGGCACAGGTAATTTGGATTCACTTTGTCACTGAAGTATGATATTTTAATCTCGTCATGTTTTCTGGAAATTTACTTGATGTAAGGGGTGAGATGATATTATACTACTCAAGTTAACCTCAGACAAAATTTCTGCAATATTGGTATATAATGAGGTCCTCATTTCCAACGATATTCTGTCACAGACATTTCTGTTATCAGATAGTTCATATACGCGTCATGCATTCTGCCATTCAACTGTTTGCATAAAGCAGGACATACCCCAAAATGAAATATAACACTTGATTCGGCACATAACATTAAATTAATGGAGTTTACTGATACGGATAAGGAATAAATATGGCAAATCTATACAACGCTAATTTTGTTACACCCGTATGAAACATAAATACACATAATAAATTGTTCCACGTTTCTGAAATATTTGACTATATTTTATGTATTCCATTACTAGTATATCCATCTTGAATGACCAGTTTCTAAAGGGTTGTTTGACATATTTTGCTGCTCGGCCTCAAGAGCTAATCCATTCCTTCAGGGCCACTTTATTTGGAGTTACAATATCGGCGTTCCAGGGCACAGAACTGTCCGCGATATTTACATGAAACTGTGAACTCATTTTATCAGGTTACGCTCCTCTAGAAACGTACCATTATGCATTGCATGGTGTATTTCTTCAATATATAAACCTGCACGCAACACTAATCACCAAAATGTTTGCATACTCCCTCTTTAAAGTATCCTGATAGCCTTTTTGCTTACTGCAAAAACGGCACCTTGTTGTTAATCTGCAAATAATAACAACAACAATAATAATAATAATGATAATAATAATAATAACAACAACAACAATAATAATAATAATAATAATAATAATAATAATAATAATAATTATAATAATTATAATAATAATAATAATAATAATAATAATAATAATAATAATAATAATAATAATAATAATAACAATAACAATAATAATAATGATAATAAAACAAACTGAAATGCTTTACATTTGATAATAAACCTTTATATTTGATAATGAAAAAGCAACATTCAAAAGTCCTTTCCTATCTTAGAGTGTCATGGAAAAGCCGTCTGCTAATGCATGGCTTAAAATGGTCGATGGCCAGATTCTTTCAATTCTGGAGTAACCAGTCCCTACCTTGCCGTATCTAAAGTGTCACAGATATCCTGCTTTGAAATGTTGCATATACAGCTAGGTTTTCAACTCGCAGATATATATCGTTAAAATGGTGTCTTGATAAAGGTGTCTACTTTCCTATATCACAATCTGTTTCAGTGCCATAAACATAGCTTACAAGCAGGAGCCAGACTAAAAATAAACCGCAAAAACGATCGCACTTTCGATACCGTCTTTTGAAACTAAACCTTTGGCCACAACACCTTAACAGAGGCTTAAATATTTTGCAACCATCGAGGATACGAGACCATGTATGCCTATTTGCTTCATGTTACAAACAGCCAAGGGTGCGACAGAAAAAGCATTGTTGAAGAGATTTCACAAAAGGCCTTATGCACTTCCATTATGTCAGTCGACGGTGTCGGAAAGTTCGTGACAGAGAAATGCAATCTGGTTCTCAGACATAAAACATTTCATCATTTTCTTTCACAAACTCTTACTTTTCATTTTATTTCACGTAGGACACCACTAGTTTTTGTTTTATCGTTTTCTTCTCCTTAGATACGTGGATCACCAGACTTGTTTCTTGAATCGCCCAATTTTCCTTTGAAGTATTTGGTTTCTTGTAAAACCTGTTAACTCATCAGAAGATAAGATATGAAAGCCAGCCTCAGAATATTTCCAAACAAATCTTTCAAATGACCCAGGGAAATTGACATTACATCAGTGGTCGAGACAATAGTCATTATGTTTATTATGCTATTAAGATTGTAAAAATACCATCGGGTCTAAAAATTGTAAGGACAGACGCTTTCCATGAGGTCCTTCCAGCAGATTATTTAACATATATATCCCTTTGGCGACCAACAGATTACCTTGAACCGTCTGATCGACAATCTAGAGAGATAAAACATTGCCTCTCATTGAAAATTAGTATAGTGATTTGAATTCTTCATTAAAAAGACATTTCTTTCAAGTACCACGCCTGCATGCCCGGCCTTTGGTCCACAGAATCTTTCACACTTGGTGCACTTCAAGAGGTTTCCAGGCCGTTAAGCATGCATTGCTCACAAAGTGTGCAATGGCTGTATGTTGAATAATGCCGGTAGAGTGTCATGAGAAATATCTGTGACCTTAAGGTGAGGGCGTTACATGTACAACAAACATCTAACTTTCATATAATTCCATCCTGGCGTTTTACCATAACGGTGGTTTATCAAGGTGGTCTTATTCTCATGTTCTTCTTCGACTATGTTGATGAAACAAGAATCAGAAAATTCAGTTTCATAAATTCTTGCATTAGGTTAATATTTCGATATATTTATTCAAAAGGAATGTGTCGTCTCTCTTTGGAATTAGTGAATCCAACGCTCACCTGTCAGTGTCTCGTGGTAGCCTGTTGACTCTCAAAATGTGAATCTGGCGCAAATCATGAAATATCTACGAACAATGTTTCAAGTCAGGCCAATCGCAAAATTTCCGCATAAAGGCGTTGATATTGTTAATGGGAAACGTTGGCACTGTATTCTAGCAAAACGTGGAACTATGTCTGATGAAACGTTACATGCAAAAATGTGAAAAATGCAGATGTCTACAAAACAAACATTCGACATAGTGTCCAAAGCTGTTGGCTGCAATTCGCCTTTATTTTAAAATTAAAAACTGATGTCCCATTAATAGTTAACCTAAATTAGACCTATTTGACGTTTAATATATCATAAAGGTGTAACCTTTATGAGAAGAAGTTATATAATGAAACTTGAAAGACATATTGAAACAATTTGATCATTTAAATCAACCAAATACGTGCATTTCTCTGTATATACTTTGGGAGTCACTTGAGAGGAGGAGGAGGAGGAGGAGGAGGAGGAGGAGGAGGAGGAGGAGGACAAGAAAAAGAAGAAGATAATGCTTTTTGCACATATACAGAAGAAGAAGAAGAAGAAGAAGAAGAAGAAGAAGAAGAAGAAGAAGAAGAAGAAGAAGAAGAAGAAGAAGAAGAAGAAGAAGAAGAAGAAGAAGAAGAAGAAGAAGAAGAAGAATGTGCTTTTTGCACATGTACAGTGCACTACAAAGTATGGAAGAAATCATGTTTTGTAAGATTTTCTTTTTCTTTTTTATCTTTTTCAAAATTAATATAAATAGAAAAATGATTGGATATTGACAATTTTGCTCACACATTTGATAAAAGAGCGATTCGAGATTGTTTTTCCCGCCATTCTAAATAAAACTACTGCATGTTATACACATACCAAAACGCACTACCATGGGAAACTGTTTCATGATATGGGGATGGTTTTTAACTTCCATGTTTGGAATATTAGGGTTTGCAAATAATTCACGAAATGCACAAAATTCACGTAACAAGTGTTACCTGAGCCCGTATCCCAGTCACTGCAACAGTTTTTCATATAACACTTCCAAGAGTTGGGTAACCGCAGATTATGAAATTTGCCTTGGTGTTTTTTTTTTTTTTTTTTGGTTTTTTTTTTGGTTTTGTTTTGTTTTGTTTTGTTTGGTTTTGGTTTTGTTTTTGGTTTTTGTAAGCAAGCATATGTCACGGTATTGAAAAATTATTGGAAATAGTTTATGTATGTGTTAGAACCCATATGCCTAAATACGATTTAGAGGGGAAAATGCTGTGCAAAAATCTATCGTTACCATGATATAGTGTATAACATATGGCAAACGTCCTGAGAAGTGTAGACATATTTATTAATTAAAAGGGATATTATATTATAGGATATATAAGAAAAGTGCGGGTAACGGAACTGTCAGGTACGATATATTATGCATAAATCCTTGTTTCTTGTTGTTTCATGATGTGCAGACCAAAAAGCAGGATTGTCATAATGTGTGATCACTTTAAAATTACTTTTAGCAGGTGATCTCTATGGCAAAATCATATTCCTCCTTGACGCAAAAGCAAAATGGTATATATATCAAAAAAAAAAACAACAACAACAAAAACAGTTTGAGCAATACAATGTTTATTATGTGTGATATCAATGCAGATGACGATGTCTTTATGTCTGGTCTACACAGACCACACGTGAATATTATATATACACACATATGTACATATATATATACAGACATAAATATATATACATACATATACATAATTATATACATACATATACATATATACATATATATATATATATATATATATATATATATATATATATATATAATATACATATATATGGAGGGTAAGTCTATTTTCACAATTTCAGCCTTTCAACGACGCTGCCTTTTTCTGGAGAAAGAATAGTACAGCGAGCCCATTGATCCCCGGTATTGGATAATGACTTGATTCGAATTCACCAAGACCCCAAGAAAGCCCCCTCTGGACCTCGAGTATTTGACTTCAATACCAATGTTTCGTAGAGTTGTTAAGTAAGTCATGTTCAGAGGATAAAGCATCCGCCCGCCACCTCCATGAAGCACGTAATCTACATCCGGGTTTTGAGCTTTCCGGAGGTGCTGCTGATTGTGATCGTGTCCACAGAAATAAATGTCTACCTTATATTTCTCCAGTAGAGGGCGAACCACTTTCATCATGGTGCCCGAAGAGTAAGGACCATGAACCCCGATACTATACATGTGTTGATGACCAAATACAAAAATGTAATCGGAATCAGAACTTTTCAGCTCCGATTCCAACCAAGACAGCTGTTTCTTGTATTGGTTTTTCTGTAAGCGGATAGCCTCTGTATCGATAATGATAAAATGCGTTCGCACGCCCCCATCAGTTCGCTTGAAGGAATGCCACAGATGCGGCATCCTCCACCTTGCTTCCCTGTGGCTGAATTTGACCTCATTAAATTCTCTATTGTAGTGGTAGTCATGATTACCAATAGTTACATACCAGGTCATGTTCCTCATTGATGCATGGGAGTACATGTCTCTCCATTTCGTTTTGAACTGAATATCGGCTGGAGATGCCACCCCGTTTGGGTAAAAATTGTCTCCCATGGTTACGACAAACTTAGGTTTGTTTCCAACAGCCCACTCACCCATGGCATTTGCAACATTCTTCTGTCGGTTTGATCCTGCGCCCCAGTCACCAAGAGCTAAGAATGACATTCTACTTTCTGAAAATAAAGAATCATGGTTAATTTTTTGCGTCCTGCTGCACCGATTCTCTATATGATGACTAGTGATTTGGGTGGAGCGGGGTGTCCCCTGTGAAACACAGTGAAATCTCATTATAACGACACTCATATATCCGACATATTCAATATAATGACTCAAATTTACATGGGAAAAAGTTTATTTTCTTTGTTATTTGACTCATTTATCTGACAAACATGTATTCAGTTGTCCGACACATTTCTTAGGGAAGAGATAGTGTCATTATAATGAGTTTGTACTGTACTATTCAGAAGCAATAAAGCAGGTACGTAGTTGTGGGGCTTTGAAACAAACAGGGTCCAAACAGTATCCCGTGCTATTTGAACCTGGTCATGGTTGACCAACCAACTATTTCTCTCCAACTCTGCCTACCAGGTACTCTTCAACTAAAGAGATATAAAACGCTCATAGAATACGTGCATAGGCCACTGAGCAAGGCAGTATCTATAATTGCATTTTTTTTCCAAACAGCACAAAATATTCGAAAAATGCATATGTCCATGTCGCCCGAAATATCGCCAACGCTCAGTGAAATGACTGAAGATGACATACTATGTTCCCTGACTGTAACTCCAGGAAAGTTGCCTTTACATACAACAAACATCCCCAGACCCCGCGATAATAACCTAATTTCCTTGGTTATAAGGTTTTCTGACATGAACCAATTGTTGTCTGAAACATTGTACGTGATCATTTTCTTCTTTTCAAGACCCACTAATTTTCAGCCCGCAATAAAGTTTCTCGGATGTTATCTGTCTGTGTTACAAAGAGACAGCTTTTCAAGATATCATGTGATTTGCCTATTTCAATTTCGTGCTTAAATACTTTTGAAACTTTGCGCCACCATACGATGTGACAGACATATCGTGGCATACTCCCGTCGGGGGGGGGGGGGGGCGCCCTAATCCCAGTACGTGGCGGTTTATTAAACTCACATCGAACTTCATGTATACCAAATATACTAACATCTTAGCCTACACCTGAGGTCCGGCACTTTAAAAAGTAGACATGAGGGATCATTGCAAAATTCTAATAACGGTGGATGAAAATTATAAAGCAGAAGAGGCAAATGTACTTGATCAATCCTGTTGATCACCGTGTAAAGATATTTACAGCCATGAATCTGGATAAAGCATGGAGACTTTAAAGGAACCAGTGGGACAAATGCGAGTTGGAATTCAAAATCAGCATCTAACATGAACTGCGGCTATATTTTTTTTCTTTTTACGCAACAAAGTGATCGAAATATTCAGTAGCCCCTGTGAATGTCAACTAAACATAAATCAACAAATAAGTAAAAAATGAGTACATGTTCAAAAGTGCAAACAGACAAACATATAAATAAATAAATAAATAAATAAATAAATAAATAAATAAATAAATGAATGAATGAATGAATGAATGAATAAATAAATAAATTAATTAATTAATTAATTGATTAATTAATTAATTAATAAAACACATCAGTCTATACCTGCTACATTTTGTGCGATCCACAGAAAAGTCCAGAAAATCTGCGAGCAAAACATCATGATCTACGATGAACAGCGATTTAACAATCCAAACAAGACACATTTTAATGTGCATATAAAGCATATAACAGGATGACCCCGAAGGTTTCCAATCGAAGCCATTTGACTGCAAGTAATCTATCTATCTATCTATCTATCTATCTATCTATCTATCTATCTATCTATCTATCTATCTATCTATCTATCTATCTATCTATCTATCTATCTATCTATCTATCTATCTATCTATCTATCTATCTATCTGTCTGTCTGTCTGTCCGTCTGTCTGTCTGTCTGTCAGTCTGTTTTGTCTGTCTGCTTTTTTATTCATTCCTTCTGCCTATCTTTGCGTCTATCTATCTATCCATCTATCTGTCTGTTTGTTTATCTGATATCTATCTTTTCTTTCTATCTATCTATCTATGTATCTATCTATCTATCTATCTATCTATCTATCAATCTATCTGTCTGTCTGTCTCTCTGTCTGTCTATCTATCTATCTATCTATGTATTTATCTATCTTTCTGTCTGTCTGTCTATCTCTCTATCTTTTTATCGACCTATCTGTCTGCCTGACCTACTCTTATCCTGTTTCACTTGTATCCATGTGGCGTATCTGGTATCTTAATATCAGTGACCAAATTTAAGAGTACTACAGCAGGTATTATTCGGGAAGAAAAGTACCAACAGAAATCTATAAGTTAACTGCTGCCAGTCTTGAAAATACGTAATTTGGAAATTTCACGGGAAAAGATTAAATATAAAAACTGTTGAAGCACGCTGCAAGGGCGTTGATACATTTTCATCGAGCCTCAATGTCTGCCTGACGCTTTTGGCATTTACTTTGTTTATGCAGAAAGTATTCACCCACAAGAGTGGGCAAGTTTTGTAAGCGCCGTGTTTTTCTGGACGGCCTGTGACTGTGTCTGTTGATAGTAACACAGGCTAGAATTGGCCGGGATTACAGGTCGTCAGGACTTCCAAAGTAACACCTGTGGGGAAGCAGTGATGGCACGCTTTGTTCTTGTGTGATTTGGACATTGAGTGAGACAAGTCAGAGAATGTACGTTATTGTTTACTTCCTTTAGTGGTGTCGCATGATTCTTGTCCTTTCATGAGTGACTCTTATAAAATAGAACACACGCAAGGTCAAAAATTTGTTCTGCCATTGGCATGATGGTGTGCATGAGTGCAGTATTGAAACAGTTATCGATGTATATTGTTAAGCATGTGTATATTTTGTGTACTTTGTGTTGAAACGTCTACATGGAACTCTTGTTTATGGAAAACAAATATACTTCGACACAACCTGTGTGTGTTTGCAATATTTATACAGCACATACACTTTTCAGGTAATGAAATTGTACCTTTTCGTCTCAATATCAAATTTGTTAAAAAACAATAATTACCCTGTGTCCCCATATCCGCAAAAAACAAAATAACAAAACAAAAACTAAATTCTTCTTTATTTGAAGTTATATCTCCATGTAGAATTTATATATATGTATATATATATATATATATATATATATATATATATAT
>OZ026623.1:75191130-75363630 GCA_964020975.1 Hermodice carunculata | reverse complement strand
TCTTCTGAACTCAATCTGATTCTTGCCATACACCATGTCCAAAAAGCTAAACATAAACAGTGCTGAGCAGTTCGCTCAATTTCTGTCAAGTGCCCTTGAGAATGACGTTAGTAAGAGCAAGATCTCTGATCTGTTAGTTGACAGATTAAAGGCAGCTGAGGACAAAATAGCAACACTGGAGCGTCGAGTTGAGGAGCTCGAATGGGCTTTAGATGACAGCGAGCAGTACTCCCGCCGAAACTGCTTACGGATTAAAAACAACTGGACAGAGACTGATCAAGAAAATACTGATTTGATGTGCAGGCAATTTTTCAAAGATTCCCTAGGAATTGAACTGAACGATCGGGATATCTGCAGATCCCATCGTATAGGCAGGCCTCAGCCGGAGTCCACTAGAGCTGTGATAATCCGCTTTGCCACCTATCGAGCTAGACAAAGAGTATATGCAAACCGTGCCAAGCTGAAGGGTCGCAGAGACATTTACATAAATGAGGACTTAACAAAAAAGCGCAATTCTCTCGCCTTCCAGGCCAGACAGTTAAAAAGAAGTGGCCACATTAAAGACACGTGGGTTGTTGACGGCAAAATATTTGTCAAAGACAATACAGATCGTCGCCTGGTGATTTCGCGCCCAGCTGATCTTGAAAAGCTCCAACCAGACGGTTCAACTGATGCCAGAGAGGATGATGCTGCACGTGACGTCCTGACGCACCCCACTCCGTCCAGAGTGATGCGAAGCATGTCTGTGTCCGATGTCTCTGCACAGTAACCGCGTTAGGTCTTCTACCTGACTATTGTGTCACACATTTTGTGATGGTTATGTCTTCTCTCACATTGTATTATCATTGTTTTTGTTGCATTTTTGCTTTTGACGGCGCTCCGTCTTATACTTGAATAGTGGAGCTCCATATTATACTTACTGTTGCTGTTGACAGAGACGTACAAACGTCAAACAGACACATTTTCCATTTTTTGTAAATTTTCTGTATTATAGTCAGAGACGCTGAATGTGCTGTTCCATTTACTAGTGGCAAATATGACTGGCGCGAATCTCACAAAAAAAAGCCAACTTTTCTTTCAGATTTATTGGTAAACACAAGTGACCTTATATACTCTGTTCACACCTGATTTAGTCTGCTTGACCGCACAATGTGTGCAACAAGGTGATAGTGACACTGCTCTTGTTCCAGGTCAAGGAGCGCATAACCCTACCGCTCTCTGCTTTTTTTGTACCGCCGAGAAATGAGTCGCCGGATTGCGGGCAATGATTCTCCATGATACACACAGCAGTCAGTATACTTGTACGCCGCTTTTTAGAGAACATTTTCTGGACTATATGTTTCCCCCTTTTTGTCCGTTCATTTTGTTTACTATACAACTTTATGTTATGTGTTTTGTGTTTCTGTGCCTATCAATTTATAACAGGCTATCAGATTTTGAATTCGTCCTATTCGTGTTCCACGCATACCATACCCAGAGCTTCGTTACCGAACGCACTACCTTGCATCTGCCTAACTGCCTGTCCTTATTATTTATGTATCTAAACATCACACTAAGTGCTGTTTGGTCTGTTATGTCATTCGTTAGGACCTCATGTTTTATGAATATTATATGTTTTGTGGTTGGCGCAACCAATATCTATGTACCACTCATAATTTGTATAATCTACTACTCTCACATTTTTTTATCTGGCAATTATGTTATATTGTATAATGCCTCGTCAACAGAACCTTACCTTTTGATTTACCATCGGTTACTGATAATTGTAAAAGGTTCTCTATTATACTTTAACAGTTTTGACATTACCTGGGTATATAAACTGAATATTATAATGTATGCATTCCGAGCCCTACTCTACTTTGTACTCAAATGCTTGCGAAACGTTATAGGTAAATATTTATTTCCCCTTTATTGCGTCACAACTACGTATACAAATTCTATGTTCTGCGAAATTGGAGCTCCATTGCAAACTTTGGGGTTGATGTACGCACTTTTATATATCATTCTACCCCTGGTATTCCTGAATATGTGTATTTTTACAAAGGGACACATATTTTTGTCAGGTTTTATGCTGTATATTATTTCTCACAGACTCTCACGCAATATAGAGTATATACTTACAGTTAGTCCCTTACTTATGCTCCTAGCAGGTGATATTGCAATTAACCCTGGCCCGACTCAACACTTTTGCGAAATTTCCTTATGTCATTCAAATATTCGAAGTCTTTCCCAAGATAAACTGATGTCAATTCGAGCCAATTTGGTCCCAGATTTCGACATAATTTCTCTTTCTGAAACCTTTCTTTCCTCAAATTCCGCTTCTGAAAATTTCCGTATCCCGGGCTATCATGATGTTATTCGACGTGATCGCCCACATGCAGGTGGTGGTGTCGCAGTTTATGTCTCCAAGGCATTGTTTGCAATTCAACGAATGGATCTAGAAGTAGCCGATTTGGAACTTCTATGGTGTGAGGTTAGGCTTAATAACAATAAATTTCTTCTTGGTGTGGTTTATAGACCTCCAAATTCTTCTGTTGAGTTTTGGGAAAAACTCCAGGAGAGCTTTGACTTGGCAAAAAGTACGGGCATCAAAAATATCATTCTAACTGGCGATTTAAATTCCGATTGGAGCACTCATTCGGGTCAAAAGCTTGAATTATTTATCCGCATTAATCTCCTCTCACGTCATGTGAACGAGCCAACTCGTATCACCGACCAGTCTGCAACTTGTCTTGATCAGATCATCTCAAATGTTCCCTCCTATATTAACGAAGTATCTGTACTTCCACCCTTATCTAATTGTGATCACTGTGTTGTTGGTGCCAACTTATTGTTCCGCAGAAAGAAAGAACCTGCTTACAAAAGAAAAATTTGGCAGTATGAAAAGGCCGATTACAATGCTTTCAGAAATTATCTCCATGGGCTAGACTGGTCACCTTGCTTTATCTCCAACGATATAAACTCGTGTTGTGTTTCGTGGTCCCAACTTTTCCTCGAGGCAGCAGCTCATTGTATTCCTAATAAGTTAATTGAGGTAAGACCTTGTGACCTACCATGGTACTCTTCCCGACTTCGATCACTAAAACGCCAGGTCCAACGTCAGTATGACAAAGCTAAAAGTAGAAATTATGAAAATAATGAATGGGCCTCGTTTTGTCGTATGCGTAATACTTACCAAGAGAAACTCAAAGCGGCAGAAGATGAGTATAACAATAAGCTTCGAGCTGATTTGATAAACCCTTCTCGGAGGGATAAATGCTGGTGGCGTACGGTAAAGTACTTTTTAAACAGAAATCACGTACACTCAGTTCCTTCCCTTGTACACGAAGATCAGCATATCTCTGATGACCTCGCTAAAGCTGAAATTTTTAATTCCTTCTTTCTGAAACAGTGCCAGGTTGATTCTTCGACAGCTAGCTTGCCAGACCTATCCAATATTCCTGATTTTAGGCTTGATTCATTAACTATAATTGAATCAGAGGTTCTTGAAACACTTCTTAATTTGGACACTACTAAGGCTTCCGGTCCTGATGGTATCAGTGCGCGACTTTTGAAGGAAGCTGCCCCTGCCATAGCGCCACAACTTACTAAATTGTTCAATTTATCACTAGAGAATAAAGAATTTCCAGCTCTTTGGAAAAAAGCAAATGTTTCTCCTCTACATAAAAAAGGTCCGGATAATATATGTAACAATTACAGGCCTGTCTCCTTACTAAGCTGCACTGGTAAAGTTTTTGAAAAAATAGTGTTCAAACATGTATTTAATTTTTTCCGTGATAATCTAGTCATTTCGGCCCATCAATCTGGCTTTATGCCTAATGATTCCACTGTAAACCAACTCTTATTTCTATATCATGAACTATGTCTCGCTATCGACAATCACAAGGAAGTTCGCATTATATTTCTGGATATTAGCAAGGCATTCGATAAGGTTTGGCACTCTGGTCTACTATTCAAATTGCGTAAAAATGGGATTTCCGGTAATTTACTTGATTGGTTCTTTGATTATTTAAGTAATCGATGTCAACGAGTCGTCTTGAAGGGACAGTCCTCTAGCTGAGGAAAAATTTGTGCAGGTGTTCCACAATGCAGCGTACACGGACCACTCTTATTTCTGATCTACATTAATGATATTGTGGATCTGGTTAAATGTAAAATTAAACTCTTTGCAGATGACACTACCCTCTACTTGGATATTGAAGACCCAGCTGAGGCTGCTGAAACTATTAACTCCGATCTATCTGCCATAAATCAGTGGTCACATGACTGGCTGGTTACATTCAACGCATCCAAAACTGATTCTATGCTTGTTTCTCGCAAAACTAATTCTCCCATCCATCCACCTATCTATTTTCAAGATCATGTCCTACAAGATGTCCAACAGCACAAACATCTTGGTGTCACATTACGTTCAGATCTTCGATGGACTGATCACATAACGGAAATTACTAACAAATCTATCAAATTAGTAAATATTATGAAGAGTTTAAAGTTTACTTTGGATAGAACAACTCTAGAAACCATCTATATGTCTTTCGTAAGACCCATTCTTGAATATAGCAGCCAAGTGTGGGGTGGTTGTACAGTGTCCGAGGAGGTTAAACTTGAAAATGTTCAGTTAGAGGCCGCCCGCGTTGTCACAGGTGCAATGCGAGGGACCAGCAGCGCCAAATTATACGAGGAAACGGGATGGCATACCCTGGCAAAACGGCGCGAATTGTCTAATCTATCACTAATGTATAAAATGGTGAACAACCTTGCCCCAGATATGCTGTGCTCCCTAATTCCCTCGGTTCCGGATCCTCACTTACAAGCTCCCAATACCCGTCAAAAATTTGATCTTCCACGTTTCAGGGCCCGCACCGTCCTCTTCGACAAATCCTTCTTTCCTTCCACAGTGAGACTATGGAACGAGTTACCTGTAGACATACGAAAATCTCCTTCTATTTCAGTATTTAAATCTAAAATATCACATCCTGTAGAGAGATCATTGGCATTTGACGAATTGTCTGATTTTGGTGACAGATTCAATGCTATTCAACATACCCGCTTACGTTTAGGTGCTAACCAGTTAAATTCATATTTATGCAAGATTGGTGTTAAAGATTCGTCGACATGTCAATGCGGCTTAGCCTCTGAAGATGTGTGGCATTACTTTTTTCCCTGTCCTTTATTTACTGTCTTCCGTTCCAAATTACACACGGAAATAGCGAGATATGCACCCTTCACATTGCAAACAGTGTTATATGGTTCTCCCATCTGTTCTCTTCCCGACAATTTCAAAATATTTGCAGCAGTCCATGAATATATAGCCAGCAGTGGACGCTTTAAGCGTGCAGGTATTGGTTGACTCATACATTGTTTATATCTATGCAAGGTAGGGTTGTACACTCCTCACAACAGGGCATGGTTATCATATCATTTATCTGGGTCATTGGTATGGAACACGACAATCCTGTTACAGTACATGGAGAACTGTAATGTTCTGTCTGTCTCGTCATAGTTTCGTCTTCTTGTTTACGTTACTGTGTGTTTGGTTCCGTCCTGTTCTTGCGTCTTCCTTCTGCGAGAGAGATTCATATAGGGCCGAGCCCTCTTTCTCAATCGCGACATTGCTATCAAATGTACTTCAATGAGTTTGTTGCGAAATAAAAATATGTTTAAACCAAAATCAACTTTCTAATTTTTGGTACCCTATCAATCAAGAGGACTTTTAAATGTTTCTACTGCATCAGTTGAAATGGTTATGCGCCATTCGTTTTTAATTTTATGAATTGTTTGTCTTTTTTTCAGTATATTACCTTCACATAGAAAGTAATATTCCACTTGAGTCAGTATATAGTATCTTTGTGTTAAGGTTGATTGACTTTGCGAGAGTGTTCACCAATTTTGTCAACTTTGACTGCCGTCATTAACTTATAATTCCACAACAGTTGAACAGGGCTAGTTGAAAATGAAATTAAAGCAATTCTTTACGAAATTTTCATATAAGCTAGAAAATTGATTATAAAGATATCAGGTGGGTCTGAGGTGTTATATACATATATATATATATATATATATATATATATATATATATATATATATATATATATATATATGATTTAGTAAATAAGTAAGCCTAACAATTATAGATGATGTTTTATACAGTGCGTGCATGAGGCAAGATATTTCTTTAGGTTAAGAGTTGCAGGTAGGAAATCGATTAAAATACCACATCATTTTGTTGGTACCTGTCTCAAGTTAGGAGAGGTGAGTTTTTTCCTTAACAGTAAATCTCATATTTATTAACTGAGATATAAAAATTTAATACAGTTGTTGGTATTTTTATTTTGCATTTCTGGATTGCGACTTTGCCTGTTTGCTGATTAACATATTTGGATCATGGATGATTCTCGTTTGCTCGATTTTCGGTGCAGTTTCTCCAGCATTGTTGAAAAATGTTGCCTGTTTTTATGTTTTATGACTGCCATCTTTAGCTATTTAATGAATAATGTATTGCTTCGTAGACATTCAGGTCTTGCAGTTATATCTAGTTATGTTCGTGTCAAGAGGCTTGTCAAGTTTTGAACGCTTTTCAACTTGGACTGATTTTGAGTATAATATTGACATGTAATTATGGTCTCATACTACTTTCTAGCAAAATATAAATCTTCATTCAAATAAGCTGCTTTGAAATGGCATTGGGACTCTTCTGGAAGCACCTAGACCAAAATTAGCCCAATAGGTAACATTGTTACAATTTCTATTTTTACCCCGTTTTTTGTGTGTTTTTGTTATTTTCCTCTTCTCGAAAAAAAAGTCCTTGAGATAGTGCTGAGGACAGCTTTAATTTGGCGCTGCCACTTAATCTGCTTTTTACATTTTTTCATGTTTTTACTATATTCAACTTATCAAAAATATCCCTAAAATTGTGCCGAAACTTGATGGAAATGTACCTTGTGGAAAGATCAAACAAGATTGGTCAAACGATGGTGATAGTGTAGATCCCACACTTGTATGGATTTTTCATTTCTGGTACCTGTCAATCGATGCATTCAGTCCCACGATTTCCTCCTGTTAGGGCACAGGTATTGCAAGGCAATTGACATTTTTGACTTCTGTAAAACTGTCGACCATATTTAATTCAAACGTAGCAAGTATGCATCTTGGATGGGTCTATTCTGAGCGTTTTTGAGTGGTCATATTCATTGATTTGGGTTTTAATGGGTTTCTGTTTGGTTCTCGCTAAAACAATTTTGCTAATTGCTTCAAAGTTGCATATGAATATTTCAGGGTACTCCTGGGCCAGGCTGGGGATTATTGATAAAAGTCCATACCGGGAGAGGATAGGTCGTTCACACAACCAACTTGTTTTTGTGTATGTATGGACAAGGTTGTAAGTGTGGTCTGTGCGTGTGGTCAGGTGTACATGGTATCTCGTAAAAAAATAACATGTGTGTTTTGATGAAGAATACACAAATGAACAGGAATATCACATTCTGCTGAATTTTTTTCTGTCTAAGCAATATCTCTTGTTGTGCAACTGCTAAGCCAATTGCTTCGAAATTCTATGAGTGCATTTATAGAGATCCTTAGACCTGCTTTTCTGCACCAAGTGGCACTGCGATTTCTTTCAATTTTGAGAAATTGTTTAGGCGTTGTTTTTACTTTTTCCAAGCTGTACTTTGGGTTCTCTTTAACGCTTGTAGGAATGTACCCCTACAATGCAAAACAATACTTGTACCTATAAACAGGGACTTATTTAAGTAACGAAGGATCATAGACCCATGGTTACTATTGCTGTGGTGAGAATGCATTGTTTTTTTCACAGACGTGGATGCAACAGATAATCAGGTTTGTGAAAGTCACATAAGAAGTGATGAATCTGAAAAAGTCTGATGAACGGGGCACATTACTTAATGGTTATCCCCAAATTGCACAATTCAGTGTTGCATATTGACACAGAAAATGATGAACCTAATGCTGCCTTCTTTTTAAAGAAATTTGCGAGCAGACAGACATCCATAAACAAAATGGTGGATGCAAACAGTTAGGCAGTGCAACTTATACAGCAGATAGGTTTAATGGGTCTGTTGAACCCAGGAAGTCTTTTAGCAGGATGGAAGAATGTGACATTGAAAGACATAAGGCTTTCCTTTGTCATTGTGTTCCATATGTGTGTTGTCCACAAGTCACAGTTGTATATTCAACCGTACACGGCTGCGCTGCAGAGCTGATGCCTCGGGCCCGATTGAAAGCCATTCTGTAGGCATTGCTCCTTAATGATAATGACTAGGATATTCCATCAGGATAAGAAAGCCATGATCCATTATGCAAGATACAGCCCTTTTGCGACCTGCTGCTGCAGAAATACAAGACCACGTCTGTGTCAGAGGAGTGTCTCTCTGTTTGTCCCTTAAAGGTGTTTTAATTTCAGAACCTTTATGTCCAAGAAGGCCCACAAGCTTGGGATGAAATTCTATGAGGTGTGTACGGTATATTCTGGATACATATAGTCATTTGAGCTTCATGTGGGCAAGAATGGGGTCAGCTACAATCCAGTTAACTCTTCCAGTGCCAACTGCGACTAAAGTCTAACTGCTTGTGATGAACTGTTATTATAGTAGGTTTTTGGATTCATATTATCACAATGAACGACAGAAGCTGGAAGGAGTTAATGACTTTAACCACCCATATAGCAGAAATTGACCATGCCGACTAATTGATTTCTTACATACCCTTCCACCATTACAGAATCGAATCGTGGAAGAAGCATTTCTTCCACAGGAAATGGCTGCAGTGAACTCTTATACAATTTACAAGGAGCATGTTTACTCCACCAGAGTTTCCTTGCAGTCACACATAGGCCTCCTAGTGCCAACTAGTCCAGCAACTCTCTAGTGCTAAAAGCAGCAAAAAATTCACTTCCAGGAACAAAGAACAATAAGTTTGCACCCTTCAATTTATTTGGGCTAATACAGCATATGCTAAACTTCTATAGAGAAACACATGCAATATGGACAATAGTACTTTCGTGTGTATATACGTTAGACAGTATTTGGAGAGTAGAGTTCAGACTGCGAAATAGGGTAATGACCAATAGGAAGTGGTTCTGGACAATAAAAAATACAAATTAAAATATAAATGTATCACAATTGTAATCAAAATTAACTTGTCATGTCTCTAAGAAAGAGGTGATAGATGCTTGATTACTGATACCTTTATAGGTATCAAGGTAAGAACCCTGTTTAAAGAACATACCAACATGCACCTCCAAGATAAGTGAGAACTGGTCAATTTAGCAATAGGGGGCACATGTGTGAGCAGAACTTTATCCAAAATTCAGAGGGCTTTGTTGAAGCTGTTGTATTATTTGGACCAAGAGGCAAACAACACACTCCCCAAAAATAGGCCACTTGGTCAACATTTTATAATACGCATATCTCCAACATAGAAGGTACCAAACCCATGGACAACATGAAAAGTTTTAACGACCAGGAAGAGAAAGAAAGAGAGAGAGAGAGAGAGAGAGAGAGACCGTTCTACTGTTTGGACGGTGGAGTCCCGTAGAGTGTCATATTTCAAATTATACTTGGCAGAGGTTAATTACCGCACCCAAGACATTAACATAAACATATCAATTCTCAGAGAGTCTGTTATTCTGCTTCATACCTGAGACTTGTATCAGCTCTAAAGCAGAGTAATTGTATCTGTGACATAATGTGTCCTTCATACTCATTTAAGATACCATGAACAGGCTTGTCATATCATATTCCAATCTTTCATTAGCATTGTCGGCAAGAACAGTATGAGCGGCAAGAGTTGAAATTTGAGCTACCTGAAGAATTGTACCCATCTGTATGACAAGTGGAGTTGAGGATCAATGCCTGTTGCAGGAACCAAAGAAACAGAAACAGGGTGCTGTATGTCTAACAAAAAAAGGATAATGTTTCAAGAATATAGTTTATTACTACTCCTACATTGAATGAATAGACCAGCTATTTCAAAGGGCAGAAATAGAATTGATTATTGACCTGTATTGTAACAAGTATCATGCACATTACGTCATTCATGCAGTGTCAAAATTTACTTGACACCATACCTTTTTAATGCAAATGTTTTTTTTTTGTTTTTTTTTGTTTTGTTTTTGTTTTTTTTTTTCAAAATTGCTGACGTGCAGATGTTTTCCGTTGAATGGTTTTTCCATGTAGTATGGTAAATGTAATCATAAAAAGAGTAAAATTCCTAGTTTTGAAACCGAATTCATTTCATACCAATGCAACACTATTTTTTTTTTATTCACACCGGTTTCAACACATAATTATTTCCATGTAAGGGTTGTGTTTGGGTCAAGATCGGATGTATCACATATGCATAAACAAAGCAAGCTAAGTGTCAGATCCTTTCTTATGCAGTCACTGAACTGCGGTGAAAGAGTACTTTTTACGCAAGTAGGGTGTGAATCCTTGAATCTAAGGTAGGGGTCATCATCAGAAAGTTTATGATAACATATGAACATTTTGTTTGCACAACCATTTCTGAAGTTCTCCACCAAAAATATCATTCGTTTATCCTGGAAGCAACAAGTAGGTATGGTCAGCGGAATATTCTTTCATGTGCTCATCTACAAATAGTGTATAATCATTCATATTTCTGAGGATACAATTTCCAGAATATGCCTCAAAAGAGATTTTTGCGAGTTCTATTTTCCCAAATATTGACACCATCAAAAAGCATTAATTATAACAGACCTTTCCATTTGCGTGTGTGGAAGTACTAGGTGAAAGATGTTTTTGTTCTGCGACTTTATTTAATTAAATATGCAAAACGTTTTGCCAACTTAGAATTCATGGAGATCGGAATGGTCCCAGGCTTATGACCAACAGAGTTGTGCACCTCCGGATCAGTGCTCAAATCACAGCTCCAATTCGTAAAAACACGGCCATGGAAGTGCTTGACTAAGGTCACCCCAGTAGTATCCCCACTACTCTGTGTGGCGGGGGAGGGCAGTACCGAGGCAAGCTCAGTCAAGCACTTCGTGGTCAACTTTTCAAAAGTTGGTGTAGACACAGGCGGGAGTGCTGTGAATCAAAATGATGGCGTGAGCCCTAACACACCTGTCCTGTTGACACTTCTGACCCACACCCTGGATGGTTTGGCTCATGCTGGCCACAAAAGCTAAAACAAGCAAGCACTCTCTTCGCCGTCCTTGGATGAATTTGTACGCCATTTGCCTGCAGCACGCTGCACTATGTTGGTGTCATACGAAGTAATGCTCCAAAACTAACCTTCGAAAAACAATTAGGGCGTAAGCAATGTCACTGGCATTGTAATGCTGACGGAGGATGAAGGTTCATCAAGTCTCATACGTGATGTCGCTTCTGTCTATTGCTCCGAACTTTACCTAAATGGGCGTCCAACAAAAATTTAACAACGATAATAGGCGAATGTTTCTGTTCTAGGTGATTTTCAAAGCACAAAACCCTTTCGTTTCAAAGGTGCCTGCGGACTATTTTCAGGAGACCCTGGCACAAAAAGGACAAGCTTCTTATTTGAAGTTTAAAAAACGTGGTTTTATCATACTTTACAGTAACATATATATTTCCGCATTTTCAAGAGAGTTCATTCGTGGCGTATCAGAAGAACTTTTGGTAACTTGAGCACAGGTCGCGCAGAAATATTATCGTACTCTATGTACATGTATAAATATTACACAAGATCTGTAAAATATTCTGTGATGAAATCTGAGCTCCTATTTTGCAACCATAAAATGCAGGAAAAAAGCCTACAACTTAACGTTTTTGCACATACACGAACCCAAATCAGTACGGATGAAAGACGAAAAAGAGAATATGTATACAAACACATTACACAGAACGGACACTAAAGCATTAAATACACTTTAAGACTTCAGACAAATGACGTCATTGGTTTACTGCATTACCCTCCAAATTCGCAGAATATATTAACAAAAACAAAGGTATTAGTATACGAATTGAAAAAAAAATACTAAAGAATTAGGGATCTGGGCGAATACTGGTTGACTTTGCATGACTACTCATCACAGTATGTTTCTCCCCAAAAATTCAAAATAAACCGACACACGGTTTTTGAGAAGTCAAAAATAGCAAAAACAGATACACTTTACTGAAACAATGACAAAAAATGCACAGCCACACGTTCAACAGACTGAGGCCTAGGGTAACCCAGAGATTGTCTTATGCGACTGTTTAGCAATTAGCTGTGCTTCTACAGGGAACATTTTTTATATTGGTTTTAAAAAGATGCAAAGAAAACATCCAAAATAAAAAAAACTTGGAGCCCTTTAACATACTTTGTTGAAACCTTCTCGAGGCAGGTCGCCAAAAAGTTTCATGGAGACTCAGCTAACAGTTTTGGGAAATTTTACTGGCTTGGCACAAGATGTACATACAGAGTAAGGTAGAAACAGTTTTCAATTAGCTGTATCAAACAAGCAGATGTGCCAAATCATGTCTGCAATTGAAAAAAGCCAGACATTTGAAATTTTAGCAAAAAATAAATTGTAAACACAGCGTGATTGACACGAACCTTATTTGGCATAATGTCAACTTCAGACAAAATACATATATATTAACCACAGATATTTGCTGGTTTTGAAACAATGAAGTAGTATGACTAAAAAGTATTAATTCACATAAGAAAGCCAAGTCTGCATTTTATACGAATCGATGATTCCGCTTTTTCCTGGAGAATGAGTAGTATAAAGAGCCACGTGATCCACGATATATTCGACGAATACTTGTCTCGAATCCACAAAGACTCCAAGGAAGCCACCACTGGGCCTCGCATATTCAACATCAATACCCATGTTTTTCAGACTTGTGTAGTATGTTGAGTTAAAATAGTAAAGCAGTGCTCCGCCCCCGCCATGAAGCACATAATCCACGTCTGGATTCTGGGCTTTCTGGAAGTGCTGCTGGTTGTGATCATGGCCGGAGAAATAGATGTCAACCTTATATTTCTCCAGTAGAGGGCGTACTACTTTCGTCATGGTATCAGAATAAGGACCATAATTCCCAACACTATACATGTGTCTGTGACCAAATACAAAGATGTAATCAGACTTAGAATTTCTCAGCTCCATTTCAAACCAAGAAAGTTGTCTTTTGTAATTATTTTTCTTTTCATGGATTGCCTCAGTGTCAATTATAATGAAATGCGTGCGCACACTCCCATCAGTTCGCTTGAAGGAATACCACAAGTATGGCATCCTCCATCTCTGCTCTCTTTGGCTGAATTTGACTTGATTAAATTCTCTGTTGTAATGGTAGTCGTGATTGCCAATGGTAACATACCAGGTAATGTTCCTCATGGAGAGATGAGAGTACATGTCTCTCCATTTTGTGTTAAATTGACTGTCGGCAGGAGACGTTATCCCATCTGGGTAAAAGTTGTCTCCCATAGTAATAACAAATTCAGGGTTGTTACAGGCAGCCCAGTCACCCATGGAATGTGCGACATTCTTTTGTCGGGTTGATCCTTTTCCCCAGTCACCAAGAGCCAAGAACGACATTCGACTTTCTGAAAATAAAGATTCCGGAGTAATTACTCTGGAAAAATATGCCATTCTGCATTTAAAGTAGGAAGATTTTGGGAGTGGATTGTAGGTTGGGCTGAGATGGGAAGATCAGATGTCAACGTAAGACCTGTTTAAGTGGCGCAGTTCTTCCGTTTAAAACCAAGGTTTAATGCTAAGTTAATAGCATTTGTTTTCATCTAAATCTGGTCAATGCTTGACCGGCGTCCTTTTTGCTGTCAAAGGCCCCTTGTCTAGTATTTTCTAGCGTTAGTTAACCGATATGCGTATCACATATGCAGTATGATAAATCTAAAGTCACAACATTCTTTTCTGAAGGGTTTGTCTTCCTTGTCTTAGAAGGATCCAGCAGTGAAAGATTACCACGGCAGTTTTTTTCGTTTGTTTTGTTTTGTTTTGTCTTTTGATTTGTTTGGGGGGGGGGGGTTGTGCGCTGTACATTTCTTTCTAACCAAAAGCAAGAACTACATGTTTCATATTGAGCATGTAATTTCCTTTTGTATCCTCACATCACTGATAAACAGTTTACGTCTGAAATATATGAAACAGAACATTACATTCTAATTGTGTACCAGATGTATGACCACAACCATGAGCCCTCCAAACTCAAACAAAAAGACCAATCAGAAAAAGGTAAATACAAAGAACAAGGATATTTTTTACATCCATGTTAGCATTTGAATCATTTATGAAGAGATTTGTACAACACTTGTGCACGCTGGAGCCATCATTCATATTTGAGTAATATTTTACTCCTGGTTTACAGGTCAAGTAATTTATTCGTGACATAATAGGTGAGTATCTGGCTCAAAACATGTAGACATTCTTAGACCAATGAAGTATAGTGGCCATACTGACCGAATAGCAAGGTAACAAAATCGCTCTTTTTTTTTTTTTTTGTTGTTGTTGTATTTCCATGTTCACGTCACTAGCCATGAAAACAACCTGTTGGCAAAGTATTATACTTCTAGCGAGGCACTGCAAAAAAATGCTAAGCAACCCTAGTGACAGAGACAGGTAGTAGCCATTCCGTAAAGGAGGGGAATATAATTTTGCACCCCCTTGACAATAGGTTAAACTTGAATTTAAATCAAGGTGTCATATGTTGCTGAAACTTTAACTTTCTGTCACACAGCACACACTTGTCCTGTACTAACTGTTTTTACACTAAATGCTATCAAGATCGATGGGTATAGAGGAAAACTACACCCCATGTATACCATTAGTAGCTCCAGCCAAAGTTGTAATTTACATGTTGCTAAAATCCTTTAAAACACATCAAAATAATACGTCGAACCAATACGCTTATAGTGGCATAAATTCTGTGACCTATGCTACTTTGCTTAAACATTTATTTCTTGTAGCGTCCCCTCAAAAGACTTTTTGATACATATCAGGTACTTTAAGCGAATAAATCCCCATCCTAGTTCATGAATGCTAAGACAAAACATAAATATGGTGATATATTGATACAAATAATGTATAATGATAACTCTTTGAGGGATGAATACTGCCTAGCATCCCCGACGAAACCCACTTCGAGAATATTAAAACTTGGGGCTAATTGTAGCAAATTTCATGTGGAATGAAAGCCTGCATAAAGTCGGGAAAAACAAAACTAGTGAAATTCTCATTTGGAGTGTCCGGGAATTTAAATGACAGTTATACAAAATACAGTATATATATAGTTTATATACTAAAGAAAAATGTAAAATAACTAACATGATCTGTCCCAACAGGTAAAAAGTTGACCATATTAAGGTCACCGAATGGTTTTAGGCGTGTTGCAGACTATGCCGAATTTGACCCCGTCCAGCTCATATAAGTTGATCGTTCCACAAATAAAACTATATATATTTTCAGAACCGTTTGGATGTCTACCTTTTTAAAAACAGCACATCTGATCAATTTGGAAATTTTCAGACGTTTTACGCTATTTTGTGAGTGGGTACAGATTCACAAGTTTATTTCAGCTCGTTCGCACAACATTCAATTTCCAGATCTGCAAACTATCTGAAACGATAGGCCACTCCCCAGGATGGAATCTATGTTGTCCGAAAGCTATGATATTCTAAACCTTTGTGTAAACACAGCCTTTTAATGATTCAGAATGACTGCTTCTTATTCCTTCGAAACTACGGACAAGATTATTATTGTTATTATTACTATTTTAATTATCATCATCATCATCATCATCATCATCATCATCATCATCATCATCATCATCAGCAGCAGCAGCAGCAGCAGTAGTAGTAGTAGTAGTAGTAGTAGTAGTAGTAGTAGTAGTAGTAGTAGTAGTAGTAGTAGTAGTCATTTATTTATTTATTATTTCCCTGTGGGACCCTAATATCATATATACCGATACACAGTTAAATTGATGAAGCGTATAAGGAGAATAGGTACAGACAAGTTCAATTCATGTGCATACGCCGATGATGTCTCCGTCTTCTCTTCTTCTGTTGCTGGGCCACAGGCCCTCATAAACTTGTGTAATCAATACGCCAACAGATGACGCTATAATTTTGGACTAAGAAAAAACAAATGTATGGCTGTAGGTTAGTCGGTATTCCATGAGAACCCTGTCTGGCAATTAGGAGACAATCCCATAAAGGTAGAGGACCATCTTGAAATCTTAGGTGTTACATACCAACATGATAATGTTTACGATCTACATGTTCATAACCATATTAACTCTGCTGGACACTGTGAGTTCAGTTTGGATAGCACTGGTTTCGCATACCCTGGGCTCTCCACCAAAGCTAAGGTGCATATGTATGTGGAAAACAACGGGTGCCCGCTGCTTGAGCTATGGTATGGAATCGGTTAAATTGCCTAGCAAACTAATTGGACGTTTAAACGCTGTTCAGAGTGGTATATTGAAATCCGCTTTGGGCATCGGAAAAAGGTCCCACCACAGCAAACTTCCATCTGCCCTCAATGTACCCCCCAATGTAATACATTTCTTAAAGCGTAATCATTCTACTTCTATTCCTTCCATTCTCCACGATAGTGAACACATTTCTGATAATCTGTCAAAAGCTTAAATTCTCAATTCCTTTTTTCTTCAGCAGTGCAACATTGATACTTCAACGGCAACTCTACCTGAGCTAGCCGACCCCCCACTTCATAACTTTAATTTATTACATATAACGGAAAAGGAAGTTCTCGATACTCTTTAGACTTTGGATACTTCCAAAGCATCTGGTCCGGATAGTATAAGTGCTAAGCTTCTAAAAGAAGCTGAACCTGTTATTGCTTTACCATAATGTAAGTTATTTAATATGTCTCTTGAATCCAAGAGATTTCCGAATGGAAAAGAGCGAATGTTTCTCCCCTGCATAAGAAGGGCGCCGAAGATGCTTGTACCAATTACAGACCCGTTTCGTTGCTTAGCTGTACTGGTAAAGTTCTACAGAAAATTGTTTTTAAACATGTGTTTAACCTTTTCAGAAGTAACCTCGTTATTTCAGCCCATCAATCACGTTTTATACCAGGTGATTCTACAATTAATCAACTTCTTCTTGTTTATCATGAGCTATGCCTTGCTCTTGATGAACAAAAAGAGGTCAGAGTAGTTTTCCTTGATATCAGCAAGGCTTTTGATAAAGTCTGGCACTCTGGTCTTCTTTTTAAATTGAAGAAAAATGGTATATCGGGTAACTTGCTCGATTGGTTTTCTGATTACCTTAACAACCGTTACCAGCGTGTTGTTATTCAGGGTCAGTCATCCAGCTGGGGCCAAGTAAAAGCCGGAGCTCCACAGGGTTCCGTACTTGGCCCCCTCTTGTTTTTAATATATATCAATGATATTGTTGATCTGGCTAGATCAAACATCAAGCTCTTCGCTGATGACACAATTCTTTACTTAAATGTTGAAAATCCAGTTACTGCTGCTGAAACAGTTAATTCTGATTTGTCTTCTATACAACAATGGTCCGATGATTCGCTCATCACTTTTAATGCCTTAAAGACTGATTTGATGCTCATTTCTGGCAAAACAGGCCAAATTGATCATACTCCTATTATTTTCCAAGATCATGTCTTACAAGATGTTAACCATCATAAACATCTGGGAGTTACTATTCGTTCCGATCTCCGATGGTCAGATCACATAAATCAGATAATCAGTAAAGCAAATAGATTAATCACTATTATGAAAAGCCTTAAATTTAGCTTAGACAGGCAAACACTGGAAACAATTTATATTTCCTTTATTAGGCCAGTACTTGAATATGGTAGTCCTGTGTGGAGTGGATGTTCAGTATCCGATGCTGAAAAACTTGAAAATGTCCAGCTTAATGCCGCCCGTATTGCCACAGGTGCAATGCATGGTACTAGCAATGCAAAATTATATGAAGAAATCGGCTGGCACACTCTAGCGAAACCGAGAGAAACAGCTAAACTTGTTATGATGTACAAAATGGTTAATAATCTTGCTCCACATTCGATTTGCTCTGTTATTTCTATTTATTGCTCCTGACGTACCTTTACTGAGGTATGTCACGCGCCAGAGTTTTGATCTTTCTCATTTTCGACCTCGAACTGATCTGTTTGACAAATCATTTTCCCCTTCCACAGTGCGATTATGGAACAAACTTGCTTTAGACATTCGGCAGTCGGTATCCCTTCATATATTCAAATCTAAATTACTACAACCACTTACCAGGTCTGTTAAGTTTCCAGAATTACTTAGCTTTGGTGATTGATATTTATCTATTCTTCATACCCGACTTCGCCTAGGATCTTCCCAATGAAATTCTCATCTTTTCAAAATTGGCGTTAAAGATTCGGCAAAATGTTTATGTGGTCTAGGTAACGAAGATACGTGGCACTACTTTTTTGTTTGTCCATTCTACACCATTGCAAGATCTTCGCTACATACTATTAAACCTAATTTTGCTCCAGTTACACTGCAGACAGTATTATATGGTTCTTCAGAGTGTACCCTCGATGAGAATATTCAAATATTTGCTGCGATTCAAAATTTCATTTTAACAACAGAAAGATTCAAACCCACTGGCATTGGCTAAATGCCAGTGGGTTCGAATCTTAATTTTGATCAAATATATGCTTAGTACAGATAGTTCTTAGCCCCCCTATCTGTCCTGTCCCTGTATCTGTCATCTTCTTTTGTATCTCTTACACGATCACTTATTCCTGCCAGGTGTTGCTATTTATCATCTACATTTGATTATTCCAAGTGATTGTGTAATTGCTGTGCGTCTTGTGTCGTCCTGTTCCAGGCGTCCTTTCTCAACAGGAGTGATTGATATAGGGCATAGCCCTCTTTCCCAATTGTTGTTATTACAGTGTGAAAATGTCTATATTGTATTTGATTAATAAAAAGTATGTTTAAACCATGTACCCCCCCCCCCCATTTCTAATATATTAAATCATAATGCCTATTCCTTACTGCATGGGGTATTTAAGACCGACTCCCCTTTCAGATCCTAGTGTGTCTATTTTATATCAGACTTCATGATTATTGGTTATCTCCATAAAAATACCCTGGTAGGTCGCGTTATCTCTGGCGGTAAGTCCGCAATCAATTTATGTCTCAGTGGTGTGGGCGGTCCAGCACATAGTACACCTCCCAACCAGAACAATGGCAAGGTGGACACTCTTCGGTACCTGGTGACCCATCCAGATTTTAACACATGCGGGAGCGTCCAACATAAATTGGCGGCTTTACTATTGAAAGCCTTCTGAGCTCCGATTTGATTCCGTGGCATATCAGCTAGTTTATTATTGATTTTAAATTTCGACGTCAGTTTACAGTGTATCTATTATTATGTATGTTAATTAGAACGATTTTGGTGACCTATGCTTTAGTTTAAGGTTATCATGTGCTTGATCTGTCCATTTTGTATTACATATGTGGCGTACCATTGAGGTATTGCTTTTATATTCGATTTTATATCATGATTTACTTTATGTTTGGTTGTCTTATGATTTTGACGTGCGTATTATTTCAATGTATAATTTGTGTGTATTCCATTTTCTGCCTTGCGGAAGTGAAATAAAATATTATTATTATTATTATTATTATTATTATTATTATTATTATTATTATTATTATTATTATTATTATTACTATTATTATTACTATTATTATTATTATTATTATTATTATTATTATTATTATTATTATTATTATCATCGTTATTACTTCAGTCTATGTGAACAATGCATTTTAATTATGTTCCGATTGGGCAACCACTCCTAAGATGCCTCCAACAGGCAAATAATGATACTTATCAGATTAATTTGCACACGTGAACCTTAAGAAACAGAGCAGTGGTGTTATCTATACCCGAGTTGACCTTTAAGTACTCCTAGTAAGACCGGTATGATTATTAGAGATATATCACTAACATGTTTGCCAGATATACGGCTAATGTAAGAGTAACCTCATAAAGCCCACCTATTACATTGCAGGCATCATGTATATTTCAGTAACAGACGACTGTGTACTTCCCATTATATTGGAAATAGGTGTGGTTGTATGACGATATGGCAAATCAATTGGAATGGGTACAACTACATACACAGAGGAGATCTAGAGGAGTCTAGTAGATTCAACATCGCTATGAGTTTGTTACCTTTAGCAATCTGAAGATAGTTGGTAGATGCATTTCTCAAAAGGAATATCATATGACATGCTTACAAAAAGGGGTATCACTTTGCCAAAGGTACTGGATTTGTCACATGCTGTCTTGTACAAGGCAAATCATAAAATGAAATTGATTAATTCTGTCTGATGCTTTGCAATATGTCTGTGTATATTGCGTATGTACTCTTTGCAGGCCTGTGTTAAACGTATGAGACCGGGGATAGTTCCTGAACCAGTGAAAAAAGCGCCGCAGGCGCGACACATGGCCCAGAGATCAGGGCATATTACCGTCAATGTTTTTTAAATGGGTGGTCAAGTGTGGCATTCCTTGCATTCTGTGAAGCTTTACAGCGTTCTCCCTGTCTATGTTCAAATGTAATCAGATAATAAATAAAAGGCACTCCCTGGAAGGGGATGGGTGGGAGTTTCTATAGGTGTTTAAATGAACCCCTTGGCGCCCCCCCCCCGCCCCCTGCCCCACTAAGGCCTTTTTCGTCTACTCTCATGTCTCATCCTACCCCTTGTCCTACCTGTACTAAACTGCTATTCATCTGATACACAACTGTAGTTTATAGTGTATCTTGTGCAAATTAAAGTGCAAAGTAACCCTACAAGCTTAGGTCAAAGACATGATACACGCCAATCAAAGAATATGTCATAATTTGTATGACCCTCACAGTGAAATCTTTACTGGGTCAGACAACTTGAAAAGGCAAAAAGAGCACAGTAAACTTTGCAGCCGACAGACACCACGTGAAGTTCTTCCGCCCATTCACTGCAGCTACGGGGTCAATATGTTTCTTCAGTGTTATTGTAAGATAGAATGCGAAGAATCATACTCAACACATGTTCCTTGCATGTCATTTCCATAAACTTAAGAGTGACACTTTTTGCGTGTGAGCACAAGAAATATATCCTACTTAAGTACCTCATGAGTTATGTTGGGAAAGACACGAAAATCACAGATTTATCAGCCCCAGAAAACATATTGGTTTATTTCTCATAATGTGAATATAATGATGTACCATCCTGGGTATCAGATTTTTAGTAAAAGGATTAATATATGACTGCAAAACGTGTATATGTTATCCCTGGGTCGTTACTCAATTGCATATTATATTGACTGTAAATCACAGTGGGGCCATTCTGCCCAAAAGTTTATCATTAGAGAGTGCCTCCAAGCGTCAACTTCAGGTACCATATGGTTTTTTGTTTGTTTGTTTGTTTGTTTTTTTGGGGGGGTCGTTGTTTTTTTTTTTGGTTTTTTGTTTTTGTTTTTTGTTTTGTTTTTGTTTTTGTTTTTGTTGTATTTTTTTTTTTTTTTTTTTTTTTTTTGGATTTTTTAATCCGCAGATATTGTAATTTCAATTTTGCTTGTTATGCATATAAAACATCAAGGTACACAGAAAATTCTGATCGATTTGCCGACTCTAGATTGATGTTAAAAATGCAGGCGCCATCCATATGTGTAATCAAAATGTATATTTAAAGCTATTTGCGAACCTTCCCGTTTGTGTAAATTTTCAAGATGAAACTTATGTTATGTGCTTAACCCACTGGATTCCTATATTTTCAAAGAAACTCAAAGTCATCTATCTAAAAAATCTAATACTACCATACACATTAATATTACGGCTGAATTCGGTGAATGAGGACAGTCGATGTAACTTAAGCCAATTGTTTGAGCGATAATAGGAAACGAAAAAAGTCAGAGAGCAATGAACAAATAATTTGTTTAATGAAACACACATTTTCATAAATTAACATTTAACTCCAATTCAAACTGTTGAATTATTTTTGTCTATGTCATGTATTTGTTTTTATGTGTACTCACAATAAAGTAAGTGTATTAAACCACCAGATATGGTTATTTTGCTTCAATAATGTTTAACGCTACCTAATTGCCACCTTGAAAATCATGTGGCGGTTCACCACATTGGCTTTAGGACATAATTTGTTTATAATAAAAAAAACTGAAACTTTGCACTGAGTTCGACTTTTCCTTTTTAAGATATTTGTGAATATCGATACATAATCTTGGAAACATAGCCGTACAGTGATCCATTTTACACACTGTTTTTCTAGGTGTGTTTGGGCACCAGACATCTTTTCTTTCCTCTAGTTTTTGATACCAAGGTGTCCCCAGGAGGGTCTGTCCACAGTGAATATAACCATGTGACTGCAAAAGACCATGGATTCCCTGTAGCGTAATATAGTGGCACGATCTATTGACACAGGCGATTATCGCTTCATCAACTGCAGTGTCTTTGGAATAAACGTATTCTATTTCCAAAAGAAAAGCAATTGGGAAGAAGGGCAAACCCCTACATTAATCCCTCTTGTGGAAAAAAGACGAAAACACAATGTCTTTATTATTCAGACACTTAATACTCAAAAGATTTTACACTGAAAATGGACTGCACAAGTTGCAACTGTTATATGCCCAGTTTTAACAAGGTATCTATGTATTTGAGTTTCTAACCCAGACATACCAGCGTTTTGGTAATTTCCAAAAAACAGGCTTATTGTGCGTGTGTTGATTATCATATATTATAAAATATAAATGAGCATAAACAAAAAATTAATAGTGTTAGATGAGTGTAAGTATAAACGCTCTTTTATTTTTTTTTAAAGAAAAACACTGAATTTAATCACGTTAAAACAATGGACGATTTCTTCTCTTTTGTTTCTTAAAATCACAACTGATCTGGAACCTAGCAAACTATCATCTATCACTAATCATTTGCAGGATACTTTCTTTTCAGGGTGGAACCAGAGTTGGGCTATATCATTGGATAGTTTACAATCTTCTCAGACATTTCCATGGCCTCTTGTGATGCAATATCTTTGTTTGTCATCAGTTGGTCAAACGTTTTCAGACTTAGCAATTTTTTGTTGAAATTGGTAATGTATTATGTATAGTGCTATGCGTTCAGACGAAATGAAATATATGATCATAATACCGATACACATTTCCATCAACTGAAAGGAAACACATCCAGCTGAATTGGGTATCAATCGAAAAGATTAAAACCCTGATGTTTACAGTTGGGCAGAATGACTATCCATTATATGGTCAATACGTTTATGTGATCGGTTACCATAGAAATGGATTTTTGTTTGGGGTGAATATAAGAGAAAATTTTTCAACCGTCACTTTATGTGAACAAGGTACTAGTTGAGAACATTGCAACGACAAAGCAACTACAGAGGCATTTCACGAGAAGGCATATAGTAAGTGCCAACACGTGGTTGCCATAGCGACGGAATTTCCTTCTTTGATAACATAAATTTGCATTTACACAATAAAATTTGTATCTAGCTTTAATATTTTAGAACGTTTTCCTTACATTTCATGTTAGAATGTAAAAACTGCCTTGCTACATTACCATTGTGGTCAAATAAGTCTGATACCACTAATATGCGGCTAAGAAGTGCTAACAACCTTATTTACTATTGGGCTACTCTGTGTTGTCTGGTTATTACAGATGGACCTTTTGCTTACTTTTGAGGATTTGTTCTTAATTTGAGGATTTTTTTTATATCGCAATTGCGACTTTTAAACTCTTGTCGCTTTGGAAACATGCCACCACAAAGGTCCTGAAAACCATTATTCTCATATCTACCAACTTTTTAGATGATCTGGCCGACGGTATGAAGAAGATGGAAAATATAAATATAAACGGGCGGCGGACGACGGACACACAGCCGAGTATTCCATATGCTCAGCTGACTGACAGGTCAGCTTAGCTGGTAGCCAGTCATCATGCGGGAGGATAACAAAGTTTCAAATTCGTTCATGTTTTAATGTTGCCATTGAAGTTATGCAACCCTATATCTTCCTGCGCGTCAATTATAAAAATACGGCTGCTACGGTTGTATCCTAAACTCTGCAATGTTTCAGGCAGTCTTTGTTTCGGGATAATTGGACCATACGAGCTCCAAAAAAAAAAAAAAAAAATGTCTCCTGGGTATCTCACCAGGTTTGCTTTTCCGAGTTATTTAGTTTCTACCAGCTAAGGATACTTTCAGATCAACGAAATCTTACCATATAATTTGTTTGGCTGGGCAAAATAAGTTTCTAACTTGCAATATATTGCAACGTAATGCAATGCGCACCTTTTGCATTTGCAACCTGTGCGCCCAATCAATGCAACTGAACAGGTGCCTCATAGGAACATAGTTACCCCCCCCAAAAAAAAAAAAAATTAACACTGGGTGTGTTTTTTAGATGCAAGACAGCAGACGCATGCCCATTAAACTTTTCCAAACCGCATTTTCAAATGTGCTTTTTTTGTGCAAGCGAAGTTTGCACAAAAGCGCACAGAGTGCCGGTATGAATAAATAGTACCAGTTGGGGCTGGTAGCCACAGTGCACCAATCGATATGTATATATTTTATTTTTCGTGCCCAGCATCATTATTAGATATGAATGCCTAAAACTCCCTTTCCTTTCCGTGATTACTCTGACTTGCGTGATGCCGATGCGTGCTCCACCCACTGGGGACGGTTGCCAAGGACGAGCAGGTGATTTTTACTTTACGCAATCCCCCTCGTATACTTTTTCCTGTGGACACGGGCTCGTTGCTCACTTGAATTTCTTAATTTTAGTCGTTTCAAAAGCAAATAGCGATTCAAAATTTTCGCAGTAAATACAATATATACGAGGCTACAGGAAAACACGAGGAACTAAAATGTTTGAGGAATGATCATTTGGAGTTTTACATTATCGTAGGGACATTTATAAACCTGTTCAATTAGGGGGAAAACACTGAATAGACCGCATTGAAATCCGTTTCTTTGTCAGCAGTCTAGTTGTCTTCGTCGTCGTCGTCGTCGTCGTCGTCACCACTGCCGCTGTCGGTGCCATTGCCGTTTCCTTTGTTGTCGCTGTCGTCATTTTCATTGCTGAATGATGAATCAACAGGGTGTACCGCTTACATGCTTTTTACGCCTGAACATTTCTCACACGTTTAGTTCGAAAAGAAGATTTATTCTGAACATAAGACGAAAGGATAATGCATTTCTGCTCTGTAATTACATGATCAAATATCAAGAAAAGCGGTGTTCATGTATGATCGGGAACTTCTGCTTTTCAAGTTTTAATGTTGCCATTTCAAAATCTAATTGTTCGCGACATGTCACTTTGTTAAACTAGTTTATATTGGATTTTCTGATCGAATTTTCCCGTTCTAGTCAAACAAGCCTAAACGGTTGCAATAAATTGTTATCAAAATTCAGTTCCATTGTATTTGTTGCTTTGTCTCTGTCAAAATCCATTCGCAATAGGTGCTTTGTCAGTAACAATACCAACCTGGTAGTTTTGATTTTCAACACAAGATATCTGGAAGGTCCTGTTTTGCATGATTACTTCTTGCATACAAAAACGGTCACTTTGACCTTTCAGTCGACACAATCAATTATAGTTTCTCAGGTTCCTGATATGCAGGATGGCGTTTTCCCCTAATAAATACATTGACCTAAAACTGACGTTTACAATACAGGAGGTAAGTGGGTTCAGATGCAATGGGTCGGGGCTCTTGACAGCTGTCTGGGGGCAGGGGGTGGAGAAAATAGATCAATGTATCTGGCACATTTTCAATCTGTAATTACGAAGTCGGAATTAATACTATTCGCTTCACCAGAACTTGCTCTTATTCTAACATTTAACCTACACGATTACCATTATTATTACGTCTGTCTGCCAACACAGACTTCTTGTTTTCCCTCAAATACTTTCATTCATTCATTCATTCATTCTTTATTTTTTCCTCAATGTCCCTCGTACACTAGTGTTTCGAGAGGTACCAAACTCGACATGGTATTTAGGGTCGAAGTGAAATGAATCATCTAGTTTGGAATAGTCAACATGTTGACATTATGCAAGTAAAGGCCATCTGAAATTTTAAATTAAGATTGTATACGTCATCAGCAACATTAGTTCCAAGCATTTATTAAGACGTGTCCTCTGGCACTTCCTCCGAATAACGTACGTAAAAATACTGTATAGAAAACTTTAAGTTTAACTCATTCCACCCTGATGACGCTTTTTCCCGCTAATATCTAAATGTCGTCTGCTAATTGTATTTTACTAATTTAGGGATTATTTTTCAATATTTTGGATGAAACTTGCATGGAAGATCATTCCAAATTATATGCCCATGGTCAACAGCTTTCCTTGGCGCGCTCTGGGCGCAATGCGCCCAGAGCGCGCCAAGGAAAGCTGTTGACTCAGTCTTCTATCAGGGTGGAATGAGTTAAATGGTAAAAACTATAAACGGTAGAAGCATCATTTGAACTTTAGTTCATAGGTTTCTGCTGTAGGCGCGTCCAACAAACCAAAAGTTGCAAAATTTCAACTTATGCAATTTGGAGACACTTAAAAAGTTTATTTGTTGATTTTTTTCAACACTATTAAAGATAGATGTACCGTTTCTAACTTTATTTCATTGATTTTCACTATATGCACATCCACTACACCTCAAACAAAACTTGTAGAATTTCAATATGTGCTAATTTTTGGAAAACTTGAAAAGTTTGGATGTTCAATATCTTCAAAACTGTCATAGAAAGGTGTACCACTCTAACTTGAATTAATAGGTTTAGTAGACCACAAACGATATCATAATAATTTACTGCAGAATTTTAATTTACGCAAATTATGGGCATTCGGAAAGTTTATATGTTGAATACCTCTTAAGCCACTAAAAGTAAATGTGCCATTCAAATCTTAATTTATAGGTTTGTGCAGAGATCGCATCCAATGGACCACTAAAGGAAGCTGTAGCATTTTAATTTATGCAAACTGGAATAACACACGAAATTTAACTCTGTAATAGCTTGAAAACTATTGGAGATAGAGGAGGCATTCTAACTTCCATCAAAAGCTTGGTGACATAGCTGCATCCAATAAAATATGAACAAAAGTTGTGTCATTCAGATCAAAATGCAAATTAGGCAAATTAATAAAATTTAAATCTGAGACAAAATGAAAATGACTATAGATGGTGGTGCCATATATATATATATATATATATATGTGTGTGTGTGTGTGTGTGTGTGTATTATGTTTAGAAATATAAAAGCATTAACTAATTGTAATTAAGTACATTGTATTTAGGATTTCTTTATTCTTTTGAGAAATAAATGTGTTGAGTAGAAAAGCTTTTTTACCTGCTACATTTCCAGCGAGCCACAGAAAAGCCCAGGTAAACTGAAACAGTAATGCCATTATTTCAGAAGATGCAGTTTGCTTGAATTCCCTCGAAGACAGATTTGACGCATTAATAATGCATCCATGGGATGATCCGAAAGGTCTTCACAAATAACTTGGATTTAAACATACATGTTTTAGTTTACCCTGCGTGACCATTTGTACAATGAAGTCTAATATTCTGGGTTCTTCAGTCCTGCACATTGACTGCTTAAATGCAATCTATCTATCTATCTATCTATCTATCTATCTATCTATCTATCTATCTATCTATCTATCTATCTATCTATCTATCTATCTATCTATCTATCTATCTATCTATCTATCTATCTATCTATCTATCTATCTATCTATCTATCTATCTATCTATCTATCTATCTATCTATCTATCTATCTATCTACCTACTTACCTACCTACCTATCTATCTATCTATCTATCTATCTATCTATCTATCTATCTATCTATCTATCTATCTATCCATCCATCCATCAATCTATCCATCTATCCATGCATCCATCCGTCCGTCCCTCCGTCCGTCTTTATGTCTGCCGGTCTACCTACCTGTGTACCTGGCTACCTATATATTTCTTCCTCAGTTGACTTATTCATAATCTGTCCACTTCATTTATCCACTCATCTCTAGAAAATCATCACTTACCCTTGTTGACCGATACAACCGACTTATTGAAAAGAGAAATTCTACCATAGATGCAAAAATTTTACCAGAAATGAGCAATTCGGCAAGTACAGTTCTGACTATATAAAAAAATGGTACAATATTAACTTAAATTGACGCCCTGGCATTCACATGAGGTGTACGTGAGGGTAGTACTGGAAGAAGTATTAATATGATTACGCTTGTATATGTTGACCTATACATGGACATGTAAAAAAAAAACTCACTTGGGTTGAATCAAAATGTATACCTTAAGTATAAAATCTAATTTACGAGAAACGATAATTGCAGAGAGTCTACGGTTCCTTACACACACACACACACATATACATACATACACACATATCTCTCTCTCTCTCTCTCTCTCTATATATATATATATATATATATATATTGGTAAATGCTGCGTGACTTTCAGTCATTCTTGCAGGAAATCACTGATTTCTTTTGGCTGGCACCTGACCAGAAAAAAAAAATAATGGAGATAAACAAAGGGTTCATATAATGACTACTAAACGACAAAAATATTCGTCTGGCATAATAAATGAAAGCTTAGGATCAAAGGCCATACAACAACACTTTGCTTTATTTCTACAAACATGCAAACTTAGCAAAGTACGTAGCTATTAGGCAGGCGTATCACAGGTGTAAGACATCTATATATATATATATAATATTATATTATATAATATTATATATATATATATATATATATATATATATATATATATATATATATATATATATATATATATATATATATATATATATATATATATATTGATTCATTGGGGACATAGTTTTTTCCCCGGGAGGAGACGGGGGGCTGAGGATAACACAGATTACTATGTTCATAAGGACAATTCGAGTAAACAATATGGAGGCAAACAGATAGACGAATTCAGAAATATGTATTCTCGATACTCTCGAACATTTGAAAATGTCCCATTTTTTATATTATGCATACAGGGGACACAAGGGACAAAAATCTCTGGTTGCAGTGAACCATCCATGAAAATTTCGAATTCTAAAACGCACTCGGTATTTTGGACGAGGGATTACTAAATGTACCCATTAAGAGGCTCCTTAAACCATTTTTATGACATTTGTTGTAATTAGAATTAGGCTTAGAATTAATACAGGCGTTACATCAGTTGGATCTTGTAAAATATCAAATTGAACCTTCTTCTTGTTAATCCCGCCAGATAAGGCTGTTTCACTGTGTGCCGAAGACCTGGTTTTTTTTTGGGGGGGGGGGATTTATAACTTTACAAAAGTGTATCTGCTCTTTCCAGTGATGTATGTATGAATACTAATACATAAGCATGGTTGCAAATTGTAGCAGATGCTTTCCAAGCAAAAGTGATGAAACACTTCTCCTCCGGGAACATTAATTGTCCTAAGCGTGACGTGTGAGCGAGATACGACTTGACGACACAGTGTATTAAAAATATTTTTATTCAACTATATTTGAACGTAAACGTGCTATTGCCGGTTAATCTTGCTCAGCTGGGCAGCATGCCGCAATGCCACTTATCATGCTGTAAGACAAATCATCTTGATAACATTAGGAACAGCAATATCTCGATTAAATACGCTAGGATGCCAAAGGGAAAAGTCTTGTTGATCTTCTTTTGGAAATAAAATAGAAATTAAACATTCTGCAACTTGCATGTATGGCACACTTGTCCAAGTTTTATTATCTCTCCACCAGCGTGTATTTTCCAGCAGTAAAGCTACATTATCTTACAGGGCACCTTTATTTCTCGGAATGTATATATATATATATATATATATATATATATATATATATATATATATATATATATATATATATATATATATATATATATATATATATATATATATATATATATATATACGTGGCATTGCTCTAAGCCAACCAGATAACTGGACCTGCACATAAACCAACACATAGAACTGGCTCTATGAATGCTGCCTGTGTGTGTGTGTGTGTGTGTGTGTGTGTGTGTGTGTGTGTGTGTGTGTGTGTTTTGTGATGTAAAAATTACTTGGGTGACATCTGTAGGAAACGCTAGAGTCATTTTATCATATTCTGTGGAAATTGTAACTACAATTGCGAAGCAAGTTGCAGGACTCTAGTAAAACCACCTCCCAGTCTAGGGTCACTGGACAAACTATCGATCGTTAACAAGAAATCACATGACGATAAGCATTATTCTAGCGCCTTAATAAATATAATTTGAGCTAGTGTTTCAATTTCTGCAATTTGAGCTGAATATGATCAAAATCGGATAGAAATTTACCAAGTTATCGCTAAGAAAAAAATTCAAATGATAAATTGACATTGATCTTTGATCTTAATGGGTCACATGTAATGTTTTTTAGAAGATGCAGAGGTCAAACATCTACAATTTGAGTCCAGCATCGTTACGATGGGGTGAAAATTGACCAAAATGAAAAATTCTGAAGGTCCAAATGACCTTGCTTTTTGACCTTTAGAGACCACATTTAAATTACAAAAATGTGCAGTGTTACAATATCTATAATTTAAGCCTAAAATGGTCAAAAAATTTACCGAGTTATGGTACAAAAAAGAATTCAAATGTCAACGTGACTCTGACCTTTGGCCTCAGGAGGTTACATGGAAATTACGTAAATTGCAGTGTTACGAACTTATGAATTGAAGTTGGATTGGTTGTCCTACAATAGTTTTAGATATAAGTTCCAAAATCGTTGAACCTCTTTACAAAAATTCAAGACTTCATATGTGGAAATATAATCATAGAAAGTTTGGAGTTTCTATGTATAATAGTTTTAAAGGAAATGTCGGACAAATGTGACGGTGGAAAACAAGAAGAAAAGAAAAAACAAAGAAAGAAAGAATTCCTGGAAAAAACAACAGGTCTGTGTTGGCACACAGACATAATAAGCAAAGCAATTTGAGAGATCAGTATTATGGCTGACCAAACATTGCTTTAAACAGCACAAAGTACCGTACATGGGCAGCATTTTAATTATACAGCTAAATTTTGCTTAAAGTCGAAAAAGTAGACATTGGTAAAATCGTTTCTTGTTGATTTTGATCACCCTAGCCTGCACTATAAAATCCGTTCTTGCGCACACCAGTTGTGCTTGTGGGTCTCATGTTAACTACTTCTTACCGTTAGCAGAAAGCAAAACACCGAAACCTTGTCTTGAACTGAAGTCCCCCTGCTAGAATAAAACGGCTCATGGATTAATTTGCTGCACTGGTTGTTGGTCGAACGACCTCTAAATCACATGTTTGTGTCTCTTGAAATTGATTTTTCATTGTAATTTGCCAGCTAAGGCTATAAAAGATGGAATATCTTGCGAAAATTGAACCTTTGTGCAAGCTGACTTCCAAAGTTCTGAATGGGGGCATTCTGCAGCCTCATCTACGAGCACACACATGCGGACTGCAATGAAATGTTGATAGCGAAATGGGTTTATAATATGACAGGTCCCAATTAGCAATTTTATACGCATATGTCTCAGTGCACAACCAAGTTAACAAAATTCTTGCGAGCTAGAGGTGTATATTCAGATTCAATTCTACGTTAAAGTAACACTCAATCCGTTGAATAGTTTCGCAGAAAAAGCTATCAAATTTACAGGAGTATTTATACTGTATTGTATAAAACAATATACCACAGGAAATTTGGTGTTTCTAGGTAGAATGGATTTTAAAGTTACATTGGTGCAAATTACAATGAAAACTCATAGAACACACCTAGCCCATCTGCTTGCAGAGTCCTCAACTGAGAACCTATACGAACTAGTTGATCTTGACCTTACCTATTGTGCGGTGGATATTTGTGGATAGTCAAGACGTAACATCCATCAATAGACAGGATGGACACTTGTCAGTCATGACGACTGGCACTTGTCTATCTAAAAATTACAGATCATAGAGACTTTATTGCGTGTGAGTGACGTCACATGCCTCGTTGTGCGCGTTACGCTCTCAGAAAGATAAAATGCGTGTTCTGGGACAGCTGTATGAGGTAATACTTGTGGATTCACTCGATCTCATTCTTATTAATTATAATGTTCGCTTTTTTTCTGATTACTACCATAATGACCACTATAATTAACGTCCTCGTGAATATTACAATCAATATGATTAACACAAAATTAGCACTGTTCTACTAGTTTACCGCTTTTGACCCCCCCCAAAAAAAAAACAATCAGAAGAGTCAGCAGAATATCGTGTACACGTCAATATACCTGATTCACATGTTAAATTTTGTATGGTCCCAAGTATATAGGAATACAGGACATTCACAGACTCCCATGGTAGATATTTCAGACAAAGATTTTTCTACAATCATTGTATTTTGATGTTGAAGATCAACAAAAACAAAACCACAGATTACTTCACCAAACTCTGTACCGCTTTGTTCTATACTCAGTCTCATATTTTATGTTCGGAACGAGCGGGACTCGAACCTGCAACCTTTGGCACCATTCGCCTAGCTGAAATGATAATGAAAAATAATACCCGTTCAGCTAGTGCCGTTAATTCCTTCCCTGGCCACACCCACCACAAATGCTGATAAGTTACTGGTTGCAAGATTTGCAATAGTCTCCCCCCAGAAAATCCTTGAGCGGTTCTTTATAATCCCCAATCACTTTCCTGAAAAATAAAATATCAATGGTTTGAAAAAAAATACCTCAATATTGTATTTCTCCCACGTGAGTCAAAGTTTCAAAATATATAGCACAATTGTCGTTGTGTAAAATTCTTGTAGTAATTTTTAATTTTAATTACATGTTCGTTTTTTAAGATTTTTGGGCACCATTTTAAAACTAATCGTGAACAATTTACATTGTCTACTGTACATTTATATAAGTGTGTGTGTGGGGGGGGGGGGGGAATGGCAGAGCCCCCCTCCCTTATACTTAAAGATAAATCACATATTTTCCTTTTTCATGTGTTTCAAATTCCAGGACAAATGGGCAGGTGGATTCTAAAGAAGCTCCATGACGAGTGCACTGTTAATTGCCTTGACAGCCTAACCTGCAATAAGCTTTGTACGTGGAAATATACAAAAGTCAACTTCTAAATAGGTTTTTTGGTGTCTAGACGTGACCCTCCCTGCCCCTCAGACTCTTTCACTGCCAATTCCACTGAGATCGAAGTGCTGAAGAACTTCTTTGAATTATCAAATGGATACTATAATAGTATTCTTTGTTAAAAACGAAAACAAAAATCAAAAACAAAAACAAAACAAAAACATAAAAACAAAAACAAAACAAAAACAAAAAACAAAACAAAAAAAACGCCTTTCATTTTAGAATCAACATGTAAACAGTCCCATAGAATATCGTGGTCCAGGTCAACAGATTTCCCCGGCGCACTTTCATTGCATCCAAAGCGCACTGAGGAAAGCTGTTGACTCATACCAAACCGTGGCACTGATAGAGTCAACTTGATTGAGCGGTGTCATGTTGATTGACCTCATTTTAATCACATTTATTACGGCCTTAATTAGGATTGACAAATGTTAATTAGTTCTTTCAGTACCAGTTGCGACTCAAGTCGAATAACTTAAGACTAACTGCTCTCCATTATCCTAAGGATGCCAGATTCTTGTGAAAAGACCTTTCAATCAACTGCCAGTATACGAATAGTTCCTGGGAATTTGCACCCAAAGTTCGCCGAGGAAAGTTGTTGCCTCAGCCCTTAAACTTGGCACCGAAAGAGTTAAGAGGTGACTTTTTTTTGGCTTGACATGTGTCCATCATCTTGATTGACAAGTGTCAATTCTTTTGTTTGATGGCTGCCCATCATTTTGGGCAGCCGTCCATCATTTTGACGACTGTAACTTCATAGTTACCTACATTAACCACATCCAGCTGAAGTTTCAGAACGGGTACTTTGATGTCTACAATGAAAGCCAACCTCCCGTAGTTTTGCTGGGTGCCATGGACAGGAAACCAGATATAGTTCAAATGCTGCTGGTCCAAAATAAATAAATAAATAAATAAATCATGTTTGGATATACCTTACTGTGTGTCTTTTTCTTGGCCACAAGTTTAGGTCCCTATTTTCCCCAGTCTCTTACGCCATCTTTTATTTGGCAGGACCGGGCTTTCTGATTTCGGTACCAAACAAACTACATAATATATTTTCTTTAATGATATCGCAATGCCTATACGTCAGAATAAAAAAAAAAAATAAAACCCCTCACACATGACCGTTTACAGTTTATCGTTTAACATAAAGGAACACGAATACATGGCAGAAAGAAAGAAAATCACGAGGCCAGTTGAATAAAAGTTGTTGTTGCTTAAGTTAAGGTAATGGCTGAGCGTATTACATTTTGGAGCGAGTTGATAAATGGAAGCAATAAAAATTTTAGATTAAAAACACACTTGTATATAATTTTGAAATAAGCACATTTTTCCATATCGTACGTGCAGAAACTGAATCTTGTAAAGAAACAGATGCAGTGGTAAAGGGCAAGCCATGTATTGCTAGGCCTACATTAGACGGTGCCAGAGAGACTTTTTTTCTTGTTACGTTTATGTTACAAAATGAATATATCTTATTGTTGATGAATGCAGTGTGCTATTGATTCATGTATTTGCCAAATCATAATAATCATAATAATGTATGATTATAATATCTCAAAAAGTGGTTGTAATTGTAAGAAAACGGAGTAGGTAATGGTTGCTTTAAGTTGTAAAGTTTGGATGAGTCTGTATGCTTAAAAGGTAAGCCTGTTCTTGGAAGTGGCTGTACCAGTCAAAAACCGAGTCAGTTCCCTATCGGAGCTGCTCAGGGAAGGAAGCTGCATTAATATATAATTAGACCGTAGGCTGTCTGAGAGCTCTTCACACAGCGCCAGAACTGTGGACTGGAGGGGTGTTTTTTTTCCTGTATTCATTAGATATTTCCAAAACAGTAATAATCGTAGTAATCGGAACTGCGTTGTCTCATTCTACATCATTCTACTCAATTTTTCCACTTCAGTCAGTATGTGAGTGTCTGTATTTCCATGCTTCTCTGTCTTTTTTGTCTGTTAAGGTATGTGTGCTCTGTATGCCGGCCTAGAGTGAATGCGCCGAGTCACGCTGTATTTACATTGCACTGATATAGTAATAAGAGACTTCTGGAATCCTTTTTTCCACTCAAAACGTAAATTGGCTGTAACTTCCCCGGTCTCCTCACTGCTAAACGAAGCGAGTCCAGAACTGTACTGTGATGGAGCAAGGGAGTTACGACATTCCTTATGGCAAGTTTTCTTGACTGCCAATTTCTCAATTTGGCCTAAATGGGACGGTATTAAATTGACTTTCATAAAATATGTGACTCGGTTTGTCACATTCTAGTCTGTAGACTGCTCTGTTCAGGTCATTTGTTGTTCTGGGCAAATAAAAAATGCAATACGTCATATTGTGCGCAAGATTATAGAAAAGTCAAGCTCCATTTCAAATACTGGATACTTACCATATGTTCCCAAAAGGTAAGAAATGACGGAACCCCTTTTTTTGTTTTGGCTGGCGTACGTGTTCTCTATGAATCCATTCGGGTTTTTGTTTGTGCCGTTTTCCAGTGTTCATTGCTGTCCCCTCTTTTATATTATTGTGCAGAAGAGGTACAGACGGTGGCAATCGGTTATAGACTGTGGTTTAATAATACAGTCAAAGTCTCATCGCAACTTTACTTAGAATTCAGATATATTTTCTCAACGGCACGAGTTTTGGGGCCAATTAAAGTCAATTTCTTTGCTGTATGCTTAACTTATCTGACATATTCAGCTATCTAACACATTTCCAGGGAACAGATGTCATTATATCGAAGCTTTTACTGCATGCTGAAGTCATACTATGGCCTCCCGATCCGATACCGGTATTATTTCATCATGTTGTTGGTTTTAATCGTCATACACAGCAAGTAGAGCAAATACTAACTATAATGATACTATCTGTTCCCCTGAAAGGTGTCTGATAATTTTATATGTCAGGCATATGGCTCATATAATAAGAATGAAAATTGAATCTGTGCTCCGCAAACTCTTTTCTGTCTGTAAGTGAATATGTCGGATATTTGAGTCGCCCTTTTATGACATTCCACCGTAATACGGTTCCTACAAAGCCCGACTTAAGTGATGACATGTTGACGATGTTCTCAATTTTTCCTTGAAACTGTCTGCTTATTTATCAGTCTGACCGTATATCAGTGTTTTGGAGACTCTTATTCTTTACAGATCCCCACAAGGAAGCCTTCCAATAAGAAGCTGAAACACATGGGGCCCCCTCGTGACAAACTGTCGGGTAACTCTCTAGTGCTAGAGGTAGGAAAACCACAATAATCTCCACTTCCGGGAACAAAGAGCAATAAGTTTGCTCATGTAAATGTGCCTCAATATACATCAAAATTACCTTATATTGTCACAAAAGATGTGATAAATGACTGATAATTTATACATTTATAGATATCAAGGTTAGAAACAGGTTTAAACAAAATACCAACATGCATCTCCAACACAAGAGAGTACCGAACAATTTAGCATCGTGTATGTGGAAAGCTTTCGTAACGCGGTACATGTTGTCATCTTTTTACCAGGGCAGGACTTGGCTTCCTAACTGCAATTTTTCCTGCATTAATGGCTTGAATATTGGCAACTCTAAGGCTGATTGGACCTTAATGTTCATGGAGTACCTGAAACAGATACCTTTTAAAATCGCTGTTTAGCATAAAGAAATTGAGTCAAACTTTCAAAGGTGAAACTGTCCAAACTAAGGAACCTTGTCTGCAAAGTAGGCTTTCTGCTCCCATTGATTTTTTCACTGAATTTTAACAGCTTCTTAAACTCAGACACCGCGAGGGTCATAAACTGTAAGTTCAACATAGGTATTGTGCCAATGGTGAACTTCCGCATGGTTTTCAAAGTAGTCAACAGATTAAAAATGAAACAGCTTAGGATCAGTTAAAATTTCAGTGGTTTATGTCTCCAAAAATATTCAACATGGAGGCTTAAAATGTGGGTTTTTATTTGTACGATTGCTCGGGCCACGGATTTGTTGGACACATTGCCATAGAGTATTTTGATTTATGCAAATTGTGGTCACTTCACAATTTTGAGATGCTCGCCAGGCCATGGTGCTGCCGCCTCCACTTGCGACAAAAGGCTATACAAAGTATGCGGCAGTCTTTGTCACAGAATTCCAACCATGTCCAACCTCAATGCAGCCTAATGTCACCTTGTCCACTTCCAGATACCCGTGGCATTATGTGCCCCCCATTGGAGAGATCTTGATACAAACTGTTATGAACTGTGTTTCTGGTTTGGACGAAATGATCCTGGCCAGGAAACCATGAGCCGCGAGGCGGTGAGTAGTTTCCTTGCGCAGAATTATTCACTCCCAACCAGAAACACAAGCGTATGATGGTTTATATTTATCTTGTGATATGTCCATGGAATGTTCTGTTTGCCTTGAAAACAAACCATAGATTTTAAGCAAAAAAGAGGCCAGTAGTACTTACAAAAGCATAACCATCCAAGACTCTGAAAGAATCGGTCTATTTGTCTAAGAAATGCAATGCGGTGTTTATGTGATACGGAAAGCAGACGTGATAGCCGTAACACACACGTTTATTACCCTCTCAAGGGTCGCATTATGAGATAAATACATATTTCTGGATCCCGGGTTTTTTTATACCTATGCTGAACGAAGTTCCTGTCCATATAGCACAGATATAATGGGTCTAAAACAGTGACCAAGTGTACCCAGAGAGAGAAAATCTCACTGACATACTTCATATGTACATAGCATTTCTGCGATATGTTTTTTTTTCTTACCTTTGTCTCACATTTAGCCTGTGTGCAGTCAAGCATGCGCTCCCAGGCTGCTGTACTTCATATATGTCGCATCCAAGGGACCACTCAGGCATACATGTAGATATCTTTAAGATAGCTAACAAAATATATGCCTAGTTAGAAATACATGCTACGGCATCTCAGTTTAAACGAAACTTTATCTTACGTTAATGTACTATGGTCATCCAATAATGAGTGAGCAAAACACAAATCTTCTTTTCTGGTTCTTATTTAATTTTTATAATACATTTACGTAATGTATTTTTTTAATTTCCTGTTATGTTTTACTGTGTGACGTGATTGAATTTATGTGCTTGCAGGTGAAATAGACTGAGAATAGAATATATCTGACTTGACCTTTACACAATATTAAGATGCATTTATAGGTTTTATCTTCACTTCTCATTCAACATATTTCGCTTGAACGAGAAAAGCTATCAAGCAGGCAACATTTTACATCCCAGTTTTAGGGCGATTTGAAGGTAATGGTTCATGCATGAACAGTGAAAAACAGGTATCCCTAATTAAAAAAAAAAAAAACTAAAGTAGGGCTGCTACATGCAGCAGCTAGCAGCACTCGCTGCGTGCCGCTTGTTTGCTACGGTCTTGCAAACAGGAAACCATGTAAAAAAGGTTAAAACTTCGCTACTGTTACATCTCACACTCGGCATACCCACAGCCCGTGCCTGTGTTGCCAAAGCCAGAGTTATGGGAGCCCTTGCCAGGGCTACCTTCTCCCTGCCTTTCTTTCAGTTGCCCACTCTAGCTTCCGTCTGCCCAAAACCCAGCACACTACACTGTTTTTCCAAGCATTCCTCCTTCAAGCCCTTCACTATGTCTACCCCTTTTCTACTTCCTGACGTTTGCCTTTTTCAGCCCCATAACCCAAGCTTATCTATCACTTTCTGTCATACTTTGGACTTGTTCTAGGTTCCTGCATGCATCACCCTTTTTGGTCCAGCCCTCAAACAGTCTATCTCTGAAGTCATGGTATTCTGAATAACAGAAATGCAAATAATCTACATTTTCGTCTACTCCGTCCGTACATATTTGGTACTTCCCATTACTTTCCTCTCTCCACTTTTGCTTCCGCTGTTCAAGATTAAGTTGCCTGCAAAGCTTTGGGATAATAATCTTTAACCCTTACTTCCACCCTAACACCTTCCTCACAGTGGCTCCTCGAATGATCGGCTATATAGCAATAATCACGTGCAGGTGAGGCGAGTTGCTATATAGCCGCTATATTGCTACTACATCGTATAGGAGGTACGTGGCTCTTCCAACTGCAAACCAAAATACTGAAGGTCCAGCAACAAGAGTTGAGAAATAGATATGGCAGGTATTAAGCAGCTAAGGAAAAAAAACCGGCCACGTAGCAGCTCAAGGGATGTATGCTAAAACCGCCCAAAATGCATGTAGCTCTCTTGAAGGAAGAAAGACCAGGTCATGTTTATTCTGGGACACGCATATGTGCACGTGTATGGCTACATCATGTTTGTGATTCAATAGTGGATTTTAAGACGACGGATGGCGCGGAGTAGGGACACGGTTCCACGATAGATGGCGCCACTTGCCTGTGATTAAATTGGTGGTGACGGTCCCGAAGCATTGTTGAAGATGGGCAAAAACGATCATTGCTGCGTGCCTGAGTGTAATAGTAAACGTCCAAAAGTGAAAGAGTTTGGATATTTTGAAATTCTATCTAAGCTACAAAGCCGCCGAGAAGCGTGGATACTAGCAATAAGACGCCGGGGTCAGTGTTTTTGCTTTTAAACTTGGCCATTGGCAAGGGCATCAGTGTTCCCGGTGTTGTTTATCAATATGCAAGCACGCATATCTTGTTGTAGAGAAACGTCAGTTCTTGCCGATGACTATTTCGATTTTGCGTTAAAAATGATATTTTACTTCTATGGTGATTTAAATCAATGATCTGGTCGTTCTTTGTGACAATTTGAATGATGTTACTTTGCAAAACTGCGCAAATATAGGATAATTTCATCGTCGCGGTCTCGATCATTTTTCGCCCTGTTGCTTATATAGTTAGAATGCTTAAAACCTCGTGTGCTTTCAGAACAAGCTCTCCCATTGGCTAAAACAAAGGTATTTTAGGGGAAGGTCCGCCAAGCTGCTTCTATTTCAAACAGATACATCGTTATTTTAGTCGAAAACTACCAAAGACGATTCTTCGGAATATTCTAGGTCATTGAGGGGGCCAGAATTGATCACAGGCTGTTCGCCGTGGCTCGGGTGAAAATAATGGTGTCGTTTTTGTTGGTCATGTTGACAGTTTATCAGTGACTGCGATAATTTTTTTTATGCACACACCTTTTACACTGCATATTGAGGGTAATATATGTTCTGTGTCTAGACTTATTGGATGCTGCTAGGACATTTTGAATTTTCAAATATCTGGTATACTCTTACTACACAGGATGCACTGAGGAAACATAAATGCAATATAACTGTCACATCTACACACTTGTAAAAATCACTTACTACTGCTTCGTAGCTGGTAGTTGTAGACATATATTGCAGGGTTCGAATTTAGCAGGTGCCCGATGTCCCGAGGCAAGTTCAAATGCAGTCGGGCAAGTTCACTTTACAACTTTGTTTCCCTTTGGTCAAGTTAAAGAAAAGTGATTCAAGATAATCAGGTGCTGAATTTTTTCTCAGTTGTTACAAAGCTAAGTGTTCATTGTACAGGTAAACAGCCACTGTAGCACAATTCACAGCAAGGTATATCAATATGAGCACGGATTGGTTCCAACTGATCTTGTGGCCAGCTCCAAATACCTTTACCATTATTAACCACACAGTAAGAAATGAGCAACCTGGCAGTTAAGATATTTTAAATCATGTGGCCGTTTGTGATCGGCAAAGTCTCTGAAAAGGGTGCAAAGGACACAGGGAAGAAAAGAATGGAAACTGAGAGGTGGTGCTGGTGCCTCACTGGAACTGATTTAAATCTTTTGGATGAACATAGCCAGTTCATATTCTGTATGGAAAGACAATGACGCCACATTAGGGTGCTGATATTCAAGGCATGTTATCAAAATTATTTCATGAATATTTGTTGTTAAGTTAGCTGTTTTGTGTGGCAAGTTGAGGAATCTCAGGGAAAGCTGGGCTTATTTGTAACTTGTCCGCAGGGCATGTTACAAAAAAAAGTTAAATTCTAACCCTGTATTGTAAACTTTACAAAGTCAGAAGTGCTTGCCAACGCTCTCCATCTGGGAAGATGACTGCCTCAGAGTGAAAGGGTTATATCGCAGAAAGACACCAGAAACCACCAAAGAATGGCATTTTATGTATACATATGTATACATAATGACGATATTATATAAATAAATAAATAAATAAACAAATACATATATATATATATATATATATATATATATATATGCGTGTGTGTTTCAATTTTTCACAGGATCGAAAAGTTTGGAAATTTTGTGTCCTCTCACTCATATAATATTTACACTTTTTTTTTTCAAGGTTTTTGTTTTGCTGGATGGTACATTTGATATATAGAGGTTAACAATTGACAATAAATAAATAAATACCTTACCGATCAATATGTCAATGTTTCCAACTTAAACGTTTTCAATGTGCAATCCTTTCATCAGCACAGAAGCATTTTATGTCAACCCCAGACAAAAACTACTTGATAAAAATGCCTCTCCTATAGATACTTCACTGTGAAATAAATGAACAGATTAAACTCGTAAGTAATTGCCCTTTTCTGTGGCTGCGGGTACATAGGAATGTCGACATTGTAATAGAATGCAATGGCATATTATACGCAATGGCTCTTCAAATTGTAACATTTGCACTTCGTGTGTGATTACCACCGATTTATGTTTAAGTGGATATCAATTTTTTCTATTTTACCAGCAAGACTCACTCATGAATCGAATCCAGTAGTCACTGGAAATTTGCTTTATAGTGCCTGGTTTAGCAGTTCTTTCTTTTTCTTTCCAGTTTGATCGCTTCTGTGCTTATCTATCTATCTATCTATCTATCTATCTATCTATCTATCTATCTATCTATCTATCTATCTATCTATCTATCTATCTATATATCTATCTATCTATCTATCTATCTATCTATCTATCTATCTATCTATCTGTCTGTCTGTCTGTCTGTCTGTCTGTCTGTCTGTCTGTCTGTCTGTCCGTCCATCTGTCTGTCTGTCCGTCCATCCACCCATCCATCTATCTACCCATCCATCTATATATCCGTCCATCCAGCCATCCATCTATGTATCGACCGATCTACCGATCTGTCAATCTATCTATCTATCTATATATCTATCTATCTATCTATCTATCTATCTATCTATCTGTCTGTGTGTCTGTCGAATTGTCTCTCAGTCCATTTGTCTATGTGTTTGTCTGTTCATTATCTATTGATCCACCTATATATCAATTGATCGATTGGTTGAGCGGCCTCTCTGTCCGTGTGTCTGACTGTGTATCTATCCATCTATCTATCAATCTATCTTTCTGTCTGCCTGCCTGCTTGTCTGTCTCTTTGTCTATGTCACTGACTATTCTAGCCGCACATTAATTCATAAAACACATTTATTCTTGACATATAACTTCGTTGCCTTTTCACCTTAAAACAAGCAAGGTGACATTGCATTATGGCTTAGGCGTGTCAATGAACTTGTTGACTCCATCCAACTTAGATGCTGAAAATATTGAAATAGACAAGGCACGGTTCAGCTACCAAAACATACTTTAGCTGGGTTTTGGAGATCCCTGTCGTGTAGTGTTGCCTTGAAAGCTTAGTTGAGTTTTCTTTAGTCAATGGAGAGAGTGTGAAGATAACGTGGGGCTTGGTCTCCTTATCAGGCATCAGAGTACTGAATTCTTACCTGTAAAAGCGTTAAGTACATTCTTTGTTACTGACGGCATACAATAAATATTAATGGTATAACGCATTTGTGTATATTGTAAAGAGCATCGTGTAACCAACACCAGCTGCAGCAGGAGGTTTCATAGATAGACAGACAGACAGACAGACAGATATATATATATATATATATATATATAGATAGATAGATAGATAGATAGATAGATAGATAGATAGATAGATAGATAGATAGATAGATAGATAGATAGATAGATAGATAGATAGATAGATAGATAGATAGATAGATATGCGCGCGTGTGTGTATCAATTGTGGCAAGGCTAGAAACGGGATAAAGATAACAGAATGGAATTCTTTTCTCATGAAAGATAAACCCTATTACTGATTGTTTTCTTCAACTTTATTGTTATTATATAACACACAGGTCTATTTGTAGAGATGAAGCAAATGGTAGGCGTTCAGTTTCTTTTTATTGATATCCAGAAAATCTGTTATTTGCCCTCTTAGGCAGTCTACTAGTTCCTTCCAAACTGCAGACACAATCGTTTTTGACAATGTGTTTTGGCGTTTCAAACATGCCCCAATACCACATGATAAAGTTTATTTTCTATATGCCCTGTGCGACTCCCCTCCACTTGGGCAACAGGGCTGCAAACGACAGCTGATGGTATTCTAAAATAGAGCGTTGTGTATCGCTTAAAATCACATTAATATTATTAAAGACTATGTGAAAACTATACTGCAAAGGGTTAAGAAGAATACGGTCCATCAGAGCATTTGACCCCGGCGATTGCTAACATGCGCTTCATAAAGATGCGTCTGTGATTGGTATTCGTTAATACAGGAACACAGTTGTTGCCCTGGTGGCCGACAACTGGAGCGGATTCTTAGCCATGAATTATTTCGTGCGATTATTTACAATCAGCCACACGATACTTATTTGACCCTATTTCCAGATTTGAGTGCCTCAGTAATGGCAGCTATGAGAAATGCACCCACGACAGGTGGTGAGTGCACAAAAAATGCACTCACGACAAATCCCCGCACACATATGTGTGAATGGTTGATTGAGTGGCGGGCGCAAGAGGGCCATGGGGAAGATGAGCTTCAGCTTACCAGGTTTAATCCGCTATAAATAAGATCTACTACTACTACCGCTACTACTGCTACTACTACTACTACTACTACTGCTACTACTACTACTACTGCTGCTGCTGCTGCTGCTGCTGCTACTTACTTACTTACTCGTAGCCAATAGGACTGCATGTACATGTATATGTGACGTCATGATCCAACACGACGGCATGAGTGCATTTCAAAATCCCCCTGCATTACACATTTAATGGATCATAACCTATTGTATTAATGCAAAATTTGTCCATCCTGATCTGGCATACGATCTATTGCACCTGTTGGCAAGTTTGAATACCAAAATGTAGCTGAATATAGTATCGGAGGATTAAGATCAAAGTATAAAGCATCCCGTATGAAAAAGTACTGACGGGATGACACGGCAATTATATCAAACACGTCAAAATGTATTTACCTTCGGTGACCTGATTGGTTCTCGGCTCAAAATAGCCGGTATTCAGGACACCAGATTGAGGCTGCAGGTTACACTGCCTGGACTAAATTGACCTATTACATAGAATCCTGACGTGTGGCTGACTGTAAACGCAGGAACAGAGTTGTTAACATGGTGGTCACCCCCTGGAAGTAATTCTTAGCAATGGAGTAGGCTACTTTGTGTTGCCTATGCTGTCGTTTTTTCGGGCGAGTCTCATATTACAGGCCATGATAATGCTGGATGCAACAACAGGTAAAAAAAAGCACTGTACACTATGCTGATTGTGAACTTCACAAGGATAATGCATTTTTCACTCTGTCAGTGTAAATCACAGATAGGGGACGAATCATGCAAACATAAAATAAAAAAGCTAAATTATAAACTGAGGTCACATTCTGGGCATATGTACAAAACTATTTGGCAAGCACACAGAAATTCATTTTAGTACTACACTATATGCGTATATTGCACATATATTTAAACCCACAAGTTGTAATATGAATAACAGTCCTCTTTATTTTCATACGGTAAAATGGCCTAGCATGACCTGGTATAAGTACGCGGACGGAATTGCTACTCATCCGCCAGCCTAGGGTTCTGGAGCGGAGTCAAAAATAATGTGTTGCATGACTCGTCAATACAATATTTTATACTTTATGAACCTCGTGTTGTTTTACAGCACTAACTTACCTTTGGTTCTAGCTATTTGGCTATCAATGTGTGCATTTTGGATCTTCTTTTGAACTACTCCATTCCATCAAATTCATTTTGGTTGTATAGATGAATATATTGTCCACAGATAAGTTGTAGTGAAATCATAGTAAGCTCCCCCCCCCCCTCCGCATCTCCCCGCCTCTCACGGTCTCTTCAGACGTCTATTTCTTTTATGCCGGTACTTGGATTATTTCTCGCACCAAAATCAAAGCCAAATGATAATGATTCACACGACTGTCAACCCATACCAAATTTTACAAATCTCTGTATACAATTGAGTGCGCTATGGCATATAAAACAATTACAACCCGCGGATAACGGATCTTTAAGAGGGAATCACCACTAAGGTGCGGTTTTAACGCATCAAACCGAATACGAACTACTAGTATTCTTGGTCTGTTGGTGTCTCCTACATTGTGCTTTTTATGTCTTGTTTTTTTTATTATGTTTGATTTTGTTGCTATGATAAACGACAGCCATTCATGGTATGTTAGACAATGTCACCAAATTCATCATATTTAATTACATATCTATAGCTACTTGCGCTGATGTTTGATTGCTCTTAATGATTTTTAAAGTTGTTCAAAGATACCAACTTTTTAAACTGCAGATACTAACAAAATATGTGTATATAACAGCTGATTTCTTTACCATGAATTGCCGAGCAGACAAAGGAGCTAGGATGTTCTGAGCATAGAGTACGTTTATGTTAATGTCCTAGAGTACAGTTTTACCGTTGATTTGTTCTGGTACGTTTTTGTCTTATTGTTACCTTAGTGTCAGTTGAAGCAAACTTCAGATGAGAAAATACACAACAGCTAAGTCCTCTGTAATGAATTGTCAGGCAGGTAGACCAGCTATGTTCTTAGAATTATTGTACCTTCATTCAATAGTGTACAGTTTTAGCATTAGATTATTCTGATGTTTTAAGTAAAAACTTAGGTAGACGACAGTTTACATCAGGGTGTTTTGGGGCGATTTGAGATACAGGATTAACAAGCAAACAGTCTTAGGTTGAGCCAGGCGTGTGTACCCTAATCTGTCATACTTCAAGTGGTTTTCTTGAAAATGTAGGAGACATAGTATCAAATGAGCCACGGAAGTTATAGTACCGCTACATGTTAGTAATAAGTTGTAAAATGAGGAAACTTTGTCTTGTACAAAATTTTTTTACTGTAAAAATTGAAAATTATGGCTTCTGCTTTGAAGTCATATATATTCAGTCAGCCATTGTTTCAAGAAAATTTGCACATTCATGATTGTAGGTTATTACCGGCGTTTCCTTCGGGGGTACGCAAAATATTCTCAACTTGTTTTTACAGAAAAGATATTTTACGCTTGAAACAAATGGTATTGCATCTCCTTTTGTTTCAGTTTGCCCTTGATAAATGCATGGAAACAGTTGTCTGTTTCTTACACCTTTATGAACCGCTTGCCAAACATGAGTCAGCGTTTTCTCGTGCATTCACACCGCTAACAATAGTGTATGTATGTATGTATGTATGTATGTATGTATGTATGTATGTATTGTATTTGTGTCTTTTTGTCCAAAACCACTTCCTAGTAGTCATTACCCTATTCCTTAGTCCGAACTCTTTACTCTCCATAAGCTAACCTGTCCCTGTCTAACTTATATACATAGAAGTTCTATTGTCCATATTGCACACGTTCCTCTGTAAAATTTTGACATGGGCTGTATTAGCCCAAATGAATTAAAGGGTCTTCAGCGGGTAACTATACTCAACATGTTTCGAAGCCTTTTACCCGTACATGTCTCTCTGTATGTATGTATGTATGTATGTATGTATGTATGTATGTATGTATGTATGTATGTATGTATGTATGTATGTATTCCACATACAGCCACATCTCTCATGATTTCCTGACAAGTCATCCAACATATGTTCGAAAAAACTATTTTTTATTGATTGGTAGGAGTAAGCTTTTGTGGGTTCCGTAAATTCGTTTTGGGTCAAAAAATTCTCGGAGCTGTAATTCGAAGCCCTCGCAACGCGGAGATATGACCAACATAGACATACGTCTGGCAGAGCTAACCCCGATCCGTTTGGTTGCCAAGGAAAGGCCGGTAGCGCTAAGAACGAGGTCAAATCCATGTGTGGCGAGAGTTTTGAACCATGGCTTGCAGTATAACGGATTTGAAGGCAATAACCAAGATTTTTTTTTCAACACTGAACAATACTCTGTAAACGATTCTAATTCTTTCTTCTTAGTCGCTCAAACCCGTGTACCATTTTACCTTCTTTGTCAATGTATTCAACAACAGCTCTTTTGTGGTCAATAGCGAGAGCAACAAATCCGTGTGTTATCTTCATGAATTCTGTGGTAACACCCATATTTCTCAGCTCGTTAATGTTAGCAGCATTCGGTTGATACAATGGTGCACCTCCTCCTCCAGAAATAATAAAATCAGTCGCATTTTCGTCGCGCAGATGTTGCAGATTGTGATCATGACCACTGATATAGAAATCAACCTTGTGCTTCATGAGCAAGGGACGGATCTTTTTATACACCATTCTGTTCATTGGAACGTAATAACCAGCATTATACAGGGGTCTATGTCCAATTACTATTTTCCAATCTGCTTTTGAATTACTTTTCATCTCTTCTTCGAACCACTTCAACTGCTTTTCTGGATTGTTTTCATGTTCCATGAGGCCCTCTGTGTCCAAAACAACGAAGTGTGCTGTGGCGCCCCCTATCTGTTTGGTAAAGGAATACCATAGGTGCGGAAAGTGCCACCTTTTTTCAACTTTGCTATACCCCACCTGAAACCATTCGCTCTGCTGTGGATAATCATGGTTTCCAACGGAGATATACCAGGTAAGATCCTTTATTGAGCTCTGGCTGTAAACATATCGCCATTTTTGGTCGAATTGAGGATCAGCAACTGAGTGCACTCCGTATGGATAAAAGTTGTCTCCAACGGTAACTATAAAGTCGGCTCCATTTTTGTCGGCCCATTTTGCCATCATTTTTGCCACAGCAACTTGGTCGTCCGGTACTTCAGCACCCCAGTCACCTATAGCCATGAATTTTATCGGTTTTCCTGAAAGAACGTCAATTAGAAAAAAGGAAATCAAAGGCACGTAATACAGCTATCGGGATAATTTTCGCCGTCAGTCACGCTTAAATTGGCACGTCATTGATAAATGTGCAGATGGGCGCATGATAAGATAGTACTTACTATCTGCATAGCAATTGGGCAAATGGCCATTCTATATCATCATCATCATCATCATCATCATCATCATCATCATCATCATCGTTGTCGTCTTCCCCGTCATCCCTTTTACCTCTTTTTTTAAGCTTTTGTGTTCCCATCTCTGCGGGTAAGTCACCATCATCTGTTGTTGGGCATCAATTTTGGTCAAATTTAGGTGTCAGTTTAATTTCATTGACAAACTCTGTTCAGTTGCTCTGTAATTGAAGGCCGATTACGCTTTTAAAGGCGATACAGATATCACATGTCTTTCGGAAATTTTGTTTCTGATCCACAGGCACAAGAGGATCATGATCTTGGAACAGAATCGGCTGCCTCCCATCCAGTATAATTTATCGATTATCACAGTATTACCTGGCACTTCCTTTTTCGCCTCTTTTTGTTTCCCTCCAGCGTCTGTTGCACCGCAGGTGTCTTTGGTGCATTTCTCCGCAGCTTTGCCTGAAACAAATGTGTGTATATATATATATATATATATATATATATATATAAACAAGTATTCAAAAATGAAATTTTACGTTTTGGTTTTTAGATAACATTCCTAACCACCCTAATAATCAACTTTCTAATAAGTGGTACCCATTCAATCAAGCTGACCTTTGGTAATATCTGCAGACGGAGCAGTCATTAGGTCGCATCCCGAAGGCCTTCCAGGTCGAAACTTACGCCATATCCCATAGGAGCCGTAAAGCGGCGTGTTGCCAATGTCAGCCAATGCCTGTTCAGATTTGCTATTGTCGCGCGAGATTCCAACAATTACTCTCGGTACCGAGTACATTTCAGCCACATATGTTACACTATTTCAATGGGAATGCAGAGATCTTGGGCACAGAACTTAAAGTTGCGGAACAGTGTCTAACAAAAAGAAGGGCTATACGACAGATCGATTCGATCAGCCGCTCAAAGTACTATGGCCTCCCGCCTCCTGACTGGTTTAGTAAATTGCCGCTACAGGGACCTGGCGACTAAGTGCTACTGTCTGATGGTGTTACGCTATTAATTCAACCTGCAAGAAATGTAAACAAACCAGGTTGCAGTCTGTACCTTCTAAAATAACTTACAAACCCAAACATATATCATGCCAAATTGTTCCTTATGATACTCTGAATCATCTGAGAACAAAAAAACCCAGACATCATTAAGATATTACCATTTGCCACGGCCAAAGTACTGACAGCGGTCACGCCACCTTGCGCGACGACTCGGAGTACTCACATTGTAGCCATGTGTATTCAGTCGCTATACTGAGTATCTTGATAGCTGACCTGTCAATAAATACTGCACACTTTGCCTGTCACTTTGAGGAAAAAAATATGTTCCTGTGGTCAGAATTATATAAGAAAGAGCCCCCCCCCCCCCCCGCCCTTCCTGTAACAGTAAGAGTCCTTTCTAATATGCACTCTGTAATCATTCATTCCGGAAGCAGGCCGAATTACTCACGTAATACCTGACCCACCGACGTCATTATTGACACTTTGTAATGCTTCGCATCCTACAGGCTATACCTATTACATATTAGGGCACATTCATAAAACATCCCAATTATGATTGGTTCCTTTTGGTGGCCCTTTGATTGGATCAGACACGTTGTGGGCTGTATGTCGATAGTTATTACCTCTTTTATAGGAAAAGCCACTTTTAACTTCTCTCAGCGTGTCCAGAATAAACTAATACAATATCAGATTAACCATATTACTGGGAGCGAAATCAGCTCAATACGCGATGATCACAGTCGCCATTTTGGATAAATTAGCGCCATGTTGAAGCAAAGCATTGTGGGATCCAGTAGTTCTCTTCAGCTTCAGAAGTTAAGTACCTAGCGATGCTGTTATTTGAGTTTCTAATATCATATTTGCAATCAATGTTCACATATGACACTAACAGATTCGCTAGAAAATTTAGCGACAGAGATATCATTTGTGGGTACTCTGACAAGCACTGCGATTACGTTCTTTCCAAATCAAACGTGAACGACACTAGTCGAAATTATGTATGATCTGTCGTATTATACTCACCAAACTGTGTGAGTAAAACCAGCATTACAACGACTGCAAGGTTGTAAGATCTCATTGATAGTAGCATGTTAAGGCACTCGACAAGTCCTCGTATTGCAATTTACTGCAGCTTCAGGAACAAACTGTTTACCTGAAATATAGGGTAAAGTAAAGTATTTTGCTCTTGTTTTCTGTTTGTTTGTTTGTTTTTTATTTTTAAGATAACATATATGGCGGCAAAGAGGCACTTGAAAACAATATCAGGAAATTGCACATCGGTGCGACGCAAATCTATTCGATGTGTTCCAAAAAAATCTTTATCTGTAAGGCAGAATGTGTGGACTAAATGAAACATCAATAAATATATTTCTGGTGGCAATTGATATTGCAGAAGATGCAACTGCAGTATCGAATAAAATTTGCGTCACGTCATTACAGATTTGTCCCTTTGTGTACCTGCAACGTGCTTTCGTCTTGTGTCCTTCTCTCGTACTTCGTTCCTTAAGAGCCCTCAATGCATCAGTAATCAGTCTTACTGTCTCCACTTTTTCAGTTCGTCCCTTCGTTGATGCTTGTTCTGTGTTGCCTTGTTATAGACGTTCTTTCATATCTTATCGACTGTCTCTTTCTTATTCATCACTCAGTTTTGATACATGTTTGTGAGAGGAATTCATGCCGCCCTTTTCCTAATCGTTAATAATAATAATAATAATGATAATAATGTCTCCATCGTTGATGATGATGATGATGATGATGATGATGATGATGATGATGATGATGATGATGATGATGATGATGATGATGATGTTTTAACAAACTGGCTTTGTGAGGCGCAAGGTCTATATATGGAGCGCCACCTGGCAGTTGCAAGCCGAAAATGACTGTGCAGTATGTCGTAATTCTACAACGAGCATATGTATTCGCAACTCGCATTACCGCCTGTTGTCATCAAAGATTTTCAAGATTGTATAAACAACCTTCATTTCAAACATTTCTTGTTTCACAATAAAATGTCTGTGTAGGGAATTTCTTCTAAATACGATAAAACGTTCCATGGATTCCCGTCACGAAAGATCAATACTTTTCATTGTTTTGACTGACAAATTAACGCGTACTTTTACAACAAAAACACAAAAAGAAATATCTTTATGCATGGAGAAACTGACTGCATTTCCCAAGCAATTTTTTCTCTGGTTGGTTAATAGGCATAGAATGCTGTTTGTATTCAATGATTGCCAATGGCAGGCCCTTTCTCATCCCTTTGTGTTACTGGTACTGCGCTGAAACACGAAAAGTAAGGTAATCAGCTGTAGCGTCACGTGACCCAGGGCAGGTCTTATTCCAATCATGAAGAATATTGAAGTAAAACGTATTACCCTTGACCAATACGTTTCGCTATGTAAGAAATGGTCGCGGTATTACTCAGTGTATCAGTGAATAACTAATAGTATGGAAATAAGAAGGGTTAATACAACTCAAATTTATTGATATTTACTGCAAATATACAAATAAAATTATTACAGATTCATGTACTGGAAAGGACTAAATCGTCCTGAACATAAAGTCTCTACCTGAGTATGATGGTTGCGAATTATCGATTTGTAACTCAAGATACATAAAATCTAACGAATAAAGTCTCTCTGATTTATGTAAATAAATGCAAAGAAAACATTACTTACTCAATTGATATTAATCCAAGCAAGTCATATGCTCTATTCGGGTATAGGCCTATAAAGCAATAGGCCTATAGTATTAAAACTGGTGCCATAAGATCCACGAACACTTTCAAATCTTTCTCAATACCCCCCAAGTATAGTTTAATCGTTGGAGTTATTCGCTTCTGTTGAAACATCTGTGCTTGGAGGGGCCCTAACAATGGGACGCGTAGATTTGTCCACATCATACACAACTAATGTATGCGCGGGTATCGTTTTTCATACTATTGTACAACGTGGCATTCACCGCGCTTTGGTATAGAGGCTCGTCAGATTACCTGCACTGCACAACAGAGGGATGACTGTAAAACGGCACAGGCAGGATAAATTAACTCTTTTACCGCCCATCACGATAGCAATCGTGCTTCCTTGAAATGTCGCAGTAATTGTATATTCAAACTGCTCCGAAGACCTTTCATACCAGTATTTGTTGCATATCAAAATTTCTTTCTTTCTTTCTTTCCTTTTTTCTTTCTTTCTTTCTTTCTTTCTTCTTTTTCTCTCTCACTTTATCTCTTTCTTTCCTTTTTCCTTGCTCGCTCGCTCGCTCTGCTTCTCCCCCCTCTCTCTCCCCCTCTCTCTCTTTCTTTCCTTCATTCTGTCTTTCCTGACAGTAACTGCGAATTTCCATATTTAAAAAAGAAGAGAAGATTTAAACATATTGTCTCTTGGATGTTAAATTTATCAGAGAAGTACATGCAGCATGTTGATTAATTTCTTCGAAAATCAAAAACAAGCAGCATGGTAAACGAAAACTGTGTATGAGATTAGACATTGTGTCAGAAGATCATTAATGAGTATATGTATATATATATATATATATATATATATATATATATATATATATATATATATATATATATATATACATATATATATATATACATATATATATATATATATATATATACATATATATATATATATATATATATGTGTATGTGTGTGTGTGTGTGTACTTAAACTATTGTCATGAAAGTTGAAAACAAATATTTTAACACCCTTTCCCGAATTATTTTACTTGTATGATGTCAATTTGTGTCTAACACACCCTTCTTTGTTTACATAGCCAACAAAATTGCTCCCTGCCCGTACGAGACAGCTTTAAAATGTGTGCCCTGTGTAATGGAAGCGGGCAATCAAGCTTGTTTGGGCCGAAGGAGCCTGTTTGCATTTTTGGCGCATGAATAAAAAGGAATGTTTATGAAAGATGGTCTCCGTAAATGGAGTCATCGAAGAATCTTCTGTCTTTTGGGAACATATTTTGGTGATTAAGTGTGGAAAAACAAGCATGTGAGAAAAAAAAAAAAACTTGTCTACTTTGCATATGGGACTGTGTTAGGACACTCGTTAGTTCATTTTTTTCCGCGAGGTTAGACGGAACAAAAACCGAAAAATGCCCTCAACTAGTGTCCAACCAGGTCCCAAAATGCTTCGTCATAGAAGATTCTCTTAATACTACATTTCAGGTCAGCCACAAACATGGGATTTTATTTTTTTGCAAAATGTCGGATATTTTTTTCCAAGTGAACATGTTTTCAAAAAGTAAAATATGACTGAAATAACAGTGCGTCAAAAGTAACAAGAGAGCTGTGTCAACAGACCATGCTCAGCTGACGCGAGATTTATGACACTTGTGGTTCTGTGAACTTGGGGTAGGATCAAGGTCACCCATGTACTGAGAAAGTCTGACCTCTATAGAAGAACACTAACATGTGCAACATCAAAGTCCCAGTTCAAGCAGTTCTCAAATTACAGTGAAGAGTAAAATTGATGTATGTTGCACTGTGGCCTCAGAAATGAGGTCAAGGTTGTCCTTCATGGAGAAACATAAACATATGCAACGTCAAGGTCACGACTCCAAATAGTTCTCAGGTTATCAAGTGAACAATAAATTTTATGTCAATTGTCATCAAAAGAAAAAATAAATAAAAATAATGAAAACATCACTGGAACATGAACACTTGAACAAAATAGGTTTGACACAAATCTGGCCAAAAATATTCAAGTTATAATGATAAACATTAAAAGAAATTCCCATGGTAAACTTCTAAATTAAAGCTTTTTTTTTAAAAGATTGAAAAAAAAAATCCAAGAATCATTGGAGCGTGACCATATGGACAAGCTTGGTTGAGACCTACCCAAGGTAAATGCGAAGTTTGAAGTTAATCGCACTGACAGTTTCTTTGGACATGTCCAAAATGTGAATTAGCATTAGAATACCCATTGAATTAGTTGTACATAGTAATCAATAGGAAAGGTGCATTTACCGATGAGTACCAGAAATAAAACAAATCGTTAAAAATCAGAAATCCATATCAACGCCACCTAGTCAACAACTTTGTTTGACCCCTCTACAAGGAACATATCTACCAAGTTTCAGTTTAGTCTGAGAGACAGTTCTGAAGAAGAACTTTAAAATAGCGAAGACACACAAAAATATCAAAAAATAAATAAATATATAAATAAAATGAAATTGCAGCGCCACCTGGTGAACAAATTAAGGACTTGGATTTTCTAGGAGTACATCTGTGTGATATCAAAGCAGTTGTGTAAGCCGTTTTGGAGCCGATTGTTTTTTAAGATTTGCCCCCAAAGAGACCCCCCCCAAAAAAAAATCATAAAAAATGCCGAAAATCACTGGAGCATGACCACTTTAACAAGCTGGTGGAGACCCATGCATCAGAATCAGAATCAGATTTATTTGACATAAGGAATACACTGTGAAACAGAACAAATATAAAACATATAGTGCAAATAACTGTGGTTAACAAAATAAAACGTAAATACAACAAAATTGAGTCAGGATGACCCCAGCTAAGGATTAAGAAACCCGCTATCGCTGGGGCCACCGAGGGAGATAAAAAGAATTTAGATTACAGCATTTGTCACGAGGTTAACATAATTACTAACATTACTAGCCACAAAATTTACCTATTACATACATAACAATTTGTTCTGGTACATTCATTATTGTAATTATTGATATAATAACACTTTGCGTAATGTGAGAAACCATAATACGAATGTGTGTGAATTTTTTCCTTAATACATGGGGGAGTGTTTTGCAATAAGAGAGGAATATAATACCTGATAGAAGTTTTTACTGTTGTTTTTCTTGGTACTGGAATTCTGGGATTTTTACTAAGGCGGGTAAAATGTGAATGAGTAGCAGAGGGCAGTTCAAACATATCAAGAAAAAAGCTAGGTACTTCATTTTTTGAATATTTGTAGTAAAATTTAAGCGCTTTTAAACGTAGAAGGTCCTGAAGTTTCAAAAGTTTGTGTCACTTAAAAAGGGGATCAGTATGTGCATTATATCCAGCATTGGATACAAGACGAACAGCCTTCTTCTGTAATTTAAAAATGCGATCTTGAGTGTGACCCTAAGCAAGAATGCCGAAATTTAAATGTGACAGAAACAGAGAATTGTACATAATTAATAATGTTTTTGTTGGGACATATTTGCGGATCCTTCTGAAAATTCCAATTACTTTTGAGAGTTTATTGCCAATTTTTTGCAGATGTGCATTCCAGTTCAAGTTTTCTTGTATGCATAAGCCCAGGAAATCAAACCGTTTAGTTTTTGAAATTTGAGTACCATCTATTTTCAATTCTAGTGTAAAGTTTATCCTTTTTTGTGGGAAATGGAATAACATGTATTTTGTTTTGCTTATGTTTAATGAGAGTTTGTTTGCTGACAACCAGCCATAGACTTTATTTAGTTCATCATTTATAGAGTCAGAAATGTCACCAAATACAGAGTCAAAAATACGTATGGAATTTATCAAAGTCGTGTCATCGGCATATAAAATGGAATCAAATTTAGATGTGGCTATGTGCATATCATTTGTATAAATTATAAACAGCAGAGGTCCGAGTATAGATCCTTGTGGGACCCCTGTTGTGATGGGTAAAACATCAGAACGAGTTTCATCAAAGAGCACATATTGTTTTCTATTTTTAAGATAATCTTCGAACCAATTTAAAGCAGTACCTGTAATCCCATAATGTTTTAGTTTCCGCAAAAGAATCTGGTGATCTAAGGTATCGAATGCCTTTGACAGGTCTAGATTTGATGGCTAAAGGTAATTTGCCATTATCCAGGAAAATCAGCATCGTACACTGCCATCAAGTTTCAAGTCAATCAGGATGACCGTTTCGGAAAAGAAGTCGAAAACATGAACTAGCATAAGAATGCCTATTGACTCAGTAGTACATAGTAATCAATAAGAAAGTTGTATTCACCGATAAGTGCCAGAATTGAAAAAAAAAAGTTAAAAATCAGAAATCCATAGCACTGCCTAACATATCCACCAAGTTTCAGCTTAATTTGAGAGATGGTTCTGGAGAAAAATTCGAAAAAAAGAGAAAAAACACAAAATCATGAAATAAATAGAGAAATGTTGCAGCGCCACCTGGTGAACAACTTAAGAACTAGAAGTCCTTAGGAGTCTTCCTGTACGATATCAAGACAATTCAGTTTGCGGTTTCGGAGAAGATTTTTATAAGGTTTGCCGCAAAGATAAAAACCAAAAAAAACAAAAAAAAAAAACAAAAACAAAAACAAAAAACAAAACAAAACAAAAAAAAACAAAAAAAACAAAAAAATTAATTCAAAAAAATAGAAAATCACTGAAGCATGACCGTTTCAACAAACATGGTAGAGACCCGCCAGATGTACACCCCCCAGCCCCAAGTTTGAAGTAAATCTGCTTGACGGTTTTTGCAGTTTTGGCGCATGAAGGACGAAGGACCATCCTGTAAGCTCAGCTCACTGACAAGTCAGCTGAGTTCAAAATGAATATTATTATAGACGCACTGTTACTATCATCAACATCATCATCGTCATCATCATCACAATCATCATCATCATCATCATCATCATCATCATCATCATCATCATCATCATCATCGCTGAAAAATTGGTTAATCAAATGGGCGCATTAATAGTTTAATTTAATAAATCCTGAGATGCTTGTGGATGAAATACATCTTAGTTTAAACTAGGTAGTGGAAATAGGCACAGACAAAAAGACGAGAAATATAATTTTCAAACAACTTTATTCAAGATTGAACACATATCATTGAACAACTGACAACTTCATGTGTATTAATGAAAGAGCAATTACATCAAATTGGATCATATGTGAATGGTACGTTTTGCTGGTCTTTTCTGGAACCCTCCACGCATATTATAATGCCAGAATGTGCATGCATAGTCGATGATAGTAAACACAAAATGTATAATGCAATCAGCGCAAAGATGATAATATTTTAAAACTTTTGTATTTACATGATGTACAACAGACATATTTATTGGAAGAAAGGGAGGTGTATGTACAGTAATATCCGATGGAGAACAAGAGAAACAGAAACGTAGATAACAAGGAAGATACTCTTTTTATACTGAGCAAACTTGATCAGTCATCACAAATTAACGCAGGGCAATTAAAACGACACAAATATTTGCATACAATCCTTCACCCCGAAGACAAAAATAGTAATGCCATGGACCCACTGATGTACTTACTAATTTAAATAATCATATTGAAGGTCGGCTGCGCACTGACTGTTCAAACAGCCCTACTGTATCATGGTTTAAAGTAAAGATTACACCAACAGTCCTTCTCATTTACAAAGTGGTTTTTGGGGAGCTCTTTTAGGGATCTCTTAAAATATAATCCCATAAAATCATTAAAAATATTCAGATCACTGAGCATGGCGATTTAAAGACACTTAATAAATAGAGACCAATCCGAGGTGTAAGCTTGAAAAGCATCTCGTCAACACTTTTCAGACAAAAAAAAATATATACATGCATGTCCACAGGTGACAGTGACTTTTGGGGTGCAAACAATTCTAAACATGTACTCTAACAGATTATTGGTCAATCAAAACATGAAACAATATTACCTGCCTTGAGAAAACGTTTGGTGGAGATCGAGTCAAGCTACGTTTCTACCAGACTTGAGTAGAATGCTGTTTGACTGTTCGGAGAAGTCGAATGTTACGAACGCATCAAAGCTTCCTTGTGCATTCATTTCCAGCACAACATCAGAATACTGTATGTAGATATTTTGCCCGGAAATAAATACATTTTTAATGCAAATAAATTAATAGCAAGCTTCACAGTAAGATCTGACAAAATTGAAAATGACACGTACTTTGTCACTTTCTTAAGACGAAGTCTATTTTGACTTCCAAGTGAGGCATCAATGTTCCACTAAGTTTTAACTAGACCACTAACATTTAAATTGAGACTAACTTGTGGCGGAGGCTGAATTGCTCTATTGCAATATGCTATATAACTATAGAAAGCTCAATTTTTGCTGCGGTGCAACTGTGTCACATACTAGGTGGTGAGGAATACAAATGATACAAGATTTATGATATACAGATGAATGCATATAAAATAATGATCTCCCAAGCAGCAGGTTAATTAACCAGGCCATGCAAAAAATATGTAGGTTTAGGCGTGAAATTGCGTCCAATGTTCTTTACTAGTGTATTGCTGTCAAAATAAATCCTCCTGAAAACAAAATTCTTTTATCAATTTTATTATGAATAAAAATGTTTTGACGAAAAGATTATGCAGATCACATCAAAAAAAGTCAGTTCTATTAGTCACAGATTTGAGCCTTAAAAAATTAAAACATTGTTATTTTGATGGCCAATTGAAATGTTGATAATTCCCTTGTGAGGACGCTATGTCATCACTGTTGCATTATGGGATTGGTATATAGCCAAGACGGCTCACCACAGTGTTGAGGCAAAAATGTAGGGGTATTTTATTTGATTTGAGCATAACTAATGTTCTGCTAGTCTGATATGCAACTTGTCTACATCAATAATATTTTTATTTTGTTATTTATCAATTATGTTTCTTCTTAGTTTTAGTTTGGTCTTTAGTGAATCATGATACCAGCATTGCGAAAATAGCATCTGAAAGTTAGTGATCACTGTTACCATATTTTTCAACGAATTAACGATTTTAAACCATATCTAACAGGCAGCCTACCATAGTTTAGTATTTGATTGAGTCCAGAATGTTCTATCTTATTGGAACAAAGTCACTATCTGTGTTTCTCGTAGAACAGCTTCCGTTAATAATCGGCAATCCCTTACTCGCTGTCCAAACTTTATCATGGCTGGCCAGACTATCGGCAATGGCCCTTTGCACACAAGCCCCATGTTTGATTCAGAACGGGCTAAACTGGCAAGCTACTTCGGCTATCACAAAGTGGTGGGAATAACCAAGTTTATCAGGTGAAGAAGCTGAGAAACTGTAAACACTTTACTCAATTTCGCCCAACGCGTGGTGTGGTTGCCAAGAGTTTCCTTCGTTTCCTCAAGACATGATTAGTTGGTGAACAGAGTCAATCAATATTTCTCATTATCTCTACCATAAAACGTCACGAAATCAGCGTGACGTTTTATGGTAGAGATAAAAAAAATCTAAAAAAGAAATCTACATATTTTCTGCATATATTAACATCATTGTCCAGAAATAATGAAATATTATGCAGCTATTTTCAGAGATATAGAATACAATTTGCACTCGTACGAATAAGTTATCTGACCATGTGATTCTTGTACCAAGGCCAGTTCTACCAGTGCCATTAGCCACCAATTCTATTAAAATAACTGCCAGCCACATAACTCTACAATTTATAGAAATATTGTAAAAGAATGTAGAGAAATTAAGCTTAAGATATATATATACATATATGATCTACATTCAACGTTCCGTGAATGAAAAAAGGCACGGTAGAGGCCATATAATAGAAAAACTTCCATATGCCGTAAATAAGCAGTCTGTATTTCCAAAATATTAGTAATATCCCGCTTGTCTCCAAAAGATGCCGACCGGTATCTTGCCATAACTCACCAAGCAAGACTAGCTACTAAGCTAGCCAGGACGGCGGTAGATAAGCGGAGTGCCACAGAATATTATTAGGGGGCTGAACTTTAACCTTATATGGAAATGATGGATACTTTTGTTCATTGGCACAGCAAATACGCAGTATGCATATTACTTTCCCGCCACATAGCACGGGTTTGACGCCTGGCGATCACAGGGGACTTGCGGGTCGCAATACTGTCACAGACGGGCTATATACTCATTTCTTGCAAAATTAGCATTTTTTGAGAAATTTAAGTTCACAAATGCCAAACTGGTATTATTCTAGTACTTCCAGGGCCATATATAAGAAAAACTTCCATATGCCTTAAATAAGTAGTCTGTATTTCCAAAATATTAGTAATATTCAGCTTGTCTCCAAAAGATGCGGACCCGTATCTTGCCATAACTCACCAATCAAGACTAGACAATCACGTATGCAGTTGGGGCGGGAACCTAATATGCATATCTCCTATTTGGGCGCGGCAGGATGTGACTTTCATCAACCACTATGGCAGCGATATATATTTGTGTGTGCATGTGTGCGTGTGTTCTTGGTCCTTAATGTTTCTTAAAGCAATTTTGTGCTACAGGCAGATCGTGCCGCATTTTCTACTGTCTCCTTGTTAAATCTCCCGATTACGCACTTGTTACGGACAAAGATGCACGTACAATAATTAAGAAATGATAATTATTGCATCATGTTGTTGCAAATTTACTGGCAAATCTGACATGACAAGTTGAATAACCACCTGCAATGTGTTTACCAGGGAAAACCAATACACGGAAGTCACGAGGCAACGTTATGTTTCACATACAGTGTGACAACAGAAGCAACGTCTAGAAAACTTTTTTTTTTTTTTTTTTTTTTTTTTTTTTTTTTTTTGTTGACAGTCCACCTTATAGGTCCGAAATCATGACCCCGGAAAGGTAGTTAAGCTTACAATATTGATCCTTTACACTTCCTTTCTGAATGCGTCACAGTTTTGCTTTACAGTTTAGCCGCCATGCTTGATTACTTTGGGACCTTCCGTTTTCCGTGGTTTAGCTATTTTCTCTTTGTCCGCTTTGGCCTTGGCTCTTCTCTTTTCCTCTTCTTTCTTTTTCTTCCTTTGTGCTGCTCGCTGTCTTTTCTTTTCTGCATAATCATTTTGTTTCTTCTCTCTTGCTAATCTCTCCTCCTTATTTTTAACCCTAAACTTATACTTTCTTTTCTTTCTCTCATACTGATACAGAACCTTTCCGTCCTCATCCAGAAACTCAACAATGGTACTATTAGGAGACACAAAAAAGGTAACAAATCCATGATCTTCCGATATGAAAGGAACACCAAGTTTCTTTTTCTCAAGCCTTTCTGTATTTTCCATCTCAGGATGCCCCATATCTGCACCCCCACCCCCCGAGAGTATATAGTCAACATAGTGTCTCTTGTCCCCTATGTGGGTAATATGATGCTGGGTGCGATCATGCCCGCAAATATAAAAGTCCACCTTGTATTTTTCCAACATGGGGTTTATCTGCTTACGCAATTCGTAAGCGGGTCCGTAAAACCCCGCACTGTACACATAACTGTGTCCCACCACGAACACCCAGTCGCTTTCCGAGTTCTTCAATTCTTTTTGCATCCAGTCCAACTGTTTCATTCTCATTTGTCTATTATCCTCATTGAGGGCTTCTGTATCTATGACAACAAAATGAACCTCAGCTCCATCCTGCACTTTCTTTTTAAAAGAATAATACAAAGATGGTATGTACCACCTAGTCTCTTTTTTGGCGTACTTAAGAATATTCTGTTCGTTTTGAAATTGGTGGTCTCTGTCACCCACTGTTATGTACCACGTCAAGTTATTTAAAGGCTTCTGTAGATATATATCCCTCCACTTTCTCTGAAAACAGTTATCATTTTCTTTCGTTGCTCCATTGGGGTAAAAGTTATCACCCAAACTCAGTATAAAATGAGGGTCGTGTTTTCTAGCATACTTAGCCATTGCGTCTCTAACTTCAAGCTGGTGCTGCCATCTTTCGTCCACACCCCAACGTCCAATTGCCATAAACTTTAGCCGACCATCTGAAAGCAGCAACACATTCCTGTCAGAATGGAACATGTCAATCTGGCATATCTATATATATATTATTTGCTCGTCAATTTACATGGCAAATTCATTTTTTATGATGCAGTGCTCATAGCTGCTATATAATACACTTAAATTAAATGTTCCTATTAACACTCCTTTGTAACAAGAGTGTCGTCGGTCTAAATCCTTCTTTAATATCAAAAGTCGTGCTAGTTGGCTATTCTTATGCCATTTTCTATTCAAATGAATGAAATATGGATTAGATTATATTCGAATTTAGGAACCGTGGATTATTCATATTTTTGTATATAGTGCACACTTTTATGTTTCATATTTTTGTATCAGCATAGAAAGTGTTCATTATTGATGCTGTTTCAACAATAAAACGATAGTAATGTATTCATTTGATATATTTCCAACCAAGCTGAAAATTTCTTCGTTCTATACGCCCATGCTTTTGACATATTGAAAACATTCTCAAAACTGCCTTTTTTTCTGAGTATTTTAAACCCATATAGTGCTAGGTTTCCATGAGGTTGAACAGTTTGGCTCAGCATATTGGGTAATGGTCTGTCCATGTGAGGGTAAATATTCTTTGTGGAATAGCTTATGTACCTCCTCTGGTCATGTTTGGCACAATGCTTGGCTTAGGAGGTGGTTTGTCTTTCCTGCGTTTACCATCAATGAGAACCATAGCTGCAAAATAGAATAAAATTTGTTACATCACAGCCGTGTACCAATCTCTTCTGTGTTTACGAAATGCTGTATAGAAATATATCAAGTATGAAATAACCTCAGAGAGAAATCATGTCGTGAAGATGAATTTCAGTATCAGTAAACATTTTTTTAACTTAAGACGTACCACAAAATATAACACTGTACTTACTGGTATTTTAAAATGGCTAACAGTTAGTGCAGAACCAACTTTTTAACACAAACTCTATTTACAAAATACTACAAACTTTACACTATTGGAAAGCTTAAAAACTTGCAATCTGTGTGATGCCACTGCAGTAATGATTTAACTTTCAGTGGTAATACATCAACAACAAAAGGGTAAAAAGTGATCAACTTTATTTCTGTCTAATTGGGGTCAGGTATAACTTTCAATCATTTTCACATTACACGTGTAAAAAGGTACGAAATGTCTTAACTAATACAGCTTGTCTCATTATAAACCAATTGTTGCTGTTAATGTGTACATGTAGTGGGAATTTATGCACCATTTGGGAATCTTTTACCGGCCCCAATGACAAAACGAGGAAACACGGTAAATGAGAGACAGGATTCTCAGTTTGTGGGGCACATTGATTTTGTTCCATTTGTGAGGCCTTTATGCCCAGAATTTAAGTTTGAATGATTTGTTTTACATAAAGATGGCATTTTCTCTCATTATGGTGCAAACATTATGCCCCATTCCAGTTACATCACATCGATATTTGTAGTCCAGTAGCAAGAACATTTACATTGATTGCAGATTACTTTCCAAGATACTTAATAATACACTAATGATACAATCATGTAAATAACTGAACTAAACCTCACATTGCCAAGCAACAACAACCACCAGAATGAGCCAGGTCTTGCCATTACAGGTCATCTTGTAACTACTGGGACTTCAGCTTTGGTAAATTATGCTGTCTTGCGAACACGTGGGACAACACCAGCTGTACGTAGTAAGCTACCGAATTGAAGACGGTTTTTGTCCACTCTATCAGCCTCTCTCGTCCAGTTCTAGGGCCGCGCTTCCCTGCTTTGTCCTGGTGCATCACAAGGTGGTTTTCATTTATGTGATCTGTAAGCAAAGACACAAAAACACACTTTACCGCAAATAAAATGCCATCTTACTTGAGGTTTGGTGGAGTTTAATATGCATTGGGGCAAAATAGTCGGGGTATATATGAAGAATTTCACATGGTATCATCGTTCAGTACAATAATAGAAGTGGGATTATTTCTCAAATAGTAGCAGCTACGTGACACAAATATTAAGCGCTGAATGCATTATTATAACCCTCCTGCTCCTCCTGCTCCCCTCCTCCTCCTCCTCCTCCTCCTCATCATCATCATCATCACCTACATTATTGCCGTCTTCGCCGTCATCTTTTTAGGTGGTCTATGTTGCACTGAGAATGCTTGGACTGCAGCCACGGGTGTAATACATTTATTCAAGGATATTTGATGACGCCATGCTCTGGAAGGCACGGAGCATATCATACACGTAGTACACCATACTGCTGCTGGCTACTGTTAAATCCACATTGCTATAACGTTGAGTTAAATCCATTGCGATGCAAGGTGCATTCGCAGATATAGACGTAAATCTTTGACATAGTAAAATGACATCCCTGCAACTTGATACATGGCATGTGTCCATGAACCACTCTGTATGCCCACAGTGATATATCGAAGTTTAATACATGCATATTATGTTTCAGAAATAACATACACTTATATTCTCATTTTGCCTGCAGTACATTATCTGCATAAAATCCAATTTGTGCGAAAAAGATTATGATCACAGTACGGACATCTCGCAATAATGCCGGCGCCTGATCACGCTCATCCCGCACACAGCGTGTCCCGTCAAGACCACCGCCCTGTCATGACACAATGTTGGCAGCCGGAGCAAAGAATACACAGATTCTGCGAAACCAAACTCGTATTTAGGGTGTTTGATGAATGGCATGTCATCCGTTTAGAGCTTAGGGTGTTCGCTGTTTAAAGTATTTTATCTATATTTGGTTGATACATAATTAATTTTGAAAGAACTCGGTAAGCAGGGAGATTAATTTATTGGTTCCTAATCGGAAGAAATAAAAGGTGCAGCTAAAATCAATGAAGGAGCTCCTATTCACAAAGCATAAGAAGGTCACATAAGAAGAAGCATAAATTGCCCCTATGAAAGAAATTAATGGAATCATACTACATACAAAATGGGTCTCTATCGCTTTTTTCTCTTAAGTGTTGATCTTACTCCGCAGTCCGAACTTTTTACACTCCATAAGCTAACCTGTCATTGTCTAAGCTATATAAATATGGAAGTACTATTGCCCATATTGCACACGCCCTTCTGTAGAATTTTGACATTAGCTGCATTAGCCCAAATATATGAAAGGGTCTTCAGCGGGTTACTACTCAGAATATGTTTCAGAGCCTGTACCTGTACATGTCTCTCTACTTAGCAGCTCCTTGATGAAGCTAAATATTCAGCAAAGACAACCCCCGTAATAATGAAAAAAAAATGAAAGAGTCAAATGATGCATTAGCTATATAAGTGAAGGTTTGCTTATAAATGCTGAGCTTAAATATGAATAAAGAATATTTATCAAGCCAAACATAATTGCTGCATTTGTATAGAATAAGTTCAGATAAGAAAAAATTGACTCAACCCTGAACCAGAATATGCACTTTCTAGGTGAATAGCTTATCTTAGTTTAACCAACTGCTGTTGTATAACTGAAGCAGAAACAAACTGGGGCATTATATTCAGTCCCAGTGATTATAAAATTAACAGCTACAGCTAGACCACCTGTACAAACCGAGGGAAATCCTAGCGAGTACTGTAACAATGGACATCCTGCACCAAAGATGTAAAACAAACCACATGATGACACATATTCCTCACTTTGAAAGTCTCAAAACAATAAACCTCTGTTTCGCTGTCAACCTTGAGTTAATATTTCAACATAATCGGTCAAATTTAGGGCATTGAGTAAATACCATCAAATTTGAGTAATATTTGACATTGAGTCATTAGCATAATATTTTATGATTGGATAGCTGCGTTCATGAAGCAATGTGCAGTTAATAATAACCTATGTTCTTCTAGAAAATATTAGGTCCTAAATAATAATCATGACTGGTGTTTATTTTCAAGTTGTTGCTTCGCGATTATGCTGTTTGTGAATAAAATTTTAGAATATTAAGTACAGGTAAGACACCAAAAACCTTTGCACGGCCGATTTGGGTATTTTAACGGTTTTACAAGATGAATGTCCTTTCTCTCAGTTATCAAAATTTTGAGCTTTTAACTAAAATAGAAATATGAGAAAAACGACAAAAATACACAGGCATGTGGACATGCGAACGTCCATGTGTCATTCTTTTGGCTTTCACCTGCCAAACGGAACAATACCATCCGTCAATCACACTTAATACAATACCACCCGTCAATCACACTTAACAGTCTGTCACGTGGCTACAGGTAGCAACCGCGCATGGCAAAAGGAGAGCGGTATCACGTCGGCAGCGCGAAATCAGGGGACATGTCGAAAGTATGTTTGTGTGCAGTGAAAAGATGCAAACGTGCTAGCATATCATCGCGTTGGTGGTTTACTTTATAGGTATCTTGCTTGTTTTGTGTTCTAATGAAGGGAGACTTTAAATGTTCAGGAAGAACGGGAATCGTCAGACGATGGCCCATCAAAGGCCGTGCCGCGATGGATTACCCCAGTGGTCCTGCAGACCAAAGACAGGCGGGGAAAAAAACTGGCTCTTTAATCAACAAAACCCACGAACATAGCAATATTTGATCGAAACCCAGGGGTGAGAAATAAAAGTACAAATAAACACCTCGAAATAAGCATAAACGTGAACATAAGAGAAAACACACAAAATAGCGATACAAAACTTACGTTGGAAAGAGAAATGAAGCTCATTGAGAAAATAACTACAAAATAATGAGATGCAAACTAAGTAAAGTGTATAGACAAGTCTAACAAGCTCACTACATAAAGTATGCAGATAGGAGTAAATACAATAAAACACTATCCCTAAAAAAGGGATGAAGATGTAGGGGGCGGAAGACCAAACCTGCCATCCGTCCACTGACCACGGCAAGGGAAAACAACTTTCGTTGCCAGGGTTGAGGTCATGGGGCCTGAAGGGGTGTGACGTCACGCTTTGAAACCAGATTGTCGCCGTTTGACAGATCGCTGAATAATGTTTTCCCGTACTTAAAGGCTCTTTTATTCATGTGATTGGCCAATAATTGATTAACAACCTCTCCAAATGTTCAGTGACGATGTTTACTACGTTTTGTACAAATATCAGCTCAACTTGAACAAACGGTATTGTTTCAGAGGCAAATGATCAATATCAAAGGCCTTTGAAGCTTGTTTTCTCAGAAAGGACAACAGGACGAGAACCCCACCCAAGAATGGTTATTCGGAAAAAACGGCTTGGCGAAATATAATCCGGTTAACGGCTTTTGATTCTGTAATGTCTGAACTGCAAAAACGATTCAGCGATTTTCAAAATTTGGCTTCTTTCTTTTTCTATGACATAAAGAAAATGAATATCCTGGAAATCAAAGAGAAAATTGGAACGTCAAACTTTGAGAATGGATAACAGAAAAAGTAAACCAAACATGAAAAATCGCTGGATCGTTTTTGTTGCCAATATATAAGGATTAAGATGCAATTGTAACTATGATTTTATCACAAATAATTAGTGACTTATATCGACATTTATGGGGTGGATGCTTTGCGGTTAACATTCAATTGTTTATTCAACAATTAACATCACAGACACCCAAATACGGAGCATATAAATTCTTTGGGGTATGACGATTACACACATATATGATTTGTTATCCTAACGCAAACACATTTTGAGCTAGGATTAATTAAAGTGGGATTTATTTTTTGTGTCTTACCTGTACTTAAAATGTCCAACGTTTCAAAGTTGAAAAAGTGGTATAATAGCAGAGTATTAAAATGTCCCCCGTTTCAAATTAGAAAAAGTGTGGTATAACTCTTAAAATGGAACTTGAACATCTACTTACCAAAAGGGTGGAGAGCCAATTGGCGCCAATCGAGGCAGATCAATCTATATCATCACAACATATATCACTCAAAATCCAAATAACAGGCTTACGGTGGTATCTAAGTGGTCAATTTCACTTTTACGAATAATTTACTAGATTCCTTGTCTGAATTGTTTTTCGCAGGATACGTCAGTTGATTTATAGATGTGCGAAGGGGCCTGTAATGGCGGCTACAAAAGGTCCACATCAGGATGTAACATAATACTCAGCCTATTGTATATCCTTCATTATGACTGGCCAGTGTCGTCTTGCCACACAGCCAGGGTACAGTTGTACCTAGCGGACATGCTCAGAGCAGAGCGGCTGTACTAACACTTTGGCTGCATAGCCGGCTGACAACCGCCATTGCTTTCAATTTCGTCTATTTTCTTTCTCTCCATTATTGCTCTGCGTTCACCGAACCATCTGACTGAAAGTTTTACGAATTCATATTAAGACATTTAACTTGTCAATAAACTCTCCCTCATTTGGTGTTTAGAGTCCCTGCCGTTAACAAAACTGTTGATTTAGCCTTACTTAATAATGTGTGTGACATAAAAATGTTTTGTCAGTGCAATACCATTCCAGCTTCCAATCACCCTCCCTCGGAAAAAGTTGCCTAATCATAACACATGACTGGACGGGGTTAACATTTTCTATTCTGATAGCGCTGTATATTATAGAAGCCACTTATAATCTTAATATCATGAACCATACGGCTCGCACCCGGCCCTGACTCATTTGCGCCAATCTCCTGTAAATAGTATCACCGCAAACTTGCAACATGCATATTGTCGTCATCTACTGTTCCATTGTAATTATGTCTGGGTGCCAACCCAGACATTTTGTTTTTCCAAGAATTCTTTTTTCCCTTCCTTCTTTCTCTCTTTCTTCTTTGCGACCAATGTTGTCCGGAGTTTTTCTCGGACATTTTTATTCCGAAAACCACCAAACTTGCCATTATGACTGACCCACCAGTGAAATTAGGCACCTGACTTGGAATAGTCATGATGTTTAAAATTATGCCAATTATGGGCAATTAAAATTTCAAAAGCTTTATATCTTCAAAAATATTATAGATAGACACAAAGTTCTAACTTACACAATTAGGTTTGACACATCTGGCAAATCCAATAGCATGCAAACAAAAGTTTGGGAATTTTAATGTATGCTAAATTCAGTGAATTTCCCAACAATCCACATTTTGACAAGGGCTTCTGCTGTACTGTATCTTACAAGCCTCCATGGTGCTAGGCAACGTTTTTGCATTCATGATACTTAAACCTGTCTCATAGGCAGCCTTCTAGCCATGCTTGCTAGGTGAATGGTTTGAAAGGTTTGGGTCTTATGGCAAATGGGAGGTGGGGGGGGGGGGAACTCCCAACAACGGTATAATGAGGTTCTCAATAAATCTCTTTCACTGAGTGTCCTAGCTGGTCAATTTTCGCCTGAGGCTAGGAGTCTGCTGGGCTTATCAGTCCCAAGAGATAAGAGGGGCTGCACTTCTAGGCAGAACAAGCCCAGGGTGTACCCTCTATTAAAAATAGACTACATACAGGGGTTAGTTTGCTAGACCAATCAAAGTCTGGACTTACAGTCCTCAATGACTGTTTTCACAACTTGGTGAATTTTGAAAAAGTGTGTGGATTTATGGCATCTCACTGGCCGCTTTCATGTCTTTATTTTCTTGTAACCAGTGAGATAGAGCCTGTTCTTCATAGCCAATACTGAGTCAGTATAGTGCATGTCTCAGTTCACAGGTACATGTACATGTAGTTTTGTGATAGCATCTGTTAAAATTTGTTTATGTAAAAAATAAACACAGACAGTTTTGTATTGCATGTATACACATCCCTCTGAATTATAACATGTCCACACTGTACATGCACATATACTCATCAATACTGCCCAGAAGGGCTGACCCTCTCAGGAGTCGGCACTTTTCTGTGGTCGCCAGGGTGCCCACTGTGGAGAGATTTCACTGTACAGTGGTACCTGCAATTAAGACCACCCCCAATGCCAGACAAAAGTGGTCACATAGAACAGATGGTCTTTCATCTCAAATAAATTAACAAGGAAATGAAAGGCCAATTTCTTTCTTTCTTTCTTTCTTTCTTTCTTTCTTTCTTTCTTTCTTTCTTTCTTTCTTTCTTTCTTTCTTTCTTTCTTTCTTACTTTCTTTCTTTCTTTCTTTCTGTCTTTCTTTCTTTCTTTCTTTCTGTCTTTCTTTCTTTCTTTCTTTCTGTCTGTCTGTTTGTCTGACCAAGTTGCCCAGGTTTTTTTTTCAGACATTATTTTTCCGAAAACCACCAAACTTACTTGACATAACCAGTGAAATTGTGCATCTCATTTGGAATGGTCATGATGTTTAAAATTATGCAAATTTTAGAGACAACAAAAACTTTAAGAGCGCAGTATCTTCCAAACTATTGCAGATGGACTCAAAATTTCAATGTGCATATATACCTTTGTGACACTTGCCACTACAATGGACAGTATAGGTGTAGAATTTAAAATTATGCTAATAAGGGGCATTGAAAAATGTAAAAGTTGCATATCTCCAAAACTATTGCAGATGGAGATGTCATTCCAACTTCAATTTATAGGTTTGTGGCAAAACCGCATCCAATGAACCATGAACCAAAGTTGTAGGATTTTTATTTATGCAAATTAGGTGAATATGCAAAATGTAAACCTTTAATAGCTTCAAAATTTTTATTGAGGTGCCATTCCTACTTCAATTTATGGGTTTGTGGCATAACCCCATCCAATGAACAATAAACCAAAGTTCTTCTAGGCTTATTATTCATGCAAATTAAGCAAATATACAAAATTGAAATGTTGAATAGCTTCAAAATGTTATAGATAGTTGTTTCATTCAAACTTCACTTTATAAATTTGGGACATAGCCACATCCCTTGAACCAAGAACAAAAGCTGAGCATTTTAATTTCTAAAAATTAGGCTAATTCACGAAATTTAGATTATGTTGAACAATGGCAAAGTATACCATTTCTAATTTTGAAGGCACCCAGATATATTTGCTGTGAAGCAAATCTTCTTTTCTAGTTTTTAGTGTTTTTGCTCGATCAACAGCGCTCTAATTATGGAACAGGGACACTTTTGGGTAAACCTAAACCACATTTTAGTCATGGGGGGGGTGCTGCGAAAAAGCTGTATGTCACTTGCGCCATCTGAATTATAAGGAGCACCTGGAAATCCTCTCTCTCTCTCTGTTTCTATCTCTGTCTCTGTCTGTCTGTCTGTCTGTCTCTCTCTCTCTCTCTCTCTCTCTCTCTCTCTCTCTCTCTCTCTCTCTCTCTCTGTCCTTGTCTGTGTCTCTGTCTCTACTTCTATCGTCCTTTTCCTCCCTTTCTTTCAATTCAAATGACTTGTCAATCAGCTTTCAAAGACTGCATGTTCGATTTCGTCTCTGGGCCCAATGGGTTGGGATATTTTTCAAACATGGCGGGGATGTACCGTGCACAAAATTTCTTTACGGTTTGCGTTAGAATTATTTGTATCGTTTTCAACAGTTTTTTTTTTTTTTTTACGGGAAAACGTCCCTGTGCAACCTTTTGGCAACTTTCTTTTTGTCACATCGGAACTATTGTCGGTACCCCTGGATCATTATTTCATCAAAATTGCTTCGCAACCTGCCCCATAGTTTGTGTGTGCTTTTTGTTCTTTGTTGCTCATCCAAAATCATAAGTTGGAATTTCGTTAACTCTGGAGCTTATCCTTAGACTAACCAATTAAAAAAACCTTGCATGGAATGCTCTGAATTTACATATAACTGTTCATCACGTTGGCCTCTACAGAGTATGCAAAGAACATGATCTTCAAATTTTCATTTTTATGGAATTTTTTAAATTTCTAATAAACATACTTTTATGATCTACTTGGTGAATTGCTTTGACATTGCACAGAAGGTCACCTGGGGTCAACTGACTTTCAATGTGGCAACAAGATTGTGTTGTAAGTTTTCCTTGTGGTTCAGTCAATTATTGCAGTTGAATTGTATTTAACTTTTTTCCTCAAATAAGCTGAAAAGTTGTTTTAAAAAACTTAAAAGAAGCCACGGGTGACCGAACTTTAAGACTATGTGTCAGAAAGTGCTACTACTGTTCAAGTATGTGCAGCTACACAGTGCATGTACTCAATTTTTTAAACGGTTGTAAAGAATGCTTTGCTTTTGTACATAGATGTCACTGCAATATTTGTGAAAAAGATGGTGCCCATTGTTTATCCTATGGCAGAGGATGCATTTATTATAAATGCATCATCTGAAAAAGAAAAAGAAAAAAGTGTGAAGTCTGCTGAATACTATAAATGATTTTCAGTATTCAGCAGACTTCAAACTTTTTTTTTTATTTTCATTTTTTTTTTTACTCGTTCAGCAAATCTGACATATTGGCTTAACTTTTCGTAATGGAGGATCGTAGGCCTATGGTTATGTTAAACCATCATAGGGAAGTACACATTGGATTTCTTGTGTTCTTAGTTTTAGCCATGAATGACTTTGGTATATCAAACTGACAAATTGGCGCATATCTTGGTAACATCACACTGTTGACGAAATGTCAGTAAGGACGTATTCAGTGTACCGTATATAGCAGTAAAGTCTGCACTTACAGAAGCAGAGAACATTATGATCCTCTTGTTGCATACTTTTCTAAGTCAGCTCAGGGCCGGCACTACGTACACTTGTTTTCTGACCCCCCACCCCCACCCCACCCCAATCCCCCCCCCCCCGCCGAAAATATACTTTGGCACCTTGGGTCCCAATTATATTTACAAAAGCAGATAGCAAAAGAAATACTACGAATATAATGACACCATTTATTCTCTGAAAATGTGTCAGATAAATGAATAAAAAAACCCAAAAATTTGTACTTTTTCTTCTTTGAGCGGCGTGTCGTTAAGTGAATACCAAATGGGCATATATTAGGAATGCGCCCACGTTTATGATGTTTTTTCCGGGCTAAACCGTAAATTGGGACATCAGTTTCTCTAGAAATGCACCGATCAGAGTAGTTAAACCGACTCACTCAATTTTCCCTGGAATTTATTTTTGTTGGCGTGGTCCTATTTAAATAAAAGATAATGTTTTTACACGGAATTCTAACCTCTAATCAGAACGATGATTCAGATTTCTTCAACGCTTGTTGTAGTACCTCCAACAGAGCTTCCATGAGGGTTTCAGTCCCCTGTAAACAGTACAGAATCTTCACCCGGGATTTCTAGGCAAATCAAGGGTCGAGATGCAGAATTTGTTTTGCTGTCCGCCATATATATGTGCTAAATAATCAAATGAAACCAGCTGTCTTCAGCGGGATAACGACTGGGGCCGTTAGTCTTGTTCAAAACGGAAAGTAATTTTCTTTCTTGTCATGGTTGTAGAGGCATCTATAAGCATATTCATTAAATCATTTTCATAAACATTAGGACGTCCAATGGGAATAAGCATCATGAACCAGCATGAGCTCCTTGCTGTCTCTACTTTCCTTGCAAGATGTTTACTGCATGTTTTACTTGTCATTCTGTGATTTATTCCCTGTCTCGGTTTTTACTCTACATTAAAGCCCCCATTAAATTGCTGTAAGTTTTTTTTTTTTGTTTTGTTTTTTTTTCGGGATGCGCTTTGGTATAAATAAACTTGGCCACTTTCTCGTACTTGACTAGGACCACGGGGCTCAGATACTGCTTTACAATAGCTGTCTGTCTCTAGAGGTTTGTTACTAAATTTTTGAAATAATTCTTGTGTGAAGAAAACCATGTACATCATAAATTTAAGTCCAATTTATGATACATTTCTCCCGATCTACAAGTTGAGAAATAAAGATATCTTGCCATAGAATTTGGCAACAGTGCCCCACTAATCAAGACGCCCTTCGCAACAGCGCTAATATGAATCCCTCCGTTATCACACTATTTTGCGATTTCTAAACATAAATAAAGTAAAACGAGTATGTGAGTTCCTTAATTTATTCTCATCTGTTTTCATTCACAAAACACATGCACAATCTGTGATCCTTCAATTGGCAATTCAACTTTCCAAACTCAGATCTGCATTATTTTTCACACCGTTACGTGCATTTTCATTTCCCTGCCAGGCCGATTCATAAACACATGTTATGATTGTTCAACTTCCAAACCAGCTGTCCAAACTCTTATTTGCAATGGTGTTAACCGCTGCATCTGTTTTCGTGTCACCCCCAATTCATTAAAATACAGCATAACTGTTTAATATGCAAACCAGCTTTCTAAAACTCATATGAACATTATCCGCAATAATTTTGCGCGTCCAACCACTAAGTACAAAATAATCTACAACATCATACTAGAAAAGAAGATTTGCTTCACAGCAAATCTGTCTGGGTGCCTTCAAAATGATAACAGTTTGAAATGCTATACTTTGCCATTGTTGAACATAATCTAAATTTCGTGTATTAGCCTAATTTTTACAAATTAAAATGCTCAGCTTTGGTTCTTGGTTCAAGGGATGTGGCCATGTCACAAACTTATAAAGTGAAGTTTGAATGAAACTACTATCTATAACAGTTTTGAAGCTATTCAACATTTTCATTTTGTGTATTTGTCTAATTTGCATGAATCATAAGCCTAGAAGAACTTTGGTTTATTGTTCATTGGGTGGGGTTATGCCACAAACCCATAAATTGAAGTAGGAATGGCACCTCTATAACAGATTTGAAACTATTAAAGATTTACATTTTGCATATTCACGTAATTTGCATAAATAAAAATCCTACAACTTTGGTTCATGGTTCATTGGATGCGGCTTTGCCACAAGCCTACAAATTGAAGTTGGAGTGGCATCTCTATGTACAATAGTTTTTTGAGATACTCAACTTTTAAGTTTTTCAATGCCCCTTATTAGCATAATTTTAAATTCTACAACTATACTCTTCAATATAGTGGCAAGTATCAAAAAGGTATAAATGCACATTGAAATTTTGAGTCCATCTGCAACAGTTTGGAAGATAGGGAGCTTTTAAAATTTTTGTTGCCTGTAAAATTTGCATAATTTTAAACACCATGACTGTTCCAGATGAGATGCACAATTTTTTTGGTTATGTCAGTCACCATGGCAGGTTTGGTGGTTTTTTCCAATATTGTCTTAAAAAAACTCTGGACCAACTTGGTCAGAAAGAAAGTAAGAAAGAATGAATGAAAGAAAGAAAGAAAGAAAGAGTTGGCCTTATATTTCTTTGCTAATTTATCTGAGATGAAAGACCACCTGTCCTATGTGACCACTTTTGTCTGGCATTAGGGGTGGTCTTAAATTGCAGGTACCACTGTACAGTGAAACCTCTCTACAGTGAGCACCCTTGTGACCAGAGAAAAGTGCCCACTGCTGAGAGAGTCAGCCCCCCAGCCAGTATAGATGAGTATATGTGCATGTACAGTGTACACATATTATAATTCAGAGGGATGTGTATACATGCAATACAAGACTGTCTTTTTTCCTTTATTACATGAACAAATTTCAACAGATGCTGTCACAAAACTACATGGACATGTACCTGTGAGCTGAGACATGCACTATACTGACTCAGTATTAGGTATGAAGAACAAGCTTCATCTCACTGGTTACAAGAAAACAGAGACATGTAAGTGCCCATTGAGATGACACAAATCCACACACTGGGGACTGCAAGTCAGACTTTGATCCGGTCCAGCAAACTCAGCTCTGTGTGTAGTCTATTTTTAACAGAGGGTACACTCTGGCTTGTTCTGCCTAGAAGTCCAGTCCCTCTGATCCCTTGAGACTGATTGATAAGACCAGCAGACTCCTGGCCTCAGGCACAGACCAGCTAGGACACTCTGACTGGTCAGTCCCAGCCATGGTGCACTTACAGGTCTTGGACCAGTAACCTAGGCCTAATGCATTTACATGTTAAAATAGCGACATTCGCTGGCTAATTTCTCCTATTTGAAACGTAAAACTGCAACTTCCTTGGCATTCTGCTTCAAGTTTATACCGGTAGCAGCAAATTAAAACCAAGAAAAAGGGGGGTCATGTGATTAGATTTTTTTTACAGGTGCATTTGTGTACCTTACCTCCATGACTGACCGTTCCGCGCCAAATATGTCTCCAAAAATACACAAAGTTATCACATGATTTAAAATATTTCTAGAGTAGCAGTGCCTTTCTAAAACTCACAGTTGATAAGTATTTTCCTATCCAAAATGATGACGGGACTTAATTTGGGATGCCCTGCTCCTGTGATATTAACATCCAATAGACACAGCAACAGTATTCAGTACTCGATCAAAATTTGTGGATCAGTTGACCCGACCTTGAGAGGTTACTGGTCCAAGACCTATATATATAGTGATCTGCATGTTCAAGCTTTATTTTTTGTCATCATAAAACTTTTGTTTGCATGCTATTGGATTTGCGAGATGTCTCAAACCTCTTTGTGTAAGTTTGTAACTTTCTGTCTATCTATAATATTTTTGAAGATTTTAAGCTTTTAAAATTTTAATTGTTCATAAATTGCATCATTTTCAACATCATAACTACTCCAAGTCAGGTGCCTAATTTCACTGGTGGGTCAGTCATAATGGCAAGTTTGGTGGTCTTCGGAATAATAGTGTCCGACAAAAACTCCGGACAAATTTGGTCGTAAAGAAGAAAGAAAGAAAGAAACAAAGAAAGAAAGAAAGACAGAAAGAAAGAAAGACAGAAAGAAAGAAAGAAAGAAAGAAAGAAAGAAAGAAAGAAAGAAAGAAAGAAAGAAAGAAAGAAAGAAAGAAAGAAAGAAAGAAAGAAAGAAAGAAAAAGAATTCTTGGAAAAACAAAATGTCGGGGTTGGCACCCAGACATAAATAAGTACCGGTGAGCTAGTTATCCCTAGTTAGGTTTTTGCAGGCAGGCTTTCCATATATTAGGCCGCCATGGGTATACATTTTAAGATAAGTATAAGGCTGCACAATTACGTAATGTATATATAGTTTGAATTGAACGAAAATATTGCTTTAAGTATGCGTTATGCCAGTCTTCAACAGCGGGGCTTCAATAAGGGATATTTGAGTTAGTTTTAAATTCGCCTGAAGTTGGTGCTCCCCATCCTTTTCATGGTTGACCGCCCACATATTGCTGTCACTTTCCATCACCCATTTTCTCCATAGTTTAACATGGGGAATTAGCACACATAAATTTAGCCTCTCTATATGTTGTCAAATAAGCATTAAACTTTCATTTTATCAAACCTGGGTGTATTTCAAAGATAACAACATGTACTTCAGGTAGACTAGAAGATGATAATTCCAAAAATCGTCCTCATATATAGGGTGAAACCTTCAGGCTCACTGTAATGTTATGGGCTTTGCTGACCCACCTGACCTGAAATGGCATGGATTGCTAAGTATCACAACCATGCTTCATGGGAACAAAAGGCTGTGTGTCAAGAAATTAAACCAACCCAGATCACCCCTATTGCCTTCTCACTCACACCTCTGAAGTCTCTGACTGTCTAGCATGTAATCCCGCACATAACAATACCTGCTGTCGGCATCATGCAACCACTGCATTCAGTGGCATGCACTGTGACCAGGGAGGTGTATGACTCATACACCTCCCTGCTGTGACTGTACATTTCTCGCGCCAACTCTAGTCTTACTTTTAATGTTAATTTCCGGGCTCCTTTAGTTCATTTTGTTTTTATGTTGTGTCAAACAATGAGGGTGGTCGTGATGACACACTTATTGGGCCAAGTTCGGGTCAATGTCTGGGAGACGTTGGCCTAACTTTGGTTCAACGTCGTTGATATCGCTCAACGTTCCTGAAATACGCCGTACGTATAGCAATTCCCCGCCACAAAGCACGGGTTTGACGCCAGGCGATCACGGTGGACGTGCGGGTCACATCACTGTCACAGACAGGACCAGATGCTTAATTCTCACAGAATTAGCTTTTTTGAGAAATTTAGGTTCAAAAATGCCAAACTGGTCTTCATCTCGTCCTTCCCGAGCCATATGAATATGAAAAATTTCCATCTGCTTTTAATAAGTATTCTTTATTTCCAAAATATTGGTAATATCCCGCTTGTCCAGATAGGTACCGACCCGCATCTCACCATATCACGCCAAGCAAGACTAGTATGGGCAATCGGGTATGCATTTGTGGCGGGAAATTAATATGCCTATTTCGTATTGAGGGCACCAGCACCCCATGGTGTACTTTCGTTTGAATAGCAATATATTACTCCTGCTTTCAATGATCGGCACATTAGGTATATACTTCTTGAACCAACACTATATTTTGTTGCGTATCGCATAACGCTACTCATTGGAGCATGCTAGCAAGAATCTTGTCAGTCTATTAAGACCGTTTTCTGAATGAAAGACATTGTATTGTGCAATGGAGTCTAGTCCATCCTTTTGCTAGGGGGTTGTCAAGCAAACTGTGAACACAATGCTTATATGGAATCAGTTTATTTAAGTATTTTACTGAGATCGAAAAATTAAATGATGTCTTGTCGGAGATGATGGCACGCGATGCCTGAAGACTGGTCTATTTTCAAGGTTCTCATAAAGGTGTTTAAGATTATATTTTAAAGTGTCTCGCACAACTGGAGATGCGTGTATCATTCGAAAATAACAATGCCCAGTGCAACACATTGATTTCATTTTATGCTATATTCCGTGAAGTTCTGTGACACGTGTCAGAATATATGAGTAGTTGTGCTTTAGGCTACAAAAGTCGAAATTTGACACAAAAATAATACCAACTGAAATATCTAAACTTTATGTGTAACAGAAGGTAAACGCTATGCCGGAATATCGTATTATGGCTTGCCTTTCGCGAGTTCTAAATTTGATGCAGAATAGTGAACATAAATGCCGAAAACATATTTTGACAAAACAGCTAATGTATGCATGTAGGTTCTCATGACAAATACCTCACGTTGCACTCATTGTACTCGCGGAGAGAACATGTTGTCTTGTGGACACAACGAAATAATAAAAAAATACAGCTCACAATTCTCGAAAGCTTACAAAACATTTTTGCTCACAGATAAATTTGCATTTTTTTCCTCATAAAGCTACTAAACAAGCGGATGGCATTGTCTCTTTTCTTCCATTTTAATTTTTGAAAAAAATGTTCAATCACTGTCACAGACGATTGTAAAATCTTATCTCGGCATTTTTATTCTCCTTTAAATCCTGGACCTGTAGGCACAAATCTTAAACCCTGTGTATACAATAAATTTTGATGTACGGAAGTTCGCCTGATCAAATGCATTGCGCTTACCAACAAAAGCACACAGTTTTCTCAGGCAGGATTTTTATGTAATGTTGTATGGGGAGGAGAAAATGAAGCCATCCTGTACATAAAACTTATCCACTGAATTGAAAATTCAACTTTAGTTGCAGTGAGTTCACGTTTTTCTGGTTTTTGTTTTAACCTTTGTGTTTTATTCGAGTGCCGTTTTTTGTGACAGTTTCAGTTTTTTTCTTTTCCTTCTTCTTCTTCTTCCTTTTTTCCTTTCTACGCTTCCAGGCTCTTCTTTTGTTCTTTCTTTCATACTGGTAGAGTGATATTCCATCTTGATCCACAAACTCAACTACCGTACTATTGGGTGAAATATAAATGCCCATGAATCCATGCTCTTCCTCCATAGAAGCAACTTCTATACCCTTTCTATTCAGCCTTGCTTCAAATCCTGTTGTCGGATCCTGCATATCCGCGCCACCGCCACCAGAATTGATATAGTCCGGGCCAGTTTTATTTTTGTATCTAATATGTTGATGGTAATGATCATGTCCGCTTATGTAAAAGTCAACCCGATATTTTTCTAGTAATGGATTCACATATTCTCGCAGTTCCGTACTTCCGGGTCCATAAAAACCTGAACTGTATATATAGCTATGCCCAACGACAATTAGCCAATCAGCTTGCGAGTCTTTTAATTCCCATTTTAGCCAACGCAATTGCTTGTCTCGATTGTTTTCATTGGCTATGATGGATTCGGTATCTATCATAACAAAATGTACTTGAGAACTATTTATTTCTCGTTTAAATGAGTAATACAAATTGGGCATGTTCCATTTTGACTCATTTTTACCAAAGCGCACCAAATTAAACTCATTTCGACCATAAGAGTCGTGGTCGCCGGCGATAACGTACCACACAAGAGAAGCCAAAGTTTCGTATTGGGCATACACGGTACGCCAGGTTTTATTGAAACAGTTATCGTCGGCTGACTGAGCACCATGTGGGTAGAAATTGTCTCCAAGGCTCATGATAAAAGCTGGATCATGCCGTTTTGCAAACTTTGCCATGGTTTCCGCGATCTTGTCCCTCATGTCCGTTCGGGAGTTTACTCCCCATCTCCCAATTGCTATGATGCGCAGTCGCCCATCTGCAAATAAATCGGACATGCGCAGGTATAAAAAAAACGCAGTAGTGTTTTAACTGAATGTCGGTTCCTTCAATCATGTTCATTTATCGTTCATTCTTATGTTAGAAGGTTCTTAATTTATTACATATTTCAAAATATGCGCGCAATTATTTTTCAGAACATATATTTTGTGTTTTATTCCGTCATTTTGAAAGACGTTTAATTTGACCGTAGCTCCGACTACTTACTTTTCATACTATTCTTATGTAGAGGAAACGTTATAAAACTGTCGAAAGTCGATATGTGGTTACTTTAGACCAACCAATTATTGCAGCATGTATTTTTGTGATCTTATTTTCCTGAATAATCTATATCTGAGTGCACAAAATTTGTCCACCCTTCAGTTACGACACAAATATACGTCACTGGATAAAGGTATTGCAGGCCTTTACCTACCTCCTCTCGTCTCGAATTTGATTTTGCCTGACCATGTGCAGTCACCCACTCGACAAACAAACTCATCAGAAGACAGTACTACAAAAACAGAGAAATAAGGAAACAATGACTTCATCCTTGGAACCTGGTTAAGGCTAATTAATGATGTATTAATTGTTTTCTGTTTCGTTGATTTTGTATCAATTTAAACTGAGGTTTAAAAAACTAAAAGAAATGAAACTTTAAATTAAATCAATGGATGGATGGACAGACAGACAGACAGACAGACAGACAGACAGACAGATAGACAGATAGACAGATAGATAGATAGATAGATAGATAGATAGATAGATAGATAGATAGATAGATAGGAGACTTGAAGGCGAGCCTTATCACGATGGCGTGTGCCGGTTCAACAGCTTCCCGTTCAGGCGGATTGTACGATTGGCAATCAAGCTTTCGTTACGATCAACTCGCCAGCAGGGAAGCTGTGAACCTTGTCTATATTCTGGTGGGAGCAGGTCAATGTCCACCTTCAGCTTGTTTTGAATTAAAATATCACAGTAACAATGAACATATTCCTCGGTAGTTAATCAATTTGGCGATTGTGTTCTGTGTATACTGTACAAGTACCGAGAAATCAATGACAGCTGGACATAACTTTATGTTGCGGCAACGAACTTCAGAAATAGTTCGCGAGATGTTATGCATTCTTTTATTAATGATGATGACAATTTTTAGAGTAGTAGTGGTACTGGTAGTAGTACTAGCGGTAGTATTTTTATGAAGACGTAAGATATGATTTATAAAAGAGGCTCATTTGCAATTTCTCTATCACTCACCTTTGTGGACTAGTAGAAGTAATACAATCAATGAGTTAATGAAGAAACTCTGCATTGTGAGCTAGTACGTTCTAACTTTTGTGAATTTTGCCGTCACCTTGGACGTTTTGACTAAATTCATGCGATGACCGGTAGGCGCAGGACTCCTCAGCGACAGGATCGTTCTCCTAATTCATTCATTGGCCTTTCCCTCTTATTTGAAGCGTTCCACTGCATTGCTGGTGTTATAAAAAGAAAAAAGCTGATAAGACGACGCTATGATGGGAAGTACATTTTAAAGTCTTCCACCTTATTTGGAAGGTTATTTAGAGAGAAAACTGCAATTTGTTATCTGACTTTTTGTTTAATACAATAAGATACATCATGTACATATCTAAATTTTCGCAGGCTTCAAATATACCCTGATCGATTCGAGCGAACAAACATGTTTGTATCCAAGAGTGCATTGCAGCAGGTAGATTTCTCGAGATAAATTTAAATACCAATACGTAGATGGGTGAAAACGCTGACTTTAGTATCTACCTCAGTATTATTATTAGCGTTCGACTGCCAGGTCATAATTATAATCAACATCGTTTAAAAGCAAAAGGAAATAGAATATAAGATTTGCTTAACAGCAAATCTGCCTGGGCGCCTATAAATGTGAAGAGCTTGAAATGCTATACTTTACCATTGTTCAACATAATCTGCATTTTGTGTATTAAGCCAATTTGTGTAAATCAAAATGCTATAATTTTGGTTCTAGGTTCATTGGGTATGACCATGTCACAAACTTATCAAATCAATTTTGAATGACACCACTATCTATGATAGTTTTGAAGCTACTCAAGATTTTGATTTTGTGTATTCACCTTGTATGCATAAATCAAAATTTTGCAATTTTGTTTCATATTTCACGGGGTGCGGCTATGTCACAAACCCATATAATGAAATTTTAAATATCATCTTTATCCATAATAGTTTTGAAGCTTTCCTAGATTTAAATTTTGCATATTTACCTAATTTGCATAAATAACAAGGGCAGGGTGCCCGAGAAGCGCCATTTTTTTTTACATGCATATACTGTAAATTGCCTTATTTTCATGATTACATGCATCAATTTTCACATTATTTATATGTGAGGTATTTCACTTTTCGGGAAAAAGATCTATTACACCTAAGTCAAAATGATTTTCCCACAGCGGTTTTCATTTTACGGATTTGTTTCGTAAGCGAAACAAGCAAAAAACATGTAGCGCTGCAGCGAAATAAAGTCAATTTACAGAGAATGCCAAAATTTGTCCTGAAGGCCAAAGCTAAAGGATCAAAGCACTAACTACAATATTTGCTAGAACCGTATCAAAAGGACAAACAATAACTAGAAAATAAGATTTGCTTCAAAACAAATCTGTCTGTGTGCCTTCAAAATATTAAATGCTACAACCTTTATCCTTTGGTACTTCACTTTACACTAAGCTTATGGCTGGATGCAAATTTCAAAGTACAAATGACCTTGACCTTTGACCTTTACAGGTCACATGTAAATTGCACAGTGGTACAATACCAATAATTTAAGCCCAACATGAACCAAATCGGATGAAAATCGACCAAGTTATCGTAAGATGAAACCTTGAAAGAGCCAAATGACCTTGACCTTTGCCCTTTTGAAGTTACATGTTCATATAAAATTTTCCAGTATTGCAATACCTACTTTTTGAGTCCAACATGATTAGAATTGTATGGAAATTGGCCGAGTTATGACTGGATGAAACTTTCAAAGGTCCAAATAACCTTAACGTTTGACCTTTAAAGGTCACATGTAAGTTTCAAAATGTGCAGTGTTACAATAACTACAAATTGAACCCAATATGATCAAAATTGGGTAAAAACTGACCAAGTTAAGGCTAGAAGAAAGCCGCCATCGAAAGTGACCTTTGACCTTGAGATGAGCTCAACCTGAAGTGAACCTTGACCTCAAAAAATGATACTTTGGCCTAAAATTGACCTTTAACCTTAACATGACCTTTGATCTTGACATGACCTTGACATTTAAGATGACCTTTACCTTCGTATGATCGAACGCCTATACACTCGAAACCACATCTGTTATAGTATATAAGATATCGAAGATTTAAAATTTTAATTAGCCCTCATTTGCGTAATTTTGAAAAGCATGACCTCTCATTACAAAAAGGCCAGGCTTCATCTATAGAAGTATAATTGTGCCAAGTTTGGAGTTTCTAAGTTTAATACTTTTCAAATGAACTGTCGGACAAATTTGCCTGTAAAGAAAGAAAGAAAGAAAGAAAGAAAGAAAGAAAGAAAGAAAGAAAGAAAAAAAGAAAGAAAGAAAGAAAGAAAGAGAGATAGAATTCCTAGAAAAACAATACGTCTGTGTTGGCACACAGACAATGACATTTACTAAATATGTTCATAAATAGTTTCACAGGCTAAAAATGTCACAATCGTCACATCTTTGTACATATAATTCAGAATTATTCATAACATGTAGGTCCTTGTTGAAGGTGATGCAGGTTTTTGCCTGTTTAGTAAACCAAAGCACCTTCACAATTGGACAGAAACTCTGCGCCACCAGCAACATATAAACAATGGCCAGACAGTTTTCTAATGTATATGCTGCTGTGACAATTGTCACTTGTACAATTCTGTACCACCCCACCCCCACCCCGCACCCCTCGCCACACAGCTGTACAATCATGCATGTCTAGCGATGAGGCAGTGACGCCATGGGGGTTATCCACCTCTGCACCATTCCATTCCATTCCATCAGTTGCGCAGACAGGCTTGCATATTCAGTGGACCATGTCTAACTGAAACCCGATATCCAGCCAATCAGCAGTGAGCCGAACTATTTTGCACCTACACTGAACCCAAACATGCATTGTCTTTAACAGGGTTTGCATGGTGATTATGAGATTTTTCACATTGAGTCATGATTGTTCTATTATATATTTGAGCATGTAAATCTGACTTGATATCATACGTAATCCATGGTTACAGTCTAAATTATTCTGTGTCAATGTAACAAGTCACTTTATATTCCACACAATGTGGCCGAGCTTTGGCCAACTTGCACAAGAATATATTCGGATTATTAACATGGCAAAAAAGCTCTTAAACTTGCCACATTAGCTGCACTTGCCAGAAAATACTGACCACAAATGCTGAGACTATAGTTTTGTAAGGTATAGTATGACTTAACTTGATTTCTCTTGCATGACAAAAAATGTATCTCTTTGTTGCTGGTGAAAGGATATCAAATAAATGTATGAGTGGAAAGGCTGGATAAAGCCTATTTTATTAATTTATGAAAAAGCAACAATTTTTTTGGCAGATTAAGCATCATAAATTGATATTTACATTCGGTCCAAAGATTAATATAAGAGAGATATTGCGTCATTCTCTCAAGGACACAACGTCATGAACTACGACAACGAATCACATTGCGCACTGATATAATTATTGATGCGGCACTTCTTTTATCAACATAACTTGACCCCTGAAAAACATAATGGTAAACAACAACAAAAACATGATTTCAAACAAAATAAAGACGAAAGAATACTACAATTACACGTAACAACTCCGTGCCCAAACATTGAATAAAATAATACTGCCAAGAACTATATTTTATGTGTTAGTGTCTTTGATTACCGTCACACATTGTCATTTGTTATGGTTGTTCTGTGTAATATGTTCACGCCCACTCCAACAAAGTTGTAAGTGAATTACGTAACAGTCTTTTTGGCAGATTTTAAACATATATTTTTTCAGAGAAATGTGAATATCAGTATTGAACGCCCACATTTTGAATCACGTGGACTAAATGACGGGTCTGTTGAAGCCTCATACATGGCCTTAACAGCCCCTACAGTCAATTCGTCCATGTGCCTGAAAATGTGGGGGTTCAATTCTTAAGTAGCCCCCGTCACACACAATGATGTACAAGTATTGCAGTCTCTTGAATTTGCATTTGTGTGGCCCAGACTACCACTCTAGCATTCTATTGAATGTGGTTGTGAGACTGACGGCCTGAAAAAATGCTACAATTTTGGTTCGTGGTTCATTGGATTCGGTTTTGCCACAAACCTAAAAACTGAAGTTAGAATGGCACCTCTATCTATAACAGTTTTGGAGATATGTAATTTTTTAATTTTGCAATGGCCTTTAAGAGCATAATTTAAAACTCTTCAACTTTCATCTGCTGTCCATATTTGCAGGTGTCACAAACATGTACATGTACATTGAAATTTAGTGTCTATCTGCAAAAGTTTGGAAGATTTGGAGCTTTTAAAATTTAAATTGTGTTTACTTTGTATAGTTCTAAACATCATGACTTTTTCAAACGATATGCGCAATTTCGCCGGTGGGTGACTCACCACCTCAAGTTTGGTATTTTTCAGAATGATAGTGTCAGAGAACCCCCCCCCCCCCGCCCCGAAAAATTTGGTCGCAAGGAAGAAAGAAAGAAAACAGAAAGAAAGAAAAAAAGAAAGAAAGAAAGAAAGAAAGAAAGAAAGAAAGAAAGAAAGAAAGAAAGAAAAAAAGAAAGAAAAAAAGAAAGAAGGAAAGAAAGAAAGAAAGAGAACTTGGAAAAACAAAATGTCGGGGTTAGCTCCCAGATATAAAAAAAAAATGTATAATGGATACAATAAAAGAGTGAGCTGTGTTTTTCCACCTGGTCTTCATAATGTCGTACACCCATCAGACAAAAAGTACGAAACAGCACAACAAATACACAATACGATGGGAGAGAACACTGCTTCCTGTCCATGTTTTGTATCAGGGGTGTGTGATTTTATACCTATGTGGAGCATGATGCATGTTTTTTATCATAAGCCTCTTATATGTGACTGCGCCGCCAGCTACATTAACCAAAGAAGACAGCCTGCAAGAGGTGCTGCCACCTTGCGGCATTGTCCAATGAAAACATTTCAAAAATTATATCTTGAAATGATTTTTCCAGTTTCATGCGAATTGCAAAATGCTTGAATGTATGTAATGGATAAGAAGAGATTCCAGTAGTGTGAATGTTTAAAATGGATTAGTGGATGACCAGAACAGAAAACGTCAGAAAACTAGAAAAGAAAATTTGCTTCACAGTAAATCTGTCGGGGTGTCTTTGAAATGAGAACAGTTTGAAATTCTACACTTTGCCTTTGTTCAACATGATCTAAATTTTCTCTATTAGCTTAATTTGCATAATTTAGAATGCTACAGCTTCGGTTCTTGTTTCATTGAATGTGGCCATGTCACAAACTTATAAAGTGAAGTTTGAATGACACTTCTATATACATGTATGATGGTTCGAAGCTATTCAACATTTTGATTCCGTGTGTTCAATTAATTTGCATAAATTAAAAGCCTGCAACTTAGGTTAATGGTTCATCAGATGGGGCTGTGTCATAAACCTACACATTGAAGTTGGAATGTCACCTTTTTGTATAATAGTTTTGAAGTTTTTCAAGATTTAAATTTCGTAAACTCATCTTATTTGCACAAATTAAAATGGACAATTCTGGATCATGGTTCATTGGATGCGGTTATATCACAAACACATAAGTTGAAGTTGGAATGGCACCTCTATCTATAACAGTTTTGAATCTGTTCAAGACTTTTGAATGTTCACCTAATTTACATAGCTTAAAATCCTAAAACATTGATTCATCGTTTATTGGATGAAGCTTTGCCACAAACCTATAGCTTAGAATTGAATGGCATCTCTATGCATAATAGTTTTGGAGATATTAAACTTTTAAATTTTTCAGTGGCCGAACTTAGCATAATTTGAAATTTTACAACTTTATTTACTGTCCCTTATATTGACAGGTGTCACAAACCTGTATATGTATATTGCAATTTTGTCTCTATATGCAATAGCTCGGAAGAGATGGAGTTTTTTAAAAATTTTGATTGACCCTAAATTTCATCATTTTAAACGTCATGACTATTTCAAAGCAGGTGCCCATTTTCATTGGTATATAAGTCCACATGACAAATTTGGTGGTTTTCAGAATAATATTGTCCGAGAAAAACTCCGGACAAATCTGGTCTCAAAGAGAGAGAAAAGGAAAGAAAATGTTGTAAAGCGTTCAAATTTGTTAATTCCTCTAACTTGCATGATTTTGACAGCTACATAACTGACAATAAGTCCATGTAATAGCCCATTTTCACAAACTTATTGGTAACAATTGTAATTGTGTCTCTATGTATATTAGTTTCGCAGATATTGAGGATTTGAAAGTTTTTATGGCCCTTATTTGCATATTTTTTAATATGTCGATTATTCCAAATCAGGAAGACAACTTGTTCACTAGCTCTGTTACCATGCCTAGTCTAAACACCGTAGCCTGCATGGTGTCCGAGAAACGCTTCACACATATATACATATATACATATATGAAAGCCCATCCTCACAACCTTATGGCTAGTACTTGCAATCTTGTCTATAGCTATCATAGTTTGGAAGATATTAAGGATTTAAATTTTTCAATTCCACAATTTGCATAATTTTGACAGCGACAAATCTGACTATAGGTCCATGTAATATCCCATCCTTACAAACGTATAGACAATACTTGGACTTGTCTCTATCTATCATAGTTTTGAAGATACTGAGGATTTAAGTTATTCATATCCATAATTTGCATAATTTTGACAGCTACGAATCTGACAATAAGTCCAAGTGATAGACCATTCTCACAAACCTATTGGTAACATTTGCAACTGTGTCTCTACGTGTAGTAGTTTCCAAGATAATGAAGATTTAAAATTTTGAATGGTCCTTATTTGCATGAAATTAAACAAGTCAATTATTCTGATTCATAGACATAACTTTCCTACTAGCTCTGTTACCATGTCAAGTTTAAACATTGTAGGTTGCACAGTGTCTGAGAAAAGCTGCTGGCAATTTATGTGACGGAAAGAAGAAGAAGAAGAAGAAGAAGAAGAAGAAGAAGAAGAAAGAAATAAAGAAAGAAAGAGAGAAAGAAAGAAAGAAAGAAAGAAAGAAAGAAAGAAAGAAAGAAAGAAAGAAAGAAAGAAAGAAAGAAAGAAAGAAAGAAAGAAAGGAAGAAAGAATTTTTGGGAAAACAGTATGTCTGTGTTCGCACCCAGGTATAATTATTACCTTTGAGCTACGCGATTTTTGCATTATTCTGGTTGGCTGTGCAGTTCATATCTCATCCTTGTACGTAATTCTATATCCAGAATTAGATTGACATACAGTATAGCACCTTAATTTTCAACCGTTATAAACATAGTTTACGTCGCTACTCTTCTAAATACCTTGAGAATGAATCAACAGCTCTACCTATTGCTTCCCTGGGCTGCAAGCAGGGAACCTGGTCACTGATCTCCTGTATAATCATTGACGAAATGGAGAAACGGACGAAATTGACAATTAGTGGACAATCTCTGTTAATTCTCGTAGAAAAAAGTTGCAAGCCAGACACATCGGCGCCAGGTTTTTCAGGGATAATAAGACCCTGATGGTGCCATTTTCACATCCCTCGGAATTATCAATAGTTTGTCTGTAAGTCTCTTAAAGTTTTTTTTTGTTTTTTATTTTTTTATTAATTTAAACAAATGGATACCTTTAAGTTTTACTTCAAAATACAGCATCAACGTTTTGGGCCAAAATTATTACCAATCTTGGGAGTGACCGACCGGATTTGTTATGCCGGGTCGGAAATTATGTCCCCCACCCCCTCCCCCTTTTCAGCAACATCACAGCGATACCAGGATGTGCGTCTCGACAGTCTATATGTGATTTTATGAGCACTTATGTTGGAAAATGTGAGAACGCCTGCCTGCTAATGGATGTGTAATGATAAATTACTTACTGTCTACATGTTTCTGTTTTTCTTCAACTGCTCTGCACTTTTCGCATCCCAGTCAGGATAATTTTATTCCTAAACAGCCTGCAGACTGATATTAGCTGTTAATGGCACCTGCAGGTTGCATTACCAATCGCATTATATGTCTGTTGTTTAAGGTTTCAAGCGGCCTCAGCAACAACAAGTATACAAAAGGCCACATCATGTAACAGACAAGATGCACAGATACCAAGCCTATTATGTTTCTACCACATTGTCCAACCAGTGTCTATTTGCCACATAATCATAAATGTAAAATCGACTGGACATGATTTCCGAGCATCCACAAACTAAAAGACCATTCTCGGATGCATTGTTAACGATCTGGTATATGTGATATGTCACTCTTTTTATATAATGGAAAAATGTGATAGAATTCCAACCATACTTTCTAATACTGGTTGATTCTATTCAATGCTCACATCACTTATATTTTAGATTTATGACGGACGCATCATGTAGTTACTACTAATATTATTGTTATTGTTATGAGTAGTAGTAGTAGTGGTAGTAGTAGTAATAATAATAATAATAATAATAATAATAATAGTAGTAGTAGTAGTAGTAGTAGTAGTAGTAGTAGTAGTAGTAGTAGTAGTAGTAGTAGTAGTAGTAGTAGTAGTAGTAGTAGTATCTTATAATGCAACAACGGAAAGCAGTTTTCTAACAGGCGGCCTTTTTCTTTAAATTATTTATAAATACGTAAGTGGATAGTTTGTAAAAATAAAAAAATCTTCTCTACTCCTGAATTTTACACATAGAATAAAGAAACTAGATTGCCTTGCTTTATCCAAAACACAAAAAGTAAAAGATTCTCTTAATGTTTTCCAACCAGAGTCCTTGAAATTTGTGTTCAATATACAAAGTCCATGCAGCCATTATTATTATTATTATCATTATTATTATTATTATTATCATCATCATCATCATCATCATCATCATCATCATCATCATCATCATCATCATCATCATCATCATCATCATCATCATCATCATCATCATCATCATCATCATCATCATCATCATCATTATTATTATTATTATTATTATTATTATTATCATTATTATTATTATTATTATTAATGATGATAATTATAATAATAATAATAATAATAATAATAGTTCTACAAACGCTATGATTGGACACTCTAATCGTGCCGAACGCTGCATGATTTGATAGTCTAACTCTGCCGAACACCGCATGATTTAATATCAAATTATACCGAACGTCACTGGATATGAAATATTGAATTTAAGTCTCACTCCTTGATACACGTACCCTCCTGTCTTCCACTGGTACTGCTTCTTTGACCACTACGCCCATGAATATCAACATTATGTCTGTGTGCCAACACGAACATTCTGTTTTTCCTAGAATTCCTTATTTCCTTCTATCGTAGTTTTCTGTCTTTCTTCTTTACTACCAAATTTAGTATCTCGTACACTATTACACTCAGAAACTTCAAACTTGCCATGAATATAGGTCTATACCTGCATTTGTGCCTTTTAATAAAGAGGAGAAAATATGTTGAATATAATGCAAATTAGGGCCATTTGAATTTTTAAATCTTGAATATATCCAAAACTGTTATAGGTGCAGGTAACCAATCGAACTTCAATTTATAGGTTTGTAGCACTGCACATGTTTCTTATTTACATGGGAATTATGCAGGTCAAAAGTTAAGGTCATTTGGTCCTTTAAAATTTTCGTCTAGCCATAAGTCTGTCAATTTTGAAACAATTTTGACCATGTTGAATCCAAATTATTGTCATTGCCACACTGCATGTTTTTGTAATTGACAAGTGATTCTGACCTTTCAAAGTTTTATCTGGCCATAACTTGGTAACTTTTCATCTGATTTGGCTAATCAAGGGCTTAAATTGTAGATATTGTAACACTGTATATTTGTGTACCTAACAGGTGACCTCTAAAGATGAAAGGTCAAGGTCGTTTGGACCTTCAAAAATTTTAACCAGCCATAACTGGAACGATTTGCATCCACTTTTAATTATGTTGGACTCTATTTATAGGTATTGCAACAATGCACATTTTTGTATTTCACGTATGACATATAAAGGTCAAAGGTCAAGGTTATTTGGTCCTTTGAAATTTTTCCGTAATCATAACTTGATCAATTTTCATCTGATGTGGTTCATGTTTGGTTTAAATTGTACATATTGTAAAAGTGTACATTTTTGGGACTTACATGTGACCTCGAAAGGTCAAAGGTCAAGGTTATTTGGCCTTTTGAAATTTGACATCTTGCCATACTTGGTCAATTTTCTTCCAATATTAGTCATGCCGTCTTCAAATTGCAGGTATTGCAATACTTGCATACTCTTGTTAATTTGCATGTTACCTTCGGAGGTCAAAGTTCAAGGTCATTTGGCCCTTGGAAATTTTCGTCTGGGCATATTTACAACTTTTGAAGGCACACCGCCAGATTTGATTTGTAGCAAATCTTCTGTTCTAGTTATAATATGCTGCTTTAAATACAATTACGTACTAAACGAATGAATGTTAGAAAGATTGGAGTAAATATTGACGGGTTCAGGAGTAAATATTTTCACCGGAATCAAAATGTTTCGCATCCAGCACCATGACTAACTTTTTAGTTTTTATCATTTATCCAGGTGTATCTGAAACATAACTTTGTGTAAAAAATGGAAATAGTCACGAACAACTTGAGGGAATAAAAAGCAGAAAATATTTGCAATTAGTGCCACATGACGACGGGGTCATATGGCAAAGTGCCAGCAAAACCTACCGTTGAAAAAATTAACTCTCATTGATTAATGCATGCTGGTATTCCACACCAAAGCATGTACAATATGAAGCATTTTGTCCATCTTTCTCAAAACCTTTATGTACAGTTACAAAAACTGTTGCCATATAAGCTTGCGCAATATATTTCTTTACTTATTTACTTGCTTGCTGACTGGTTGTTTGCTTGCTTTTGTTGTGCTTGCTTTCCCAGTCAGTCTCTTACAGGACATGAGGAGCCCCTGAGGGAGAGAGGACTAAATAAATTTAATTCGAAATTACGTGTGAAAAACGTGTTTTGTACGCACTAGTGCAAGCCGTGAACACCAATTAATTATGTTTGTGTGTCTTCATATACTGATCTTCATGTGATCATCTTACAGCGCTACAATTATAGCAAGCACGACTGGACAGATTTTTCTTTGAAACTTTATATTTGGGAGCATCATAACATGAAATGCTTGTCAATATTTGTGTGTGCCGTGTGTTTAATAATTGAGAATGAATGACATGACAGCAACATATTGACCTAAAGGATCTTTATTGACAAGTATTGAAAACACAATACAGTTTGCAAAACAATGTGCTGTTTTCAGTGCTTTTGGAAGTTTATGGATTTCAAGTATATCAGTGCACTCTGTACTTTTTATTCACATGGTAAAATACACTTTCTATCCATTAACTGAATGAATATAGATATATACACTGACTTAGTATTCCACATCAATCATGTGACGGACTCGGCACACTATTCCCGAAGCCTTTGGCAGTCAGGCACACATGAGCACAGACAAACATAGATAGATAGATAGATAGATAGATAGACAGACAGACAGACAGACAGACAGACAGACAGACAGACAGACAGACAGACAGATAGATAGATAGATAGATAGATAGATAGATAGATAGATAGATAGATAGATAGATAGATAGATAGATAGATAGATAGATAGATAGACCACCAGGTTTGCAGATAGATAAGTAGACAGGTGAACAGGTAGAGACAAACAGATTGGTTGGTGGGTTGGTTGATAGGAAGAAAGGTTTGTAGCAAAATATATGGAAAGGGAAAACATGAAGACAAAATTGCAATCAGGTGTGGTAGGATAGATAGATAGATAGATTGATAGATAGATAGATAGATAGATAGATAGATAGATAGATAGATAGATAGATAGATAGATAGATAGATAGATAGATAGATAGATAGATAGATAGATAGATAGATGTTTTCTTCTCGCAGGCCACCAGGTTTGCAGATATACGCGTAGACAGGTAGACAAGTGCAGACAGATAGACAGGTTGGTGAGTAGACTGGAACTGACAGAAAAGCAGGCAGGCAGACAGACGGACAGGTAAGATTGTAAGGACATCTCCTAGTACTGCTCTGCAGAAATGAATTTTGTAGCTAGCAAGAGAAACAGCCGAGTGACACGGTACATAACTATTGGTCCTAGCCGCTAACGTAGATGTATAGAAAAAAAAGTTGGGCCAATTGGCGGGTGAGTAGTTGTAGATGGGTATATAAATTTGGGCCTGACCAGGTAACTGGGAGAATACACAGACAAGTTACTCCATAGGACATGGTAGATAAACAGGTTTGCATGTTAAGAGATCAGTAGAGATGGACAGACAGAAAAAATTGGTAGATCAGAACGCCTGTAGGTTAGTTAATCAGCATGGACACAGTGGAGGGGTCATTCTGATCTCAAGTGTATCGTTCGCGAATGCTTCCTGGCGGCATCCTCATAAACTATTTTTATTTCTGGAGAAGGGAGGCAATTAGAGAAGAAGGCAGGACAACAAATATTTGGACGGTAAGATAGAAAATTAGGTATGTAATCTATGTAGGCAGACAGACAGACAAACAAACAGGTAGGCAGGAATATATGTAGAAGCATAGGTAGGCAGGCACGCATTGAGTAAATTTGTGGTTCAGTAGAAATTTAGGAAGGTGGTTAGACAGGTAGAGTGGTGTATGCACTGGACCAGGAAGGTATGTGCAGAAGGAATATATGTATATATATATGTATATGTGTGTGTATATATACATGTATATGTTCAGGGGGGGGGGGGGGAAATGCAAAAACTAGAAGATATGTGTAACACAGAGCATGGTGGACAAAATTCATTTTTTTTTCAGAATTCTGTTTTCTCAAATGTGTACTGTATATATTTATATATATATATATATATATATGTGTGTGTGTGTGTGTGTGTGTGTGTGTGTGTAATAACATAAATGTGTGCATGCATACATAGGCATTATTGACTTACGATTATGAAACTTTATATAAATTTTATAATATATACAGATGAACCCAATTTCACCAGGATATTTTTTTTTATAAAATAAAGATAAACATTGCACCATAACACAATACTCATAATAGCACATATAATTGCACTGAGTGCAAGTCTTTCTATGTTTTTGCTGAGAAAGAGATGCCTTGATACCGCCATTGTACTGAATAAGACAACAGGACCCTAGGACTTGGTACAATCCTAGCGGAACTGATGACTGTAAAACTATTTCGTTTATACATAGAATTGTCAACGCCTGTAGTTTTCCCTGGAGATGCTGTGATTAACAACGATATCATAATAATAAAGGACCATCTCAGTCAGGAGAGTTGACTTTATATGTGAGATTGCTGCCGCAGACCCACCGGTAAACAGACGTTTCTGGTCAGCATATACGTTATATCCACATGGCGCAAACGTTATTTTGGTCATTAGTATACGTTAAAGATATAACTTGGTTAGCAGTGACTTTTTACTTTGTTAAATATAACCATTGGTTCACACATAAATTGAGATAGGTGTACATTTTCTAAAAGCTAAGAAACTGAAGAATATGTTAATTACAATGTTATAATGTTAGTTGATGGAAAATTTTACTGAACATGGGCCTAAACACAAGAGATCATAATTTACAACAAATATCTATTCAGCTCATTCAATTTTGAAGACAGGGGCCTCAAATCCGAAGTAAATTTTATGAAATGAATACAAAACACCGTCTCAGATTTTTTTTTAATTTGTGCCGTTTTGTCATCAGTCAGTTAAACGTAGCTTTCCTTTGATGTGTCATTATTCAAAATTCAAACATCTGTATCTTAGGAACAACAACAAATAGCTAAAATTCAGGACACTTTTTTAAATGCAGTGTGTTCTACAGTTTGCCTAAAATCTGATGCAGAAATACACGAAAATGAACAAGTTAAATCCAAAGTTTGTGTCAAAGAATAACGATCACTTATGTACACTGTTATGATTATTGTACGAACACTGCTTCCAAGAAACATAAACACAGTTCCCCAGTATGAATCTTTAGTTTGTATGCTGTCGAAAAAACGATACTTTATCTCTCTCAATGCCAACTGCGACTAAAGTCGAACTACCTAAGACAAGATGCTCTCAATTATCGTAAGGATACCATCCTTCTATTCTTTGTAAAGAGAATTTTTCATTCAGCTACCGGCATGTGCATAGTCTCAGTGAACATCATGGCCTGGAACGACAGCCTTTCCTTGGCGCGCTTTGGGCGCAATGCGTTTATCCTAAATTCTTTCCGTGCCACATTCTGGGCTGAGTCAACAGCTTTCCTCGGTGCGCTTTGGGTGCCATGCGCCTAAAGTGCGTTAAGAAAAGGTGTTGACCTGGACTATTATATTCTATGTAACTTTAGGTATGCTAGTAATTGAATGATAGGTCTTTTTGCAAGGAACATGAATCTGGCAACTTTCCTTTGGTTACGAGCAGCTCATGTTGAGTGATTCGACTTAAGTCGCAGTTGGCCATGACCGACTTAAGCCAACGTTGGCCCGATGAGTTCAATGACGTTGATCAACATTGGACTGCTGCTATTTTCTTTTCTTTCTTTCTTTCTTTCTTTTTTTTTTTGTTCCTGATGATAATTTATGAACTGGAACTGCTGGTATACCTGTCACTTTATTTATGCATCATTTGAGCTATCTTTTTAGAAACGTGTGTTCATCATTGGAATATCATATTGGAAACGTACACCTATTTACCTGCCTTTCGCGGTCAAAGAGCAATAACAGATAGGAGGTCACAATTAAGTCCACATCATCATTATCTCTTCCACGTTTATTAACATTGATTATTTCCGAAATAACCAATTTTAAGAGTCCTGTTAAAACAATGTACCTATATACATTCTTTTGCCTATAACTACATAACCTGCACCTTTAAATCAGTGTAATTAAACTGTATATTCAACACACAGACACAGTAATGAACCATCAAGAAAAAGTGATAACATACAAACGTGAACCAATACAAGCGCCCCCAGTATCAAAATGTCTAGTGCACCTATAAAAGTGCAAAGTGATGCAACTTAAAGCATATATGTATGAAACAATCTGCATTTTTAAGTATCTAATAGTACAATATAGGGTTAGATTGGCAGCGCTTGACGGTATTTGCATTAATTTGGCTATTTGCGTAACAAAAGCCCCAACTGGATTTGTTGTCAAGCAAATAACTAAATATTATGTCAATAATCACCTTCAAATGCTGTCACCTGGGGTCTTAAAATGGCTTTGGGGAGAAAGGTACTAGTAACTTGCAAATTAATTGTCATGTATCAAAGCGGCAACCATATTTTTATGCATCTCGGAGATACTCTTTGTTTGGCTTTTGATACTTAAAAGTTCCTTTTTACCTCTTAAACTAATAAGTTGTCAGACAGTGTATCAATAGATGGTGATTTTCAACCGAATCATCACCACTTATTAATACACCTCCCAGTCTCGCTTCGGTCTATTCTTTTCCCGTTCCTCTTTCAGTTTTTTCTTTCTTAACCGTTCTTTCTTTCTCCTCATCTTCTTTGCCCTTTCTTTTCTTTGAATTTTTCTCTCGTATTGATATAAGGAAATCCCGTATTCATCAACAAACTCAACAATTGTACTATTGGCTGAAATGAAAAAGCTCAAGAAGCCATGTTCACTGTCCATAAACGGTACTGTAATATTCACCTTTTTAAGTCTCTTTTTTAGCCCCAACGTGGGCTGGGCCATATCCGCACCTCCTCCGCCAGAGTTAAAATAATCAACTCCTGATTTATTCTTAAATTGCAAATGCTGTTGTGTGCGATCATGTCCACTGATATAAAAGTCAACTTGATATTTCTGTAAGTATGGATCTATTTCTTTGCGAAGCTCGTTGGCAGGACCATAGAACCCAGCACTATATACGTAACGGTGGCCTATGACAAAGATCCACTCGGCATCCGATTCCCTAAGCTGTCTTTTAAGCCAGCGCACTTGGCTTTCTTTACGTTTTTCATTCTCTGTGATACAGTCAGTATCTAACACAATAAACAGGGCTTTGACCTCCCCTTCCACCTTGCGTTCGTAAGAATAGTACAAGTCGGGCATGTGCCATCTCAGTTCTTTGTTGGCAAAGCTGACCAGGTTATTCTCATGTTTGAATGAGGAATCGTGGTCTCCCACCGTTATTAACCAAGTCAAGTTTTTCAGTGTGTCATGTTGGTATATATCTCGCCATTTGTGATCAAAGCACGAATCATTCTCACTCTGCGCGCCATGAGGGTAGAAGTTGTCGCCAAGGCTGATGATGAAGGCGGGATCGTGTCGCGCTGCGTACTTTGACATTGCCATGGCAACCTCCAACTGCTTGGCTTCCCTCTCTTTGACTCCCCATCTTCCAAGCGCCAAAACTTTTAGGCGCCCGTCTGAAAAGAATGTGACAATGTGCATTAATTTGAATACCTTGGGAAAATTAGCTTTGTCTTTCTCGCTTTTGTCCCTAATGTTTTCATCGTATTCCATTCGTAACAGTTACTAAAATGGGGCAACTACTAAAGTGTCCCTTCGCTGCCTTTTATTTAGCCTGAGTGAAGATCAAAGTAAGGTAATACTTCATAACTTAAAACATTATGATCAGTGACACCATTTTAAAACACGTACCTCCCTTCGTTACATTGGGAATTACACCGGACCAAGTGCAGTCCCCCACTCGGCACACGAAGTCATCATCGGCCCCACGAGCTGAAAGAAGCAATAACCATAGCTCAACAGGTACTCAAAGGTATAGCAGCCAATAAATTTGATATCAGGGTCACGTGGAGGGTCGCGTATCAAGTCATGTGGAGTTTAGATTTCCAATTATATTTAGTTTCAACCATCTAAGCTCATAAGGAAACTAAAAAGGCCCTTTTTCAGTATCTATGGATAAATGAAATAGTCGAGCATTGCTTAACAACCTTTATTGTTAACATAAGATACTTACGTAATCTTTTGTTTACGGTGCAGATTATTTCTTACGAATATATCGCTCAAGTTCCATTGTTCCCCATATATCAAACTGTCAAAGCTATTAGGATAAGAAACACACGCAAGTATAGAAACAAGTCACTTTAATTGGTCAATACGTCTTCTGTCATGTCAGCGAAGGATTTGTGTTAGTAGATTAATGACTTATGAATCAACGCGGCCGCAAGCGGCCTTATAGTTACGAGATCAAGAATCTACTGGTACTCGTCCTCTCTCTTTAATGTAATATGAATTCCACAAACATACACGGTCACTACATTCAACATCATTGTTTGAGATCAGGTTTATCGTAAAAAAAGCATCATTTGTACATGTTAACGTAATCAACTGCTTCGATTTTTTTTACTCAAAACCAACAGGGGTTACTCTGGCTTTATCTTGTCACTTTTCTTATCATCGTGGTTCTCTTTTCCCAGTGTGCTAGCTGTTCATGTTGGATTAGTTTTCGAACAAGCCAATTTTAATATTTTCATATATCTTATATGATGCTCTTGATACTTTTTCACCGCACTATTCATGCCAATTGTTTCATGGGGCAAACATTTGGATTCATTTTAAAGAAATTAGTATTGTTAATATTATATAGTTATTTTTTCTGCAACATATTGCAAAGCACCTTATTTTGAGTTCGAAGCCCTTACAATAATTACAGTATGGAACTGTCGATTTGTTCATTAATTCATATATCGTGACATATGTATTCGTTTACATATTATGTAAGCGGGTTTGTGTGTGTGTGATGTGTTTGGGTGTGCTTGTGTGTGTGTGTGCGTGTGTGTGTGTGTGCGTGTGTGTGTGTGTGCGTGTGTGTTTACCAACCCTTCCTTGGGGCAAGCAAAAACACCGTCAAGATCCCGAAGCAAATAAGCTCCATTTAACATCGGATTTGCCTTCAATTTTCTCTCAGTTAATGCTGTCTAGTCACGATCAGTGACAGAAGCACCCGGATACGACGAGCTAAACTGTGAAACAGTGCCCTTGACCTCCCATTCAGCACGGACCGATATTTCCCTTCCGTATGATCTTGTACTTTCAAGTGCCTTTCAAATAGACGACGCTAGAAACAGAAAGAAAAAAGTAATATATATGAAATTAATCGACGCGTGCACAAGGTACAAGTTAACAATTTTTGGTTCATAGAATATGCATTTTGTGTAGGTTTTTACAACAGTTATATGACTCCTTATTATTGCATTATGCCATTTAGGAACGCCACACTGTTTATGAATATTTATTGCATCAGACGTGTCACCATCCTAGACTCAAAATGGAGGATTTTTACCTTTTAATACAATATAGAATAATTGTATTTTCATGGGAGATGCTGAAAAGTTTGGTGAATTCCATGCCAAATTCAGAAATCCAAATTTCATGCCAAAAAAGTAAAAACCATATTCTAAGAAAGGTGGAAAGACCTGACAAGTATGTAAAAGTTTGCCTTCAAATATTCCCAGCTAACCACTGTTTATCTTTGCTGCCATAATGGAGTCCAACACAGTTCATGATTCAAGCGCATCTAATCATGAGATAACACTGCCACAAAATCACAAAAAATGACCTTGAAATGTTCAAATCTTCATACATCATGCGCAAGCAATGACCAAGAGACACCAGGACCGATGTGCGCAAAATGTCTCTGCTGACCTTGAATTTAGGACAAGGTCATTTCCCTTCCAAATTGAAGCCGATCCTGTTAAAGATGTAAAAACTATGAAAGTTTCTTGATTCTCACACATCTGTTTCTCCTGATATCGTGCGCAGGAGTTTCAAAGTAAATTGACCCAGGTGAACTTACTCTTGAGTCAATGTCATTCTCTTTCAAACCTGAATTCACATTTGGAAACAAAAACCAACTGTAAAAGTTTTGTGATCAAAGCTTATCTGGTCCGTCTGATATTCCTTACATTTAAAAAAAAATGAATGACCCTGGTGACCTTGAAATCATGTCAAGGTCACAGCCTTCACACCTGAGCTAGACCCTTCCAAGGGTGATTAACTGTAAAAGTCTTATAATCTTCTCTTATTCAGTTCTCAACATTTCATGCACAATACATTTATTAAAAAGACAAATTGGCTCAGGTGACCTCCAAATTAGGTCAAGGTCTCTGTCCTTCAAACTTGACGAAGGCCCTTACAAGGGTGATTATCTGTAAATGTATCATGATCCTAGTAATTGTGGTTCTCCTGATATTACGTGCTAGGAATTCATTAAGAATTGACCTAGGTGACCTTAAATTTGGGTCAAGGTCATTGTCCTTCGAGCTTGACGTAAACTTCAATAAGGGTGATCAAACAAAAAAGTTTCATGATCCTAGCTTATCTTGCTCTTCTGAAATCGTGCGCAAGAACACGGGACACACGGACGGACGTAAGCATGCATTCACACAGCGACGCAGGCGATAACAATATCCCGCGGGCCTATGTGGGGAAAAAGTCGGCCATATTATCTGCAGTAAGATTAATGCCTGGCGCTTTATAAAACTAATATAAAACCTGTGTACGTCTGCGGTTTGCGTGTCCGTGTCTGTGTCAGTGTCCGTGTGTATGTATGTAACAAGAGGTAAGTCTATCATGGCAGCGACCCGTATTATCTTTTCTTTGTTTTAAGAATAATAGTGTAAATTTGCCTGCTGTTTATGGCACAGTCATAAAAAAATATTATGTCGACTAAGCAATTTTGTTCACAATTTAAAGAGAAAGCTCATCAATCTCCATCCATGAAACGACATTGTTCACGTTTATACTGGACTGGAGTGTTCTTTTGGCACTTTTGCTCAATTTATTTTGCAATAGAATTGTAATTAAAGACAGTTGAGAAAGAAATCAGTAAAACATGACAATTTTGCTTACCCATACTCCTGCTGCAATCTTATCAATGCATCGCATTCCCTTCTCCACTTTCAATCAACCATCCATTGCCCTTGTAATTCGTACCCAACTAAATATGGTAATTGATTCTTTAAATATGACAGAAGCGGCCCCAAAGCAGATATAACTGACACATCATCGCAAAGTGTTCCATTGTCGTGTACAACGGTTAGTTTGTTTACGTCTACATATATTGACCAATCACAGAGCTCAGCACAGAGTTTGAAAGTGGAGACTTGAGAAGGGCTTTTATTACGCCAGTTACAAGAAACCTAATACTACCCTCCATTTACTTGTTGCATTAAGAGCACGAAGTACAGAACCTAGCACTTTGTCATGCTTTGCTCGAACGTATCGTTCACATCGTGACTTCAGTACACATACTGGAGAATACAAGTATGCCTGAAATAATTTTAACAATACAGTTGATTTCAATATATTTTATTGACAAAAATCGATTAGAAAAAGGCAAACCCTGTATGAATAAAACAAAAAAATATTACAGTGAACACTAAAGACTCTCAGGCAGTGTATATACAATGCAATATATGCTATAGTGTGCACAAGGTATACCCACAACTTCTCAAAATTCAAAAAGAGGGGCGGAAAAAAGAAAAGAAATGAAAGGCATGGTACTACACAGTAACATAGACAGACATATGTAAGATGAGACTGAGGACATGACAATAGAGATAGTGGGGAAAAATACAACAGTGCAGTTAGATACATTTGCATGTATAGTAGTCCCTCCTTTGAAAGACCACTCCTCTGGGAGACCACCTCCTTTGAGAGACCACAATTGTCAGGTTCCTCTATAGTACCTTTCATGTTATTTATACCTCCTTTGAGGGACCACCTGCTTTATGTGACCGCCTTTTGGGTGGCACTAGGGGCGGTCTCTCAAAAGAGGGACTACTGTATCACCCATCAATTTACATAATGTCTTGACATTTCAAAAATTGCAATTAGTGTCTGTGAAATGTGTCGCTCCCCACTCACAACCCCCTACTTCAAAATGGGGGTACTGTGTTGAAGGTGCAAATTTCACCATTTCAAATTAAAAAGAGCCATAATAAATTTTTCATGTTTAGGAGCATGACAAGGTTTTTAGATACTACCTGTACCAGGTAAAATAGAATCTTGCTTCGCATCTTGGTCCAATCCTTTTCTTAATGGTTCGATTCAAAGTATTGGAATTAAACATTGACATCAGACTTTCCCATTTAGCTTCATGCAATTTGCATCTTCCACTCACTGATTTATCAAATCCTACCGCCAATATAATGTTGCCAAAAGGAAGCGGCCTGAAACTCAGTCATTAACGTCTTTGTGCCAATTTTGAAATTAGTATCAAGAACATTTAAATGAATCAATCGTTGTTCAGTATTACTTGCTAACGAAATGGATATAAGGTTTGGTCCCGTTATTATCAGAAGCAACTGTCCTGATCATGAATCAACCTTTAAACCAAAATAGCACATTATGTTCTCAAAAGGGCAATGAACAATTAAAATCTTATTTTGTTCTTCGTGTTGTGACCCTGGTAACACTGGTGGCAACTATCTTAGAACATTGAGTTGAATCAAAAGAGGCATCCCCATGTGAACAGGAATAAGTTTTGGTTTGTTTTTTTTGTATAGGTATGCCTAGTATCTGTATGATGAAGCTCCACCGACTTGCAAAAGGAATTCAATGTGGCTTTAGGCTGACAGATGTAAACGTACTCTATTCACAGACAAAAAGCGGGTTTTCTCTCAAAAAAAACTGCCAAAACATACAGAAAGTGCATACAAAAAGCCCTGATGCTATCGAAGTTCCACTGGTATACAGAAGGTTTTCCAAGGTCATCTCGGTCCCTAGCTATGCACATTTAATCAAATGGCCAAGCTTGTATCATTTCCAGTCTACGAAAATACTGACTGTTCTAGGAGGAGATATGCCTGAAGTTGTTAATTTGATATGTGTGACCTTGATGTCCAGTAATTTGTAGAATATGCTGTTGATAAAACCAAACGAATATGTCAAAGATATCCCTGGAGAATTTACACGAAGTGTTTGAAGAGGTCTGTACTGATTGAGGAGTATGGCTAATATATTCAGATGTACGTCATGGTAATATAAAAGTTTGTGGTTGTTAACAGCGGTCAAGAGCTTCATGAACTTTATATTAAAACAGATGGCATTTTTCTTCACACTGACTAAATGAAATGCCCGTGTAAGACCGAAAGTAAGAGGCTACAGCATAGTGAAACGGTAGTACCAGGTGAGGCCTGTGTTGATTTGCAGCGTCACCCTGCATTTTAAGACATTAGTCAACCTATCCCTATTCTTGGCAAGGACCGAAACAAATGTAAGGCGCGGTCTGTACTTTGTGCACTAAAACACAATATAGTTGTAATAGAAATAGAAATTCTATATTCTAGAAATGTAGATGGCGTGAAAAAGACTGGTATTAGTACATAAAGACACAATCACATATTGAAACTGACCTTGTCGAAATGGCTGCTTGAAGATAAACTTCATTTAATTAATGGTGGATCTCTAATCGGAGATTCCAGATTATGAAAATATTAAAGACGGACATCATGCCCAAAGAAGTGAAATATGATCAAAAGAGATTAACAAAGACGTGGTTTCATCTTTGCAGTGCCAATACAAATCCATGCAAAAGTTGTGAGTACATCCCTAACGTGCTTCAAATACATTCAGTGATGGGGACAAAATAAAAAGTTAAGCACTTTGTTCCACCCAGCTAATTTACAACAGAAGATGCAGACTGTACGTTTATTACATCAGACATGGCTACCTGCGATTTTTGTTGAATTACTTTTGCGGGCGTGGGCAAATTGCAATCGCACCTGGAAAATTGGTGTTCCACGAATTAACAGACACAAGCAATCATAATGATAAACAAAATAATAACCCTAACCCTGCCCGGATCAGAATTAGACTGAGACAACAGCTTTCCTCGCAAGAGTTGGCATATTTTTCCCAGCCCGTGCCAAAGAAAGCTGTTGACTTACGGTATACTCTTGTAATCAGTCTAACCTACAGTTTTCACCTAACGAGTTCCCTATTGTTGAGAATTTGCACGTCAAAAGCTGTGGCAGACGACAATTTACATCTGGGTGCCTTTGGGCTATTTAAGCGGGGAGGGTTTAATGTTAAAGGCGAAATGACGTGCATCGAGTAATTTTCTTTCCGGTGCATTTCATCCATATGACTTTTTCTGTCTTGTTACACACTCAGCTTTTTTTTGTAACCATAGATAAGTAATGATATTCATCTCTCACATTTATCTTTACCTTCCCAGTTGATTCCTTTAGCATACAAGAAGTACAGAAATACATGATCCATATTCATTAATTCCAAACCCAACAATGACAGCAAAGATATCCCAGACTTGCTAAAGCATACCAATGTGAAGAAACAAATGTCACTCCTGACTTGAGACAAGCAGTCACCCATAAAAGGCAACTGGTGGTTTTAAACCGGTCCTCTCAACCTTAGAAATAGTCATCATTAACTGCAGACACTAGCTCATTTCCAAAATGTATAGGCCTAAAAACCAAAAACACAAACTTCATTACTTCTGCCAAAAATAAAAAGAGACCTGTTAGGCCTATCACCTTTTAGTTCTCCAGACTTGTCAGTCACCTAAGTTTACAGCAGAAGAGTAAAGTAGGCCTACATCGTTTTTGTGATATTTATGAATCTGGAACATTACAAACACACTCTACCTCCACTACAACTATGAGTCGGAGAACAAAGCCCACAGCACAACATAGCCAATGAAGTAATTTCAAAAAGTACAGAAATACATGATCCATATTCATTAATTCCAAACCCAACAATGACAGCAAAGATATCCCAGACTTGCTAAAGCATCAACATTTCTTTTCTAATACCAATGTGAAGAAACAAATTTCACTCCTGACTTGAGACAAGCAGTCACCCATAAAAGGCAACTGGTGGTTTTAAACCGGTCCTCTCAACCTTAGAAATAGTCATCATTAACTGCAGACACTAGCTCATTTCCAAAATGTATAGGCCTAAAAACCAAAAACACAAACTTCATTACTTCTGCCAAAAATAAAAAGAGACCTGTTAGGCCTATCACCTTTTAGTTCTCCAGACTTGTCAGTGAATGCATTATCGTGATTTAAAAAAAAAGTCAGCTCAATATGGATATTATGTTCATTTTATTTTCAATTTGTTGTTCATGGCAGAGGCTCTTGACGTGGTTTCAAGAATTAGTTCCTTAATCTTTGAGGGATTCGAGAGCCAATTTCTAATTTTGCTTGGGTCTTCTTTTTAATTTTCTTTTTGTCCTGAAGTCCAGGACCTGGATATCTTCTAGATCTGTCATAAGAACGACTAAAGCTGTATGATGTTTGTATTATAAAGATTATACCACCCTTATAGTGACGAGTATGGGGCTCAATATAAGCACTTATATTTGCTTCACTACGACGTGACCAGTTCACCAGTTAAGCTCAAACAAACAAAAAAGATTTTTTCTTACAATTTGTTACCTATTGAGTAGCATATTTCAGTTTGCAGCATAGAGTCGGTATTGTCGTAAGACACTTCTCGGGTTCACTCAACCCTGACCTCATTCTTTAAAAAGTGGTCTTAGTTACGCAAAATCTCAAGGAAAAGTATGTTTGAATGTATCCTCTGACAGTTATGTCGTTGAACGATTCAAATGCATTGAGAACAAAAACCAGATATGTGAGTATACTCTGTGGAGAAAAAAAGTTTGTGACAAAAGCCTGTCGCTTCTTATCACCAGATGTTAAGGTAAGATAAAAGCATTTTCTTTTCATTTGAAGTCATGTGAATCATTCCAGTCCTGGTCACAACAATAGCCACACATATCCCAATCATTTTATAAGAGACCAGTTCCATATTCCTGATGCGAAGATTTTTTTAAAACTACCAACATGCCTCTTCTAAATAGGGCGGATCAGGATAAAGTAAATAATCTGGATCAAGAACTTTCCTGGCCACACTTTGGTCGCTGACAAAGTGTGCCGAATTCGATTTTGTTGTTGTTGTTGTTGTTGCTGTTGTTGTTGTTGTTGTTCTTGTTGTGTGTGTGTGTGTGTGTGTGTGTGTGTTTTCGTTTAAATTACTGCCGACCGTCATGGACAGGGTGGCTACTTTTCTAAAAAAAAATGTGAATGACAGCTGCACGTTTCGTGTGACAGGTTCTGTTCGGTCCTTTACCAGCTGGTACCATGGCAAGGTCTGAAAGTATACTGCAGCACACACAGGCAACTGCACAGAGATTTAATGTAAAATCTGTTGTATTGGTTCTTCAGTTTATACCGTTCTGTTATGCAAGATGTGCAAAGCAATGAGCAGTGGGCCAAGAGTACTTTTCCCTCCTGCCCTTTATCTTTAAGCCTATAATTTAAAAAAATATACACACAGTACATTTTTATTGCTATTTCCCCTCCAGCCCTAGCTTTTTTAGAGAAAGGTTCGTAAAACTAAAATTAAAAAAACAAACAAACAAATACTACCTCCCAACAAAGCTATATGTTAAGCCCGTTTCGAAATCATCACTTTAGGGTTATTAATTGGCAAAGCTTTATAAATCTGAAACATTCGGCCAAATCATGTCTAGACTATACGAAAGAATCGGTCTCACAATTTACTCTCTCTAATATAAACAAATACCTCCCTAGCTATATCATTAATTTGTACAACACTGTTCTCGATATGTTTCTCTGCATGTCACTTTCCGATAGGTCAAAAGTATTTCCTGAAAATGCAATAAATAAATCAGGACGGCCACATAATTATCAAATTTGAATTTCCTAGATTTATACATTCGTACAGACACAACAAACAGCTAATTGATGATTAAGACTGTTCACGTTTTTAATATTTGTAATATCATGCCATAATTGTACGTGTAATACTGTTGTTATTGGCTTGTTAACGTTGCTATATATTTGTAACAACTACATGATTCTATTATAGCTAGCTGTCAGCTCACAATATTGCATATCATAGACAAAATTGATTTGTTCATTATCACCTGACATCTTCGTTTAATTATACTAAAACATGTAACTTTTGCTAGCTTCAGACTATAATTTACCAAAAATAGTCGAGCGGCATGCATGGTCTGACTATAATGTGAAAAGCATAGTTGAAAATTGACGGCTGATTTAAAAAGTTGGAAGATTCCGACATTATTTTTAAGAAGGTCCATTTGTCCTTGTAAACCACACAAGCAAATAAGTGACACTTCCACTCTAAGTGGTACCATATTACCACAAGACTGTTATGCATGGATGTAGGATACATGAATCTTATGCAAAAGCCATTATGCAGAGCAAAACATCAAAATACCATATGCGGGTTACTGCTAACTAGACTTCACGAATTTGATTGAATTCTGTGCATAGGGAAATTCGGTAGACTGGATTTCTGATTTCTTAATAAAAGCACACAAGGCTAAACGTACTCTGCAACGGTCATTAAAATAAGTAAAATTGATAATGTACATGTTTGTCGCTTCATGCATAAAGAGTATTTACGGAGCCACAAAGGGACATGAAGAAAACAAATATTTCGTACCTTCGAAATAATATTCTATGGGCATGAAATACGTATTTGGTGGGAACGAAATAAAATTCAAATTAAATCACTTTGTGTACCCTGGACAATTCTACCGTTTTTATTTTTTTGTTAAAAGCTGGCTACTCTATAAATATTTGTACAGGAGGACATTGCATCAACATTCAGTTGTGCTGGGTACTTCAAGTAAATTGCCCATTGCGTCAAAAATTAAAGAGTACATCGATTGTAATTATCTTGCGCAAACTTGAACATATTCGGTCATTTTACCATGCTTAGCTTAGGTTTTAACATGTTTAATTTTACTGGATAACCCTATATTACATCGAGATGATATTAATTTAGTGGGATCTCTAGTCACCGAGAGACACACAAGTATATACATAACACACAAGACAATACAATAGTTACCAAAACATTACCGAATCAACTGGGAATAGATATTCTGGTGATTTGCCCAGGAAAAAATCACACAAACAAACACACATCCAGACACGCATTGCTAATTACTCAATGAAACGTCGTGAGTCAATAATGTCTTGCTGAAAAGCTTCGCATATATGTAAATTGAAATCACTGGAAAAGTCATCACCGCGAAACAGGAGTATCTCAGCCATCCTTTATGTTTCAAATATATGTTAAAACATTTTCTTAAGATTATTCTGTGTTCATGTTATTTATTTTATTGAGAAAGTAGTTTTGGCCATGCTAAATACATGGATCTGCCCTGAAGCAGGTGGCTCGTCGTTTTGCTCAATAGGTGTTAGAGTAGGACCGCATTTAAATATGAATACATCCTATTTAGAGAATCCCAGGCGGGATTGTGTATGGCAGATATTTGCAAATCTTTGTCCATAGGGGTAGCGATCAGGAACTAAGGCTGTGGAAAGACGTGTTGTTTTAAATTTCGATTTAAAGATTTGAAGGGATAGACAGTCTCTCATGTCTGAAGGAACCTTGTTCCATTGTCTGATGGCATCCAAAATAAATGAGTGTTCTAGACGTAAAAAGCTAGATTGGTGGAGAGGGCGACCAGTAGGAGTTTGCGGTAAGAGGTGAGAAAGGTAGGTAGGGGTCAGGCCACTGTGCGCCTTATAAAAAAAGATTAACTTGAAATATTTGCGTCTATTAGAAAGGAAAGACCAGCCAAGTTCGCTCAACAACTTGTCATGTCACGTGAGTTGAAATCTTGGAAAAATTGTTTCAATTCGAGCCGATGGGATCGCCCTTGACCGCAACTGTCAAAGATAATGCATCCACATTCAAGTATGTGGCGAAAGAAATAACAGTAGAGTTTATTGAGAGCTTTGCAAGAATGTTTGGATTTGAATCTTTGAAGTGGGGAAACACTCTGACTGGCTTTATTTATAATCCGTGCCACATGACAAGTGTAAGACCAAATTGGGTGTGAGTGTCTGTCTCGTGGACAGGTGATCCACCCAGGGTGACGACGCGGGGGGGGGGGGGGTGCTGAAGCTGCACGCGCTTAGTAGAAAACACCAGAGATACTGATTTCATTGCATTGAATGTGGCCCCCAAGAGTGTACCCAAGCGATGTACTAGTGACAGATCTGTATTTAGGCGACAAGACTCAACAGGAATAGTGACTATTTCAGGAATGGAAGGGTCATCGGCAAACAGACGGACATCACATGTCAGATTATCAACTAAATCATTAATGTAAACCAAGAAAAAATGTGGGCTAAGAATGGGACCCGGGAGTACACCGGCTTCAATCAGTAGCCACGAGGAAGACTGACATGGAAAAGTCTGACCATGAAGACTGACCATGAATACTGACTATTTGCAATCAGTTGGACAGATAGCTTTATATCCAGGCAACGGGATGCTCTGATAAGCCAAGTTTGAAGAGGATGCCGAGTTGCCACACCTTATCAAAGGCCTTGGATACATCAGGAAATACCACTCTGAAGTCTTTTGACAGTTCAAGGACATTGTGTAAATTATGAAATAAGTAGGCAAGTTGATTATTGGTTGAGTTGCCGGTTTTAAAGCCTGATTTTTTTTAGGTGAGAATACCGTTGCTTTAGAAATATTCATGTAGGACATTGTAGACTAATCGTTCAGAAACTTTAGAGACATTGCAAAATAAAAATATCGGACGTTGACTACTTTTTATCTGCCTTTTTGACTTTTTTAATACTGGACAAACATTTGACCACTTCTGGGGGTTTAAAAAGTAAGCTTGACTCAAGGAATGTTTGAAAATTTTGGTGAGGGAGTGCCATAAGCAGCCAGCTGTGTTAATGACAAAGATATTTTCTGTACTGTCGGGACCGCAGGCTGAAGCGACTCCTAGAGAGGATAAGACTTTCCATACATTCACTTCGTCAAAAGCTTTGTCCTGTAATCTAGATTCAGTATGGTATGCAAATTAAGGAGAGGTAGGGGCATCAATATCCCATTAGGTTTTGCATTGACTGGCAAAATATGTGTTAAAAAAGTTCACATTTCCCTCGATTGGAAGTTATAGGCTTATCATCGTCGATAATCGGAGGGGGGGGGGGGGGGGCATGTCCTGAAGGACTTTAGAGCCCAGAACAGACTTTGCCAGACTCCACCATTGTTTAGGATTGATTACACAATCATTCAATTTTTGAACATAATTTTGAGAAATATGCATGGATGGAAAGTTGGATTTTTTTAACAAAGTTATGTTATTTTTTGTAGAACTGGTAAAATTTATCAATCTTTGTGTAAACATCAAGACTAAAAGGGCGGGGCATGTCAGAAGCTTTCTTGAACCATTTCCATGCACAATTTCTTCGGCGAATGTACTTCTTAGTCTCTGTGGTTATTGATGGTTTGGCTTTTGGTTTCACCTGTCAGTAATTTTTTTGAAAAGAATAAATTCTTTGGCAGTAGTGAGAAACATATCCGACCAGTATGAGACAACATCCTGACCAGTGTCCCATCGAGCTGTTAAAAGAGTGACGTTTAGGTCTTAAAATTTAGTTTTATTGTAGTTCCATATGGGTCGTTTAAAGGGATGAGCTTTTACTTGTAAGAGAGACATAGGGCAGAAAATAATGGCATGATCAGAGTTGCAGGGAGGGGCTAGTACACCTCTGACAAACACAAGACCAGGAGAGTCTGTAATTATGAAATCAAGTAAGCTGTTAGTATGGTCGATGGTTCTTGTGCTTTCATTGATCACCTGAAATATAATATTTTGGGATATGAGATTTCATAAAGTCAAACCAAGGTCACTTTCCTGGTGTGTAGAGTCCCAGTCAGAGCATCAATTAAAGTCATCGGTAATGATACGAATACATGTGTTACTCTCGATTGCTCTGAAAATAGAAGTGGCCAAAGGTTCTAGAAAGGAATTTTGAATTTCAGCAGGCTGAGCAGGGGGGGTGATAATAATTTAATAGTTACAATGTCCCATGTTTGGTGTAAAGTTTTACCCAAATACATTCTGCATTAGAAGCTTCTAGTTCTGTGCACCTCTGGCATGGTAGGGAAGAATGGACGTAAGTTAAAACACCTTCATCTCTGCCTGTCAAGCAATCTCTTTTAAAAGGAGGTAGAAAGTTGTTAATGTGGAGGAGTTGATCATGAAAGGTTGCATCCAGCCATATTTTAGAAAGTGTAACTATACTAAAGCCTTCAGTGTTTGCTAGTAATTGAAGCTCTTCCATTTTTCCTGAACTGTTTATGCTCTTGACATTTGAATGACAAGGGTTTAAATAGTTATTGGTGGGGGTGTTAATAGGTCTGGGGTTTGGATGCATGTCGCAGATAAACTGGAAAAAAAGTAAGCTGGATTAACAGTATGTCACGAGCCCATTTACCTTCACCAAAAGTAGTTCACTATATTGGGGTAGAAAAAGAACAAGGAGGCAGAGATTTCAAGTTCGACATTACAAATGTCAGGGAAGATGAGGAAAAGATTAACTTACGTTTACTGTAGAAAAGGCCGATTTCCACTTTGTATTGATCAATACTAATTCCCATGATTTCTTAGAGGATGTAATTATAAGGAAGCACCAATATTGAATTTGAGTGGTAGCATGATTGGAGTAACGGAGAGCAGGTGGACGAGTGGCAGTTAACGTTTAAAACCTATCAGGAATGATGACGATATATATGATGGTGATATATAGAGGAATGGATGTCAGCTAAGGGTTTCTGTGGAGTTGGCTGAGATGTAATTTGATGCAGTAATGAGGCAACTTAATAAGTAACAGCCAGTAAAAGAAGAGGAGAGCAGAAATGATACACGATCATTGAATACCGCTTGGATAGGCAAACAGGAATTAAGATGTACTATTAGAATATAAGCAAAGTAGTCCCTACAAGTTTCAGGAGAACTAATGATGATACAAATAAATGTAGCACATAATTATGTGGTGTAAACTTACATGGTTGCCAATTAAGAGGCACTGTGTCTCAGCAACGTAAAAATCCACAAAACCACAGACAAAACTTAAAAAACAAAACAAAACACAAAAAAGAAATGGGAGAAAAAAGCCAAAAAGTACTCTACAAGCCGGTACTAAGTGAAACATTTAACCAGTAATGTAATTTTAATTTCCCCCATGATGAGTACTGAATGTCTCAAGTGAGGTCATGGTCATACCTCTGTTATCTCAACCCAGGTTGCAGTGAGTGGCGATTGTCTGGTTGAGCTCATTGCAGAGGTCACATGTGGTTGTATATCACAGATGGCTATTCAAAACATGAAATTTGTACACAGGGACTATGGAGACTTTGCTGGTTTCTGCCTTTGGCAGTCATGGTCAGCATGGCTTTCTGCTCCAGCAGGCCTTGAGTTGAACTGTTTATGACTTGGCCCAATGCAACTGTTGAGCTCTCAATTAAATTGGAAAGGGTGGTCTATGAGTCCTCCAACAGTTCATAAACTTCATCTTAAAATTCCTCCAACCTTGTTGTATAAATATATATATATATATATATATATATATATATATATATATATATATATATATATATATATATATATATATATATATATATATATATATATTTTCAATGTCCACAATCTAGTCTTTGACTACATTTACTTGGCACTGCCTGATTTGCTGGATGGCACTGAATAAATTGCCCAGCATGGCTGAACCGGTCATTATCCGTCTTTCACCTACCATTCCTGGATCAAACACTTGCTGCACCCTCTGTGCCATCTGCTGGCCTTGTGATGACTGTTGGGTATAGGTACCTGCAAGGTGGGAATTGGTGGTTGTAGTTGGCAGGGTGGTCATCTGGGTGCCTCCAGCAGAGGAGAGACCATTAACTGCAGGAGGGATACAAGCAGCCTTACTCTCATGGGTGATCGTGAAATCCTGCTGCACACTGGGCTCTGGGGCCTCACCCTGGGTGGGTGTGGCACCTCGTGGGGTAATCTGAAACAGGTGGGAGGGTGAACCTGTCAAGTGAGTGAAGTCCACTATGCTAATAGGTGTCATAGTACTTGCCTTTTTTTAATTGTTGCCCTCTGGCCTCTTGTAAGGCAGTGCTGCATGTTGCAACTGGTGATGGCATTTGTGTGAATACCTGTTAGTCAGCTGAGTGCGGCATATGTCACATTTATTCACTATCTTTGACACGGTGTCCATCCCGCCCTGAATATCTTTCTTTGCTTTTGGAGAATAGCTTGGTAACCCCCAGTACTTAGTGTCATCTAGAAGAATTGAGATAAGAATAAGCCATTTGCTGTCTCAGCTTTATCTATATACCCTACCTAGTGGAACAACTTCACATTTCTCTGCGTCTGGCTTTCCACCCTTTTCTGACAAAATGTGTCCAAGAAAGGCAAATTCTCGAAACAACTGGCACCTTGACAGTTTCAAGTTTAGGCCTGCCTTGATCAGCCAATAAAAGACTTCAGATAAATGTTTCTGATGTTCACCGTAGGTGGCTTTATACAAAATTAAATCATCCAGGTAAAATATAAGTTTTTTCCATTGCAGTCCTTTCACGACAAGTTCCATACCTCGGGTGAATGTGTTTGGTGAATTGGTCAAGCCCATTGGCATAGTTCGATACCAATAGAGACCACAGTGACTTGTGGTGAAAGCGGTCTTTGGCTGGTCTATTTCTGCCACAGAAATTTGCCAGTACCGGTGCAGCAAGTTAGCCACTGATAGGTACTTTGCACTGCTTCAATAGTCCAGACAATCATCTATCCGAGGCAAAGGATATGCGTCTTTCTGCATTATGTTGTTTAGAAGTCAATAATCGACACAGGGTCTTGTTGTATTGTCATTCTTTTTGACTTACACCATTGGAGAGCTCCAGGGTGATTCTTCCATTATCTTGGTTTTTAACTGCTGTTTAACTCTTTTCTCCTATTCGCCAGCAAATGCTCTTGGAGTGCAATGTGGAAGCTGTTTGATGGGCTTTGCATCACTAGTGTCAATGGTGTGGCACACAACAGATGTTTGGCCTATATCTTCTGGGGTCTTACCAAAAATATCTATGTATTTGTCAAAAACTCCTACTAACCCTGCCGCCTCAGATTTAGATAATTTACTTTTGACTCTTTCGAAAAGTTTTTGCACTAATTCTGGCCATTTGTCAATATTTACTGGAGTTGTAGGATGTGAATCCTAGACTTTGCCATGACTGTAGACTCTGCACACCCATAGTGACTTTTCCCGGCAATCATCTGCTGTGTTCTCCATGTTTGCTAGAAAGCGAACATTGTCAGCCTCCTGCAATGAGGCCACAAGACTCCCTTTTCTCACCAGAAAATCCTCACTGGTTGTGTTCATTACTCTTACAGGAAGGCCAATGTCAGTCTCTTCTGGGCATCTACAAGAGTGCTTCCCACCACAACACCTTCTGCAGGAGGTTTGTCAGGCAAGGGCTCTACCATACCATACTTTAAATTCAGTATTGATGAAAGGGCTGTCCCAGTCACCACACACTCACTGTAGATACATATAGGTACATTATCGCATTCTTGGCTGGCTTGCCTTCCAGTTCAAGCCTGCCATCTGCACAGAGAGTGAAATTGTTGGCATCAAGAAAGTCCATTCCCAGGAGGGCATCTTTTATGTCTGCTACAAACACCTGCCATACAAGAATTTCTCCACCAGTCTCTATGTGGATGTCAGTAATGCCCACAACACCCATAGTTCCATTACTGCTGACAATATCACATTGTACTTTGGCTGCCTAAGTTCTGGTCTTAAAGTAGAAGGAATACTGTGGTATACTTTTTCATAGAATGTTTATCTCTGCTCCTGTGTCAATCAGCAGCTTTGCCTTAGATCCGACAAATAATCACAGGGAGCAGCACAGACATCCCTGCCTACACAACTTGCTCTGCTGCTAAAATGATTTTACCAGTCATTTGGACCGAGTCCAGGCCAAAGACTTGGTCCCTTCTAGTTTCCATCTTGATTAACTTGATTTGCTGGCTCTGCCATCTGCTTCATGCTTGTGGCACCACCTGCCAGGCATTCAGAAGAATAATGTCCCTTCTCGTAGCAGCTGTAACACTCCACATTCTGCTTATCAACCCTTCTTTTTGGCTTCCTTTCACACAATTTCTTTCACTTGTGTACTGATCGATTCTTTCAGCTCATTTCCGAACTCCTTGAGCTCACTATGAGTAACAAACTTTGACTTTTCACCTTCAAATGATACAGCTCTTGCTCTTGGCTCCTTGCCTAGGTCATTGTGCAGATTTGTGTAGATTTTATAGGCTGCACGAGCATCACTTACATTTGTTGGATCAGTCATCTCCACTGCTGCTGCAGGTTCATCTCCCAGATCTTTGAGAAAGTGACACAGGGTTACGGACTCCCTTGTGGCCTCATCAGCAGTAGGGTAGCCTTTAAACTTGCTGTCTTATGTCTGAAATGAATTCAGTCATCTTCATTTTTGGCTCCACCTGGTGGATTTCAAATTGCTCTTAATACTGCATCTTGAGACTGCATCAACTGTTGTTGCAGCAAGTCTATTTCAGCTTGCATCTTGTGCACAGCTTCAGTTTCTGCAACCTCTTGACTAGCTTGTGCCTCAGCCACTGTCTTATCATTTTTTTGGGGGGGGGGGGCATGGTGAAAAATATTATGTGTTTTCTCATAATTCATAATGTTCATCTAAATGTGGTTTATCATGTTAACAAGACTTCTCAATAGCCACTGAAGTTCAGCCTGCTGTTGAAGTTTGAAGATGCCCATATGCAGTGCTGCAATTTCCACTATATCAACCAGCATTCAACACATGTATAGTATCATTTTCGTCAGGCTTGGTGCTTCTGTTTCCATGTTAGTTTATGCCACACTGTTGATAGCCAAAGTTCACATTTACAACAAGGTACACAAAACTTTCAATGTCAATATTCTGTGAACTGGAGTTTGCACCCACTGCTTTTTATAAGCCTGAAAACTTGTCTCTGAAGCTCCACTAGTTCCTTGTCTTTCTTCGTCTGAATATCTTGCTTTTCCGGGCAGTTATGTGGAAACTTCATTTGAAGTATCACCCCAAAACAAAATGCCCATTCATTGGCAACCTAGTCCATTTTCAGCATGGAAATCTATCCCACCGCTGCCACCAATGCTGGATTACTCGCATGCAATGGATAATGTCTTCTAGTCAGAAAAACAGTTCAGATGAGTTTATTCCATTTGAGGGTCTCAACATCATTCTACAATACAGCTTAAATTACACCTCACAGTATGTGGTGCTGCTGCACTAATGCCTGTACTATACCAGCTCTATAGACAGACTCCCCTTCCAACCCCAGGGCAAGGGCTACTTATATAGGAAAACTTGGAGCTTAATTTAACTCCACACAATGGGAGAAAATATACTCATACACTTTAAAGGGTGTAATTGCACCACAATAGAAGCAAAACTCCCCAACAATAGGAGTTACTCCACTGAATAGAACATCCCCCACGATGGACCTCCTCACAAAGAGCTAATGTATGGAGATCCATACCCAGTGCTGGACAGGGTCCACACTGAGTGCTACTGTGAGGAATTTCTCTCCTCACAGAGGTATCATTGAGAGGAATGTGTTACATCACCCTGCACTACAATGAAGCAAGAAGGAGAAGCCTGCGTGGGCTCTTGATGACTTTTGATGAGATGATAGACATGTCAAAACATGCAGGCACATGTTTCTGCTAACCCATATCGCACTGACACGGAAACCCAACATAAGGAAAATAAAATGAAAAATTTATAGGAAATAGACTAGTACTGCAATATCTTAACAGATAGGCATGCAACTATATATACATATACTTCCACATGTAAATAGGTTAGACAGGGACAGGTTAGCTTATGGAGAGTAAAGAGTTGGGACTGTGGAATAGGGTAATGACTACTAGGAAATGGTTCTGGACAAACAGACACAAATATATATATATATATATATATATATATATATATATATATATATATATATATATATATATATATATATATATATATATATATATATATATATATATGGCTTTTTAATGATTCATGATTCTAGAATCAGCTGTTGTATATCATACCAAGTATCATTCATTTGTAGTTTATGTTTGCAAAGTATACATTAAAAATCGATGGCTGATATAGTAAGTTGGAAAATCTCGACTTTGACTTTAGAAGGTTCACTTGGCCTTGAAAAGCATTTCGGCAAACAAAAACACCACTTCCATTGTGAAGAGTACTATATAGTCATATCATATAACACTGTATGGATGCAGATTACAACAATTTCATACAAGGATTATACACATGAAAGTGTCATATAAATAATCCCCATGAATTGGGCTACCTGTTGTGCACAAAGACGTTAAGCACGCTGATTTTTCTTTGGAATTAAAAAAGGAAAAACATGCTATTACTTAATTGTCAAAAATTAGTTATTGTTGATGGTATACTTTTGGTTATTATATCACGCATATTGAGTACTATATCAAAGTATATCGACAAATTAGCACTTCTATCGCAAATGCTGCCATATTATCCCATGACATTGCAATGTATCTTTTCAGAATTGTGTCATTCTAGTCACCAAAGCTGCACACGTCATTCCATCAAAACATCACAATAGTGACTCAACTTTGCATGCTACTTAAAATCAAATGCCTTTTTCTTTACAAATTAAGAGTATGATTACGTCTGTTATCTAGCAAAAATTTAGGCACATTTGATTAATTGACCAGTTTGCTAATGCAAAAGAGTTCGAGAATATGAATTAATAGAATAAACAGCACAAAAAAGCATTACACAAAGAATTAACTCGCATTATGTGGTAAATGCTTCATCTCATTCTAACAGTTCTAGTGAATCTGTGGTCCACCATACCATCATTATCAATATAGTCCACAGTTATTGTCAGAGGATCTATTTTCACCGCAACAAAGCCCAGTGTTTCATAGTGCAGATAAAGTGTCTTTACACCCTTCTTTCTGAGCATCGTCTTGTGTTCCTTTCTCGCAGGATATACCCGCGATCCTCCGGCACCGGCTATGACGTAATCAATTTTGTTTCCTCTTCTTGCACGTAGATGTTGCATATTGCGGTCATCACCGCTCATATACAAGTCAACTTTGTACTTATTCAATAGGGGGTGCAATATTTTATATGTGTCATTATGGACTGGTCCGTATCTCCCTGCACTGTATATATCTCTGTGACCTACTACGATTCGAAAATCAGCTGTTGTCGAATTGAGTTCTTTTTCAAGCCATTCCATTTGCTTCTTTGGATTATTTTTAGAGTTTTCCTCTAACATGGTTATCGTGTCAATAACAATAAAATGCACCGATGTACATCTTACATACTTTGTAAAAGAATACCATAAATTTGGAATATACCATCGGGGTTCAGTTTTTCCAAACTTGACCAGATTCCATTCATGGTCAAAGTAGGAATCATGATTACCTATTGAAATATACCAAGTCAGGTTTACTAACGTGTCAAAATGATGATAGATTTTCTGCCATTTATATTCGAATTGATAATCATCTGTGGACCATGCACCATGTTGGTAAAAATTGTCCCCAAGGCTAAGTATAAAGTCCGCTCTATTTTTCCTTGCCCAGTGATACATTCTTGTGGCAACAGCATTTTGAAATACTTGATAATCGCTCCCCCAGTTCGCCAGAGCCATGAAGTGGAGTGGTGGGTCTGAAATCATGAAATGTCATTTTTTTCACATATTGAAATGGGGGGGGGGGGGGCTTTCTGTCATGTAAAATTTAAAATGCCACAAGTTTGAAAATATTACTGAGAACATATCAGCCCCATAGATGTCCATACATATTGTTGTCCAGCATCGTGTTGCTTATATTTGAAAATGTTGTACAGGAGAGTAAGATAATTTACAATAAATTACCTAGTCTAGTGATAATACTAGGGGCTAGAAAGTTTAATTCAATTAAATGTATACACGTTTCACCCCTGTCTACTGATGATATATTACCAACAACAGGAATAATAAATAGTAAAGCATAGTTGGTCAAACGCATATCAATTTTACAATACAAGTAACATTATTGAGGAAGAACGCTGCTGTTATAGTTTCATGGATTAGGAAATACTCTGGTTTAATGTTCTAAGATATTTTTCTGCAAACGTTCTTTGATTCATTTAGCGCCAATTTTAAGTGAATCAACAGCTTTCCTTCCAAGCCTAAAAGAGCTGTTGATCTGGGCTATTCTTATGGTCGTTACTCTCTTGGGGTAATTATAAGCATGCTGGTACTTGAATGAAAGGTCGATTCACAAGCAATATGAATCTAGTGTAGTTATGATAACTCAGAGCAGGTCGCCTTGTGTTGATGTGACAGTGGAAAAGTTCATATCAAGCAAGTTACATGAAGTGTGATGTGTGCAAATGAATTTCCGGTAAGAGATTTTTACAGTAGTCCCCCCCCCCCCCTTGACAAAAGGATTAGTTGCTGGCGTCAAGTACACCCAGGTAAAGCACAAACATATTGCATTGTGGCGACCTCAAGTGGTGTGTGTAGAACGTTACCTGTTAGGTTGTATTTCGTCTTGTTTGACCAAGGCAGGCAGCCATTTCTCATCTCGTAGAAGTTCATCTTCTGTAGCGAATGAAATGAATGAACTAAAAGTTTGCAAAATGTTTCCAAGTCAATTTGTCACATTGCAATGCACAAGGAAAAGTCTGTGAATATTTAAACGAATAGTAATGTATTTGTTATATAGTAACGGGAAAAAATATGACCATGACAGCTATAGAAATGGACAGTTTGCCATGTCACCTTTCCATATACATGTGTATTTTCCTGTCACAGTTGTATGGGACAGTCACAAATATATAACAAGATTCATAAACTAGACAAATTGACATTTATGTCGGATAATTGAACTTTCAATGCATATTAACTGTGACATAACAAACAAAAAAGCATCCTATATTGCACCAGCACTGCAACGACCATATGTAAATGAGTGTCAACAACTGATCCTTTGCATGGAACAAGGCGAGACTGAATCCCCCCTTGCAATCGTGTTATAACGAAGTGTAACAATTACAGAAACTATGACCATTTCACCTATTTTAGCCCATGTGTGTGTTGTTGCTGAGGAGCTTTGTCTCAGTTTTGGCTCTGCGCCATATGACCTTGCAAAGGGTCAGCAGAATCACGGTATGACAAAGTTGCTACTGACCATGGGTAAAATTTGTCCCTTTTGTAGAATTGACCGTGTCACTTTCATTCAAAGGAGTGCCACCGAACTAACAAAATAAAGCAGGGGTGATCCATGATATAAGATTCTAATACAATTATATATATATATATATATATATATATATATATATATATATATATATATATATATATATATATATATATATATATATACATCATGATAGTGAACCATACATAAATATCAATTCATATACAAAGAAACCATGTTGGTCACACAATAAATATTCAAAAAGTAACGTTAAATCTTACGCTGTTGAAACTTTGATAGATGTTATAAAATTTCTTTTGGATAATACTTTTATTTAATGCAGACCATTGCTTTTTCAACAAATAAAAGGCATTCCAATGGGTAGCAACTGCTCTCTTATTGGCAGCTTTGTATTTAACCTGGCTTAATTTAAGTATATGGATAAATTGATGAAAAAAGACTTCCAAATGGCTACAAAATTATCAAACAGCGCAAGATATTTTGATGATATTGCTTGTGTAAATGTACAAAATTTCAGTGAAACTGCTACACAAACATACCCAAAAGATATTCCTTTGAAGGGTAACAATTCAGATTGCTTCAGAGATGTGTTGCTGGACTTTGATATTCAGGTCACTAATGACAGCTTTTGTATTAAAGTCTATCATAAAATAGATGATTTTACCTTTGAAGTAGTTAATTATCCTTTCCCGGACAGTAACATTTCGGAAACTATTGGACATAATAAGATTTTGTCACAGATTTTGAGATTTGGTCGTATTTCTTCTAAATTACAGGACTTTGCATCTAGAACAAAATTTGTTTACAATGACCTCAGTCAAGAGGATTCAAAGATGTACTTTTGATCAAATATTTCTGCAAATTTTGCTGTAAATATGCGTATGCGGAGATGGCTAGAAAGTTTGTTTGGCTTCAATAATTTTAGAGATTTTAGACTTGCCTGTTTTGCTACTTACTTTTATCTTTGCATCACTCTGTTTAAATGTTCACCTTTCAGACATTTTAGGCTAGCTTGTTTTCTGTTAAACCCCCAGGGGCTATCGGTAGCAAATAGTGACCAACGACAGTTACAAGCTTACCTAATCGTACTAGATATCTGGTTAAGAAATATTATATATCCATTGCATGCTCTTGACTTAAATACAGATGACTCATTCTTTTCTTACTTGTCCTATAAATTCTGGTATTAATATCCAAAGATTATTCGAAAGTTTGGCTACAATAATTTTACAGTTTTTAGACTTGTCTGTTTTGCAACTAAACTTTATCTTTTGGCATCATTCTGTTTTAATATTCACTTTCAGACATTTTAGGCTTGCATGTTTTCTGTCAGGTTAACCTGCCTCATAATCAAGCTCAGCATTTATAAGCAAAACTTCACGTATTTAGCTAATTCATCATTTACCACGTTCATATTCATTCATTTTTATGTGGGTTGTCTTGGCTGAATATTTAGCTTAGACAAGGAGCCGCTTCTCAGAGAGACATGTACGAGTAATAGGCTGCGAAACATGTTCTGAGTAGTTACCCGCTTAAAACCATTTAATTTCTTTGGGCTAATACAGCCTATGTCATATTTTACAAAAGAACGTGTGCGATATGGACAATAGTACTTCCATATGTATATAGGTTAGACAGGGACAAGTTAGCTTATGGAGAGTAAAGAGTTCGTACTGTGGAATAGGGTAATGACTACTAGGAAATGGTTCTGGACAAAAAGACACAAATATAATATATATATATATTATATATATATATATAATATATATATATATATATGTTGTGTGTGTGTGTGTGTGTGTGTGTGTGTGTGTATATATTATATATATATATATATATATATATATATATATATATATATATATATTGCATTATAAGGAATTATCTGCAGTTTATTTTTCAACAACCGTTTGAAAAACGATCGCCCATAAAATACAAAAAGCATTGTCCCCGATGGGTCCCAAGTGGGACAATATTGTCATTCACTGATGTAATTTGTAATACAGCGATCAGCCGTCACTCAGAAAACTTTAAGTTTACAACCTCCAGCTATCTCTCCGAGTAATATGTTTTGCTTCGTGGATTGGCTTGTCCTACTGCACAGTATACCGGTGATTAACTAATGGCTTCAAATTGAGATTTACTCTCACTACCAGCTATCTGTCTGCAAATTCCGTCCGCCATAGGTCACATGACTGTGCTGATGACTTCATACATGCCTACACACACACACACACAGACACACACACACACACACATATATATATATATATATATATATATATATATATATATATATTTATATATATATATATATATATATATATATATATATATTTATATATATATATATATATATATATATATATATATATATATCCCACCGGAGATTGTGAAAGCTTATCCTCCGCAACCATATAACATAAAACAAACAACACTCAATGCCCATTAATCAAACAAAAGGCTAGCAACAACAACAAAGGAGATTAGAAGACATATATTTGAATTACAAGTGACCTCAGTACATACCTGGCCTGGTGTCTGCTTATCGCTGTTTCCGTCATTCCTCATCTGGTCATCACCTAAGTGATAGGAAAATGTCAGCAAAAATGTAAATACCACATTGATTATTTCTTTCACGTACTTTATGAGTTCTTATTTCGAATAAAAACATTGAAAATGTGGCGCAGGTAAAATGTTACAAAAATAAGCAGACATGTGTACGGTGTAAATATGTGTGTGTATGTGTGTATATATACGTGATTCAATTTTAGACATCTGTAATTAAATATAAGATATCTAAAAAATGACGATTAATGGATATCTCAAATCATTGTTTCATATATTTTTTGGAGTTTCTGAAATCTTAACTTCATTTTTAGACATCTATGAATCGTCAGTTAAGATATCTAAAATTGATTTCCAGATATATGTTTATAGAGATGGATGACTTTATATACCTAGAAAATAATTCATGCTCTGCTTTTACATGCTTTCTTTGTAGCTTGGTTCTCTGATCACCTCTCTACCACTTTAATTCGCCGCCCCAGGGCATATAGTATCCTATAATGCCATATCAGTGAATACGTTCTGCATTGTGTAGCAAAATATCAGTACACCTAGCTCTCTGTGAAAATACAACGGCAGAGAATGTGATTTTTAATGATAATTCCACACCTTACCAAATTTTCAGAAGCGCTGAAACATGTGGATCCTCGACCTGGGTGTCGAATGTAGTGTCTGGTCACATGATCAGGTACAGCTGGACACCATGTGGTAAATATAGGATGTACTGTTACGGAATTTGCATTACGGTTTTAACATAAATGGCAACAGATACGAGTAGAAACTGTGGGACGTATAACGATGCTCCACAATTTCATCCAAATTTGAAGCATGCTACAAATGGATAAACTATCAAAATATGGTGTGTATAGTGTTCTTTTGTCCACAGTTACCTTCCTTTCAAGAGTAAAATTTGCAATGAACGCGCAGTATTAGTATAATTAAGAACAAGCCAAAACAGACTACAGGATAAGGAAGGCGCAGCAACTGCCAAAATAATCCAAATAACCATCCCACCCTAGCAGGTTCAGTCAGTGCTAGGTCACTGGGAACACCCTCTGTTACTTTACCACAGAATATTACAGTGACCAAATTAAAAACCATCAACAAACGTGTTTTGGGGGTAGATTTTACCTGAGCAGATGTAGCTTGGTGGTATTTGTAATTATCATGTTCAAAATTCGGTAGGATTATTTTCATGAAAGTAGTTGACAGATTTACTAAACACCCCAGCGTAAATTTAGAACTGGTAACCTAGGTTAATCTATTAAGTTAAGGGAATAGTATCACTTTTCGTGTCCAATGACCTATGACCCATATCTTGCACGTGACAACCTGGCCTGAGATACCCGCTTGGCTTCCTGCGGACTTGGCTTCACGACATTCCCTCGACCACTGTGTTAAAATTCTTGTACCGAACAGATTAAGTTCGAAGAGGGCTGGGAAGCTTAATAACTCTGCTTATGAGGCAATTTAATACAATACCAATTACAAACCTGCTTGGCCCAACACCAGAATTAAAAATAACATGTGGCGGTAGCACCTCAATGGTTCCACAGAAATGTGATATCCTAAACGTTTCTTGGAAGCCATTTCCGGTGGTTATTTGTAAATGAAGTCCAGGGCCCGCGTATCACTGCTTGGTTTTATTGGCCGTCCGTTGATATGTTGTTCATGACGAGATGTATCATGTGTTCCTCTCCACAGTTACAAAGCTGAAACAAAATAAAGTTCTACCTTAGAATCTATTATGACCACTGAATGAACGACGAAAAAGGTCTGAATGGGCTGTGGCCCCAACATGGAATACAATAAATATAGAAAGTAACGAGAAGAAACTGGTCCTTCTTCGTTAGACTGTCCTCATATATATATATATATATATATATATATATATATATATATATAAATAGTTCATGACCCAATTTCAGTTTTATTTCATCGACACACATCTTGGAGCCAATAAGTTTTCCCACGCAAGACATATATATACATACATACATACATACATACATACATACATTTATACATACATATATACTTAACATAGGATGGTAGAAAAGGAAAGGGTTGAATCCTCATAGTAAGATTATTGTTGACTTTATGGTTTACAATGATCTTATTGCCCTTCATTCAATGTGCAGGCAAAGCGTGAATTATCAGTGAAGCCTGTCTTAGGCCCACCTACCCCCAACCCCCACCCCCACACAGGACCTGTGAAAAAGGGTTCTTTCCAATAGTTGATACATATGCTAATGGGGATGCTGAGACTGGTCCTTTAGCACAGGTGGTCCCTTAGCACAGGTGGGCTCATAGGCAGATTCTACTGTACTTAGTCCTTCTTATAACGTGTTTAATGTGGTTAATTGATTTGTTTTCCCGGAGCACGAGAACAAGTTCAGTGATCATCTTCCTGTCACACTCTATGCGGAATTATTAACTGGTAATTTGAAATTGGGGCCGTAAACCGTATGGCATCATTTCTGCCTCTCAGCCAAAATGATGAAAAAAAAAACAAACAAACAAACCAAAAAAACAAAACAAAACAAAAAAAAAAAAAAAACCCCAGAATTTGTACATTTATACCACTCGGTTCTCACTGATAAACTTGAAGCTTTATCTCTACTGGACGTTTCTCAGGTCGGTGATCTCTCAATTGTGACTTCCATGACCAAAGATGACATTTACAAGGTTAATACCGCTATTCGTGATGCCGCTATCGGGTCAGGTTGTGTCCCGCTTTTCCGATCCTAACCATACTGATGCCCACAGCTCGTGTTCTGCGGGATCGCAAACGCTTTTGCTGACACTTGTAGGTACAAGATGGCCGACCCAAGAATTGGGTTGTTTACAAAGTTAGGTAATTTATTTCAAAAGATTTCAGACTACTATCTAGAGTTATCAGGGTAACATTGACAAAAGATTTGATGCACTGAATACATATTAAAAAATTTGCAGATTAGTGCACTTTGGAACGTAATTAAGATACAGAGAAAAAAGCATACTCGTTCTTTTATACAACCACAGCACTTTGCTGATAATTTTTCTAGAGTAATATTCTCAGACTCACAATCAAATATTACTGAAAGGGTTGAATCAATTTACTGAAATAGGCCTATAATTTTATACAGAACTTTTTGTATTCTGTCATGTTAAAACTAGACATGGCTTTTGTGACCCTATGGACCTTTGCACATTCGTTTTGGACTCTTTTGGGTACAGACGAACTATAAATTTATGTGGTTCAGCTATACATACCAAAACATTGCCTTTGGTCGGAATTGACTTGGATATGTTTCATTAGGACTACGGTTTGGATATGGTAATGACACTCTCTAATTTGAAGAAAATAAAGAGGCAACTGTTCAGCTATTGATTAGCCCGGAAGAGATTAATGCTTTTATATTGTGATTAAGACAATAGTTCCATTGGGTATTAGGGTATTTCCACCAAACATCTCTCACTTGGTAATTCAGATGCTCTAAGAAGACATATCTTTGCTTTATACACTATTGTTATGTCTCAGAAGTTCAAGCCCGAGTTCTCCGGATTGGTATAATAATTCCAGTTCTTAAGAAAAGTAGTTTGATTCCAAATGATCCTACCAACTACAGGTCAATAACTTTTGAGTACCTGACATGCAAAGATTATTGAAATGATCTTGTTGCCGGATGATAATTACACTGATAATCAGTTTGGTTTTAGGAAGGAGAAAATTGCCCTCAATGGATTGTGGTTTTTGTCATGATAATGTTGTAATATTTTAGTCATCATGGTTCGTCTGCCTCAGGTATTAAGTAGAACAATGAATACAGTGTATCCTTTACCATCATTTGCGGCACTAAACAAGGGATCATAGTCTCTCCACATCTGTTTCATTATTTTATCAATGATCTTTTGCTTGAGTTGCAAGTTATTCATGTGGGACTTACGGTCGGAGATGAACAATTTAATTCCTTTTACGCTGATGGTATCACAATATTCTGTTCTAACGCCAGCTTATTTCACGTTTTGATAAATATTTGTGCGAACTATATGGATGTGTGGGCGTCTTAAGGTTGTCGCTAAAAAATATAGTTGTATTATTATTCTGGGTTATCGTCCTTTCAAATATCAGGCTCCATGGCATTAATATGGTCACTCATTAAAAATTGTTAATAATATTGATATCTTAGGTGTATCTTTCAGTAATAGTAGTCAAGCCATGGAGGGTGTTGATAAACGCATAGCTTCAGCGCGAGGAGAGCAATGTACAGTGTGCCTAGCATCGGAATGTCTTATTGGGTCTATCTCTAGGTGTGAAAACCCACCTACTGAAATCTATTGGCAGCCTTTGCTTCACGTTACAGGCTTGACGCTCTGTATCTATCTAAGTGTGATCTCAAGAAGCTGCAGTCGACACAAAGTTGCATAATAAAGAAATCTTTAGGCACTGGGGATCACTATCACCACTCTAAATTATTAGAAGCTCTTTATATTCCAACTTTGAGTAAGTTTATTAAAATTATAATGTATCTTTTCTATCGTGAGTTTTTAAAGTTGACTCACTTTACAAAAAGCTGCGCTCGTTCTTTATGTTCAAGTGTATATCTAGGGTAGTAAGCGTCCCATACTCTCTTGCGGACAGAGTCACCCACTATGCTATTTCTCCTATTAGTGTTATCTCTGGCCGCCCTGACAGTTGGCACATGTGTAAGTATATAGGCGGGAACTTGACCTGACGGCATTGTAGATTCGGTAAGATTTTCATTTATGGGAGAGAATTTGATGAAACCTTGGTCCGTAGAGCATTCTCTTGTTAGGCTGTAGACTCGTGCATTTTAAGTTCCTACATATGCCTTATTAGTCGTGCCCTCATTTACCTATATAATTTGCTTACTTCCACCACTGTCAGGTGTGTGATCACATGAACACGTGCATTTCGCTACAGTTATGATGAAGTGTCGTTTTTTTAACTTTCACCATTGAAGATATAGTTGCGCCGGTGGCTTCCTCTGTACTACTCCTCGTGGTTTATTCATGGTTATTTTATTATTTTACACCCCGAGCTGGGCCTATCAAGATGTACTCTACTCATATATTTTTAGCAATTTTACCCAATCTTGGGGGCTAAAAAAACATCGATTATTGTTATTGTCCAGCGGGTGCTGGTCGGGCTCGTGGGCTGATTGACTGATGCCCTCGTCGGTGGTTCTGGATGGTCTGTTGAGCCTCTGCGACGGGGTAGGGCGGGCTCGATCGCGCCAGAAGGGATGATACCACCATTGAGGGTCGGTAAGGGGTTTCCCGTGCTGGCGTACTGGGGCTTTTTATTTACCGTACTGGCGTACTGGAAGCCCTCTTGTTTTACGTACTTCGTACTATCCAAAATTTTGAAAGATTTTTATTTTCCGTACTGCGTACTCTAGAAAAATAATTACCTGTGGGTTAATTACAGGTAAATGGTTCCCAAAGGTGTGAGCAAAAGACAACCAAGAGACAACCGAGAACTATTTAGTGTTGTAGCCTGCACCTGTTTGGCCAGAATGGTGTATTCATACAGTGCAGGTGGAATTTCCTTGCCGATTTAGAATGTACATTTGTCGGTGTATCAATATGTTCTATTTGCTCGCTAGCGGAGGTATATATATACATACATATATAAATATATATATATATATATATATATATATATATATATATATATATATATATATATATATATATATATATATATATATGTTGTCTTTGCTGAATATTGAGCTTAGACAAGGAGCCGCTACTCAAAGACATTGATATATATATATATTATATATATATTATATATATATATATATATATATATATATATATATATATATATATATATATATATATTTATATATAAAGTTATGTTACATTGCTTTACAGTGGTCTAAAAATTATGTTACAAATAGATCACAATTTGTTCAGTATGAGGAATTTTCTTCTAAAAATCTGACAGTTAGTACTGGCGTCCCTCAAGGATCGATACTTTGTCCGCTCCTCTTTATAATTTATACAAGTGATGTGCATCATGCCTCATCTGCTTTTGAATCCATTTTATATGCTGATGACACCACTCTTGTAAAGAGCCTTTGTTCTTTCAGCTTCTGTCGTACCCAAAATTTAAATGTCCAAAAAACATCTCTCTCTATAAATTGTGAATTGAACAAGGTGTATAATTAGCTGGCAGAAAATAAACTTTCTCTAAATATCGCAAAAACAAAATATATGATATTCCACTTTCCTAAAAAAAAAAATACACTAGATTTAAAAATCAATAATGTTCCCATTTTAAGAACAGAAGAATTTGATTTCCTTGGTCCCCGAATTCAAGAAAATTTAAATTGGAATGCTCATATAAATAAGATTGGTAATAAACTTTCCAAACTTGTTGGAATTTTCAAAAGAAACAAACAGTTTTATCCCCACTGAAACTATACTAGTAATGTATAACACTATTTTTTTGCCACACTTAAATTATTCTCTCCTTGCTCGGGGTTATTCAAGTAAACGATTTTTTCAAATTCAAAAAAATGGACATTCGTCTAATATCTCACGCCAGGTACATATCCCACACTGATCCTCTATTTAAAAAACTCTGTATTCTTAAAGTTGAAGATTTGTTACAGTTAAAAGCATTAAGATTTTACTTCAGATACACAAGAGATGACTTACCAAAATAGTTTCAAAACATATTTTCAGTCCCTCCACCGTATCACACTTACGTCACCCGTGGTAGTAAAAATAAACATTTCCCAGTACCTACGAGAGCTAGATCCAAACAGTCTATCAGGTATTACATACCAATTTTACTCCAAAATCATCCCCCTTGTATCACTGATAAATTACATATTCATTCACTATCAGGGTTTTCAGGACATATCAAAAATTACTAAGTGAATCTATACTCAAATGTATGTACCATACCCAACCGCTATGTTTGTAACTCTTAAATCGATTATGTTTCATGTTTGTGTTTACTATGTTTACTAAATTTTGAGTGAGTTCACTTAATCTGTTAATATCTCTCCAAGGTGGCTCCTGTGAAAGCGGAAACTTATTTCCTTAGCAGGAGTCATCCTGACACATTACTTGTTGTAATTTTACTAAATAATGGTAACTGCTGTGATATCATAATTCTTGAAACTTGTATTTCCACATGTATGTATGTATTGTTTTTGCAGTAATTGCATGAATTACATTAACAATAGTAATGCCTCAGTGGAATAGGGTAACAGCTACAAACCACTGTTTGAATAAAGCTTTATATGAACATTCTAAGATGTCCAAGTTTATTTATGGCATGTTTGAATTGCATATACCGAACCCGAACGGTGCCCGGTTCGGAATCGGTAATGTGTACCGAGTACCGAGTACCGAGTACCCTGTTCGGTTTCAAAATACATGTTCGGTCAGGCTCTAATATACATATATATATATATATATATATATATATATATATATATATATATATATATATATATATATATATATATATATATATATATATATATAAAACGGAGTAGTATTTTATCTACTGGACGTTGTCGCTGCTATCGTAACCATTCTCATCCTCGTGTCATCATCATTATCATCATCATCGTTGTAATTTTATTCACAATGTCAGCGCTGGGACTAAGTATAAGCAGCAGATCAGCAAAGTTTGCAAAGTTGATTAAAATTCTCTGCTCAGCAGACAAACTACAGATAAGGGAGCTTGGTTTTACAAACAAGCAAGCATACTCATTAAAGATGTCCATACACTTTGATTTGAATTCGATGTTGACAGGCTCACAAATAAAGTACAATAATAGCATGTTTACGTGTCCCTCAATCTTTTATTTAGATGTAAAATAATGTTTCAAGAAAAGCGGTGCACTCCTCTGTTCGATGTATCCATTTTATTATTATTATTATTATTATTATTATTATTATTATTATTATTATTATTATTATTATTATTATTATTATTATTATTATTATTATTATTTTAATTTTATTTTATTTTATCTATTTTTTTTTTTTTTTTACTTTACGTAAAGTTCAAGAGGGCGGGTCCAACTAAATGGATAACTTTTCATGTTTTACCATTGTAACGAAGTGAACATCATTGATGTTTCTACTTTTTAAATTGGTATTCTGTCAGGTATCTGCCGGCTGATTTTGCTCCTTCTCGTTGTGTGGTTTCTCGGAATCATTTAATGCATGTTGAAAACACCCATAGCTCCTTTTCATGGATCTAAAAGCTGTTGTTTATTATCTGTTTCCTTGTTTTGGTGGTCACGAAGCCGGGTCTTGCCAAGTAAGATACAACAATAACACGGCATGGGTAATGAAATTATGCTGAAAAGGTTACTTACCGTGCCGGGCCTTTACATTTGCAGATGCCAGTGATCAAATATTTAGACCGTTAACCTCAATGTAGATAAGTTTTCTGATATTATTCCAAGTTTCGTTGATGAGATTTTAATCTCTCGTTTGATGGAAAAGGCTCCAAATATCAGAAGGTTAAGACCAATTACAAATGATGTAAGGGGCCTCAGTAAACGAGATAATAACACATCATCTTCAACTTTCATTATGTCGTGTCCCGATCCGATGCCCTGGCTGCGTTCTGAGGAGCTGTCGCCATCTGGCGAGAAATGCAAGAAGCTGGCTCACAAGAGTGTCATGCTTGCTGCATTGAGCTTTCTTTTTAACGTTCGTGCTTAGTACAACTTGCACCGGATAAAAATATAGTATTTTAATGTATTACAGCAAAATGAACGGTAACAAGACAAGTTCAATAAATTCAATTTCTAACGAGATAGTTATTACAGAAGGATAGAATATTGACACATTAAATAAAATGCTGAATGAATGAGCAAGCAAGCGAGCGAACAAGCGAACGAGCCTGCGAGCGAGGCAACGAAGGAATGACTGACTGAATGAAATGTGGATGCGGTCATCTAAATTCCCAAGGACATGTCAGTATTATATATATATATATATATATATATATATATATATATATATATATATATATATACATATATATACATATATATATATATATATATATATATATTTATATATATATATATATATATATATATATATATATATATATATATATATATATATATATATATATATATTCGCCCAATGGTACATTGCACATCGGGACTGATACATATCAGGAGGCTCTCGAGCTTCTGAAACAGAAGAGGGTGTAATGTACGACACACAGAGAACACACCTGATTGCAACAGCGTTAAAATGGTTGGAACAGTATGAAAATCCACTTTCTGTCGTTGTGAACTTTTGTGGCAGAAATGGAACCACCTGGCGTTAGAATATAAGATTGTGGCGGTTCAAAACTTAATATTTCCCCCCCCCTCCCCAGATCGACAGCTTTGCCAACCTGTCAAACCGAAAATCTGGGCAATGGAAAGTAAGAATACAGGAAGATTGATTAATTAATATGAAACATGGAAGGAAAATATTGATGAAATTCAGGGAGGTGGCTAAAACTTGTCAAAAATATACAAACTCACAAGAATGTTCAACATAAAATTTAAGTAGCCTCAAAGATAATCAGGGAGGGTTGGCAACATATATATATATATATATATATATATATATATATATATATATATATATATATATATATATATATATATATATATATATATATGTATGTATGTATGTATGTATGTATATAATGTGTTTGTTCGTTCGTTCATTTGTTCTTTTGTTCATTCGTTCATTCATTTATTGATTTATTGAAAATATCATTACAATCGCATTGCGGTGAAGCTATTACATTTACCTTAAGCTGAAGCTAACTCAGTAAATAATGGCCAGGACGCAACTGTCTGTGACAGATACTGACGAACTAGTCCCCCCCCCCCCCCCGAGGAAAAGTAAGGAGGAACTTGGTTAAGGAAAAGAACTGTATCATGTAGATGATTTCTAATATTTTGGTGAGTCTCACCAGTGCAACGATTGATTATTCCATAAATGACTTATGATTAATGAAGTTAAAAGAAACTTTAAACTTTTGTGGAAGTTGACCCCTCCTCCGATGTTGCAAACTGAACAGAAATTCCATAACCTTGGAAACAATTTATACATCCTTTGTCAGACCAATTATCGAATATGGTAGCTCTGTTTGGGGTAAGTGTACGGCACTTGACGCAGAGAAATTAGCAAATGTTCAGTTTATACCGCTCGCATCATTACTGGTGCAATGTCTGGTACCACCAATGCAAAACTGTCCCAGCAACTTGAATGCCATATCTTGGCTAAACGTACGGCAAAGTCTTCTAAATTATCTCTGATGTACAAGCTGGCAAACAAACTTCATCCTGGTAATTTATGTTCAATCGTTCCTTCAGTTCAGAACACACGAACTAATAATACACAACCATGTTTTGATACACTTTATTTTACAGTGCGTACTGATTTATTTTGTGATAGGTGGTTTTCTTTCCTCCTGCAGTTAGATTATTGGAAGAATTACCACTTGATGATAGACGGTCCGATTCACTTCAATCAATCTAAGTTATGGCAACCAACTAATTCCTCGAGGTATAAAATTTGATGCGTTATGCAACTATGGTAACGGGTTTTGATCCGTTCAGCACACAAGTATGTATTTTGGCACCAGTCAACTATATATATATTCTTTTCTTTTTTTACACAAAATTGGTGTCCTTGAGTCATCTTTGTGCTCATGTGGCTCCGCTGTCAAAGAAGCACGGCATTATTTTCCACTTGCGCTCTTTTTACTGTTCCACGATCAAAATTGCATTCTATTATTACTCCACTCGTCCCATTCACTTTGCAAAGAGTATTTATTGTATGACTCTGGTGAATGTTCTTTGTCAGATAATGAACAGATATTTTCAGCAATTCAAGAATATGTTTTCGTTTTTAAGCAACAGGCATTGGCTAGATAAAATGATGTAACCATGAAACTAACTTTACTAACGGATCTGGGGTTTTTTTTCCTTTTTTGTTTTTTGTTTTTTTTTTTTTTCAGAACAAAGGAAACAATAATGATGTTTGGTGTTCCAGCTCACGCTTACATGTAGGCGAATGTAGCTTACTACAGTGTTGTGGTAAAGGAATACGTATTGAGCCCCTTTTTCTGTCTTCGGTTTGTTCCTGTCTTCCTTAAGCGTGTTCTTTGTGTTGTCTTATTATGTCCTGTTTCTGTGTATTTTTTTCGTGAGAGGCATGTAACGGGGAACAGCCCTCTTTCCCAATTGCCATTTTGTATCAGTGCAGTTTTCAACTGTACTTAAGAAATGAAATATGTTTACTAGTAAACTAAAGCAACCCAATCTCTCTCTCATTCTCATTCTCTCTCTCCCTCTCCCTCTCCCGCTCCCTCTCCCTCTCCCCCCTCCCCCTCTATCATTCTGTCTGTCTGTCTGTCTATCTATCTATCTATCTATCTATCTATCTATCTATCTATCTATCTATCTATCTATCTATCTATCTGTCTGTCTGTCTGTCTGTCTATCTATCTATCTATCTATCTATCTATCTATCTATCTATCTGTCTGTCTGTCTGTCTATCTATCTATCTATCTATCTATCTATCTATCTCGCTCCCACTGTCTCGCTCTCTGTCTCTGTCTCTCTCTTTCTCTCTCTCTCTCGGTCATTGTTTACCGCTATCTACGCAGTTTTTCATTCGATTTGCATTTAGGTGGACCCACTCCTACCCCCACCGTCACTCCATTGAAAATATATTTTGAGCAAAATCAAATTTAACCCTTTCAGAGTTAAAGTCTACCAACAAATCTTGCCAATTCTGTTCAAATTGGGAAGAAATAACGGACTAAACAGTTTTTTAAAAAGACGTCAAATTAGGAAATCACGATCTCCGAGTACTTAAGTCATATTTTTTTAATCTAACATAGTACCACATGCCCCTGATTAAGATTAATCTAGGGCTAACTGATGATTAATTTGTCGGGTTATTTGATTAAGGGGCCTTGAGTAGTTGCACGGAAAATAGATTAAAATGAATAATTAAATGACGCAAAATTAAATCTTTTTCCACCTTAACGGTTCCATTTGTCTCCATAACCCCTAGACGTTTAGACCTCAGGACCCGTGGACATCTGGACATTTGACTAAGCAAAATCATAAATGTTGAAATAATAGTGACTCCCTTCAAATGAAAGCCCTACCCCCCCCCCCCCAACAGACGACTTGAGCCAGCCTATAGCACGGCCTCGTTGACAGTATCGATGAGCCAGGTGAAGGGCAGTGTTCAAAAATGCTGAAAGCTTCAAGCACCTGAAGATTAAAAAGGTCTAAAAATCAAGCAACATTTTTAACTTTTAAGAGACATCACCACCCACTCCTACCATCCTCCCGAAAAAGGGCAATTATAAAGTCTAAACCGATCTGCGTTTTTGTGTATTTCTCTTTCCTGGCCATCTTTGGCTGTAGTCTGCATGGTTTACCTGCAGGCTGGTGTTTTTCCTGTACTTCCTCCCCCCTTCGATTCTTCTTTTTTCTCTTCAGAAAAATTTTTATCTTGACCAGAATCAAAATATTTAGCATTAAATTTCACCCAGTGAATTTGTGCTAATTATGTTGTTTGACGTGTCATATAGTTACAGAGAAGAAAGAAAGAAAGAAAGAAAGAAAGAAAGAAAGAAAGAAAGAAAGAAAGAAAGAAAGAAAGAAAGAAAGAAAGAAAGAAAGAAAGAAAGAAGGGCGGTTACACCAAACTATTTTACTTTATTTCGCTGTAATTTATTTTGGATCATTTAGCTGATATCGCAAACTGGAGAGTAGACATAGATAAATTATTGAACACATATCTAATGGATTTATGTCAAAATCAGTAAAGTAGATGGTAGCAATACGTATTCATGAAACAATAATCAAGAGACACATTTTGCACCCTAATTGTTTAAATTCAATGTACCTTTCAGAAATATTACGTTTGATGTAACAAAATCCGCACATTGTGATCACTGCATGTGTCATGGTGTTGGCAAAACACAAAAACATCAAGGAATTCAACCAAGTGGACATCAAATACTTGTTACTTGGCTTACCAGTTCAGAAAGCTTTACAAAGAAATAGTCAAATATATCTAAATTTGATTTACCAAGGGGTGCTCACGACTAAAACATGCCTGGACATGATTTGCCTTTGAAAAATTAAATCCTTGTCATATGTAGGACAGCACAGATTCAGTCATGTAAAACAAAATACCTCTCAACCACAGACGTTGTGCAAATGGAAGTATAACAAGTGTTTGACAAACACGTCCTGCGAGCACAGGTAATCATCAGGTTTGTTTCAAGGTAAAAGCACGAGTACCCTCGCGTGCGCCTTTAGACACCGTTTAAACGCATTGTTCAAGACCATTCACAGCTTAATGGATACAAGGCACAGTACTGCTAACGTCGATCCCCTTGCGGACGGTAGTGGTAGATCACGTGACCAAGTTACTAACGGGAAGGGACTCGTGCAGGTGCCGGACCATCCACCTTGGTATGAAGGATATGTAAATGAAATGGTAAGTCTTGTCTTCATTTCGATCTTTTAATTTAAAGCATGACGCCAGTTTACCTGTGGGATGTTGCGGAGAAGTGCGAAGGCATTGAGCGTACTATCACGCATTTTCATTAGCATTGTTTTGTAATATGTAACATGCAACATATAAACACAAATGCGGTTCTTGTCTATATTTACCGAGGTTTTGCCTGATCGCCGATCGGAAACATAAAGACTGGAGATCACTGGAGCATAAAAGCAATTGGCGATACGAGATCAACAACAACAAATATACATATATACATATATATATATACTATAGTTTCTCAATAGTGTGATCAACAACACGCCATTGTTTGCCTACTGAACGACCTTCTGGCCCAGAACCTTGCGTCCTCACTGCGTCTGTCTGCGCAGGCAACGCCACAATGTGCAGGTCAACAAACATCTCATGAAAGACCGCAATTTCTTTTGTGCACTCTCGTGTGCTTGGAAGTTAGGGTGTATGTGTATACAAGTAAAATATAAATCTGATAAAACTGGTTATTTTTAAACTAATGATGGAGTCTCTATGTGTGGGATAGCGCCTGTCTCTGAACACAAATTTATGATGGGAGAGACCAGCTGAACAACAATAATAATAATAATAATAATAATAATAATAATAATAATAATAATAATAATAATAATAATAATAATTATTATTATTATTATTATTATTATTATTATTATTATTATTATTATTATTATTATTATTATCATTATTATGTTGAAATAAAGTTATCATTAAACCCTTGTGGTGTTCCTGAGTTTTGCAAATAAAATGCAGTTTTGCGTAAATATTCATGAATTTTTTTCTGCCAACATGATCAACTGAACTTTGCTAACATGCATTGGCTTGTCAGATCGTATCACATAAAAAGATTACTCTGAAATTAAGAGCCATATCGTAGGCTCAGCCTGCTTTCTTATTAAAAAATAAGCTGCACGTAACCCATGATTGTTGGGCGGTACCCAGTATCGCTTGTGTGCTCAGCGCTGACGTGTGTGCAGTTAAAGAACGCTGGAGTTTGCGGACGTTTATGGCTTGTCACTCTAAACTTTGAAAACACATCCAACTTGAACATTGCCCACACAAAAATTGTTCTATTTGGAAATGGTGCAAACAAAAAAAAATGATTTGTTCGCAAAGTTCTGCAACTCCCTCGTTTTATATCGATACACACACGCTAAACGACTCAGAATGCATGCAAATACGGCTCTCGACGCACTGACTGGAAAACCCTCATTTAAGCATTTCAACACAACCTGCATCCAACAAATTAATAGGTTGTATTCATATCTAAATGCAGTCCTACTCTCATACCTATTGAACAAAAGAGGGAGCCACCTGCATCAGGGCAGATACATGTATTTAGCATGGTCAAAAGTACTTTCTCAACAAAATGAACAACACAACACACAATAATCTTAAGAAAATGTATTAACATATATTTGAAACATAAAGGATGCCTAAATTGATTAGAAATGGGCACTCTTTTGGTTGCAAAGGTGTTATTTAGTTTAAACGTATTTATTTAGTCTGGATAGCCCTATAGTACATCGAAATGAATAATACATGGGTTCTCCAGAACATGGAGACACACAGTAAGTATATACAAGACACACATGACAGAACAAATGTTACCAATGAATTATATCTATGTAAACTCTGTACGAATATCAAAGTTTGATTACATTTAAGATACAAGTTAAACCAATATGTATTGAGTTCACTATTTACCCATTAAAGAAAAAAGGTATGATACAAATAAATTTGCATAGTCCAACCGATGAATACTACAGTAACAGTAACGGAAACATTTAGTCGTTAAAGCGCCTGATATCAATAATTTACTGATGGAGAGCATCACAGATCTGGTATGTTTATGTAGTATATAATACAAATCTGCCCTGATCATGGTGGATGCATCAGTCTGTTACCCCGGCAACACAGGAAGTAAGCAGGATCGCAGTTAAATATGAATGTCTCCTATTGTATTACAATAAATATGACCAGAAACGGAAATCTTAAACATGAAGTTGGCACCAACAATATAAATTACCAGTCATGCAGGTGAGACCACCAGGTGTGAATTTGCATAAAATGGAGAGCTGGCCGTGACAGCCAGGTTCAACCATCTTTTGGCCAAGCATGCTGATTTCCTTAACGTACAAATAACCACAATGAAGTGTATTTTTTATGTCTATTTAAGTGTGTGTTATGGTGGTTAATCGTCTGTGAAGGCAGCAGGATAATGTCCTGTTTATTTGGCTATTTATGAAGTTATTGCAATTCAGCAGGCGCGAAAATTAATCCCGCAGGACAGACGTCCAGGTGTATTCACGTCTTAACTCTGTCGTGATGACGATAAAAGTTAGAGTGAGTCAAACAGTTACACTGGGAACGCGCCGAGGAAAACTGAAGACCAGAGACATGTTATTCCAGTAGGTCCTTTCAATAGCTGTCAGACTTCAACAGAGCGCAAGCCCAGCAACAAGGAAAACAAATGAGCAGACGACATTTTAAATTGCTACTCGCGACGACTTGCCGTGAAAGGGTTAAGCCCACTGTAAATAGCGCACAGTGTCATGTGGAATAATCCCCAACCCCATTGCCACTTATTACACTGTTGTGTCGGTAGTTTGTTATTTTCGTGACGTAATAGCCTAGGACTTGTTAACTGTGACCAATTCCCTTCAGTGCACAATCATGCTCTATTTTAAATGTACCTGGATATTGTATGATACGTTAATTGATATACCCTTGCTGTAAACAAGTCGCATTTTCAAACGAGGGGGAAAATGTGTGCCCGGTACAACTTGAAGGTGTATAGAGACTTGCTGTAACTATAGACTATCTCAATATTTGGACTTATCTTAAGACTCCCAATTTTTCAGATGTTTCATCTCATTTCATTTCAACTACTCTACTTTAGTTTGAAAATATTACGGCGCAACATGTTCAAGGAATATTGGAAAAGATCCAGTGCTGAGATCTTTGAAGTTTGCGTATAATGATTTTTACCTCTGACTGCAATACTCTTTTGGAAAAGGCTAATTTACCTACTTTAGCACACGCAGGGCAAACAGCTATTGTAATTGAAGTGTACAAAGCTATCCACCCTATATATCCGCCTGCCATGTGGAGCTTCTTTAGAACAAAAACAAAACAAACAAAAAACAAACAAAAAACAGGTACCTATAATTTAAGACGTAAAGAATCAACTCTGTACAAACCTTTTTTTTATGTTAAGAACGAGCGAGAGTCGAACTTGAATGGTTCAATGGGGCTTGTTATGTGTGAGTGCCATATCAACACGGTTATGCAGTATATGTATTGAGTCGGCAATTTTTCCAGAATCGGGGATTTAAATACATCAGCTTTAGGGAAATGCCAAATATATATATTTTTTAAAGTTCGGAACAAGCGAGACTCGAACTTGCAACCTTTGGCAACCTATGTAACACAAAACGTTATGGGAGTAATTCCTTATCTGTATACGGAGCAAAATTGTGGAATTCGCTATCTTATAACCCCAATACAGCCAAACCCTTAAAGGACTTTTAATTTTTAGTAAATAAACGAGAAGGTGTAGTGTGTAAATGTGCTGTGTGTAGAAAGGCACCAGTAGGGTTTCTAATTTTGAAATACACGTACCATCTGGGGCCAAATCGGCAGGCAGGGCCTCATTCAAAATGAATACCTCCTGTTAGAATGTAGAGTGCGTTGCAATCATTCGCGAAAACAGCACTCGACAGCCCGCTGTGCCTTTTCATGCAAAACTCATATGTGTATAAAAGATATAACATTTGGTTGTTCTGTGAAAGTAATACGTTTGCAAATGCTTGAAAATAATTTTCCCGTTTTATCACACTACCCTATTGCGGTGTCTTGAAATAGCAAAGTATTACTTGAACCTAAGCATATTTAATTGGCAGTGAGTTTTGCCAAGTGCTACAACTTTATATCCGATGTATTTTAAGCATTTATTCATGTTTATTTTGCAGGCACAGTTGAGCGAAGAAGAAAAGAAAGGTACGGAGTCCGGTTCATGTCATTTCAATATAAATTTTAAGCCTGTGGTACGGTCAGCTGCGGGACACGTGAAAAATATTTGTACATAATGCTTTTCCGTGTCCTTCTCGTCCGTGTCAGAGGAGAGCCACTACACTATGTTCAAACTGTCACCAGCTGCAGGACTTAACAATCCCCAAAATACCTTTGTTGCTGTCAAATTAAGTGGCAACAAGTCACGTATGTCTGCGAACAGTGTGTCTCCACAGCAAACTCTTTGCGGCACTTTTTAACTCCGATGACTGGTCATTAAGCTGAGTTTATCCATGGAGCATTGTAGCTCAATGGTTGATATATATATATATATATATATATATATATATATATATATATATATATATATATATATATATATATATATCCCGAACCACATCCCGTAGTTTGTTCAAGCTTGGTTGACTCAATCTTCACGATATAAATGTCAACCTTTAGTGGCACTGCTATCATTTCCTTATTTTGAACAGATTTTCGAAAGTATGTGATGATTGATAAGAAAAATTGTCTTCATGGTTCATGCCAATGTACGTGTATGTGTATGCAATTTCCTTCTAAAACGTACACCAGATCCACTTCAAACTTGGCGGCATTCTACTTAGAGGGTGTCGGGAGGACACAGGCTGGAGGGGTACCTTGCCGGCTAGGATACTGAATTGAGCATAGGAGGTTCTATCTAACAGTATTCATAATGTGGTTTTACAAGATAAAAGGAAAATAAAAGTGAACGCATCTCATGTTGATCAACATTTTATTGATCATAACATATGTATTGTGTTAACATTGGAAGCAATTAGGCCAGTAACATTTTAATAGGCTTACCTTTTGACCCTGTTTGGCAAATAGAAAACACTGAAAACAGTTAGGCTCAAAACGTTTTAATAGGCCTCAATTTATTTATTTTTTTTATTAAGTTGTTTAATAAACCAAAACAAACAAAAAAAAACCACAAGAACAAAAACAAAAACAATTATGTTTAAAATAATAATGTGAATAATAATAATAATAATAATAATAATAATAATGATAATAATAATAATAATAATAATAATAACAATAATAATAACAATAATAATAACAATAATAATAATAATAATAATAATAATAATAATAATAATAATAATAATAATAATAATAATAATAATAATAATAATAATAATAATAATAATAATAACCAACCGAACAAAAACGAATCCCAGGAAAGAAAAGGGCTGTGACTTGGAAACTTCACCTTTTACGCTCCGTGTCCCTTATTTATTGTCGGTCAGCAATAGACACAAGCTGCGACTAAGAGAAAATTGAAACAGCTCTTAAATTGTCACACCTGGTGGTGTAATGGATGCATGATGGAACTCCCCATTTTTTGTTAAAAAGTGAGGAAAATTTGTTTAAGTTCCGCTGTAAAGTGCTTAGGTTACTAACTCTACAAAGATGTCGGGCGGATAGATTTGAAAAACATCCGCTCTGAACACAAATATTTAAAATATATCCTGGACTAGGCTAGCTCTATGAAAAATGGACTCCGCTTAAAACGAGGAAAATTAACCTGATATATCAACAGTTCTTCTCGTGGGGGAAAATAACCAACATAATAGTTCGACTGGACGAAAACAAAAACAAAACAAAAAACAAAAACAAAAACAAAAAAACAACAAAAAACAAAAAACAAGAAAAAAAAACGACTCCCCCCACCAAAAAAAAAAAAAAAAAATACATGTATAACTTGTTCACAGCTGTTAATTCTAAAGAAGGAACAATGGACCTGGATAAGACTGGGTTGTTTTGAAACATTGGTTTCGGATAATGCCCCCATCAAAGAATCTTTTACTTTCTTTTTTATTTCCTCAGGTCTTTTTGTGTTTTCCTTCCGTCCTTCCTTCATTTCTTCCTTCCTTCCTTCCTTCCTTCATTTAATTTACCGAAGGCGGTTAAGTTTGCTCTTTAACAATTTGTATTCAGAAACAAAATTATGGTCTCTCATTGCTGGTAATTTTAGCATTGTATACAAATGTAATTTCAGAGGCCTTGGCCACATTTAATCTGTTGGATGTAGACAAAGATGGGAGGTTATCTGTTGATGAAGTTGCGACAGCCGTGCGATCCTGTGGTGTGTGCGTATCGGATAAAAGCATGGAAGAATCATTTGCTGGCGCCGACGTAGACGGTAAATATTTGTTATTGTGGTCGTATAATCAGCATAAGGCCTTTGTATAAAACCGTTGTCTTAAATGAGTCGGCGATGACCGTTAAAAATGGACAAAATGCCTGCGACAGCAGATACTTTTAGAACCACGTGCATTACAAAAATGAATGACAGATCCGTGACAGGAGTTGTTACACCGGCAAAATGTCATGTCAATGATTCTACGGTGGTATCATGAACCTTACATTGTGCCGATAATAATATATGATGGACGCATGTCTGGAGAAAATAACATTTTTTAATATATTTAATGAAAGACAATGTTTTCTTTCATGAATGAATTTTTCAATATCGGATATTTTATGGGCACCAAAGATCCAAAACAGCAGACGTGGTTGGCCAACAATGAACAAAACCATTCGCAAGCACATGGAGCTGAGCTGATATTTGAAAGGTATCTTGTGGCTATGTTTGTTTACAGGCAACGGCACGATCGATTTCGACGAATTTCTCCAAATATTGATGAAACAAAAAGAAAACGAAAGTGCTATCTCAGAAGACGAACTTTTATCAGCATTCCAAGTGTTTGACAAGAATAATGATGGATTTATAACAGCTGCTGAGTTAGCCAGAGTATTAACAAGTCTAGGAGACGAGTTCTCTGAACAGCAAGCGAAAGATATGATCAAAGAAGCCGACAGAAACGGCGACGGAATGATAGACTACGCAGGTAATTCTTTGCTTAACTCTGTCAGGCCCACATCTTGGACCAAGGCAGCAGCTTTTTTCGGGCGCGCTTTGGGCGCAATAGCGCGCTGGAGAAATCTGTAGAACTGGACTACTATATTCTGTGGAACTGAGGAAGCTAAAAGCTCCCTGGTGTAACTACAAGCGTGATGGTGCTTGAATGAATGGTCTTTTTATAAGGCATATGAATCTTGAATACTCATTATAATTCAGAGCAGTTCGTTTTAAGTAGTTCCACTTTTGTTGCAATTAGCGCTAAAAGAGTTAAAATTCCAACGAGACACTCGATTTCTCTCAAATGCTGTGCATACACATTGACTAATATATTTAGAGTACATTGATAATCTGTGTGCAAAAAAATGCCTTTTAAGGGATGCTATCCTTATAGACCTCATCATCTGCCTTGACTAAACCGTGAACCTTCAAAGTCGCATGTGGTAGTTTTGTGTGGACAAAACGATCCTGCTAGGGCATTTCTCTCTCTCTCTCTCTCTCTCTCTCTCTCTCTCTCTCTCTCTCTCTCTCTCTCTCTCTCTCTCTCTCTCTCTCTCTCTCTCTCTCTCTCTCTCTCTCTCTCTCTCTCTCTCTCTCTCTCTCTATCTATCTATCTATCTATCTATCTATCTATGTGTAGTGTGTGTGTGTCTAGAGGCACTTGAAAAGTTTAAATGTTGACTATCTTAAGAATTTCGTAGTAGAGGTGTCATCCCAGCTTAATTCATGGGTTTGTGGTGTGGGTGACTCCAATGAACCACAAGCCAAATTTGTAGAATTTGGATTTATACCCATAATGGGACTTGAAAAATTTGAATGTTGAATATTTGTCTTCGAAACTATCATGCGTAGATGTGCCATTCTGATTTTACATCCTAAGTTTGTCCATGATCAATTCTGTCCATAGCAAAGTTTTCCCACGCCATACAAGCTAGAATCTCTGAACACTGTGCGGCCCTATCAGTGAAGTTGTAATAATGCAAATTGGGAGCAACAATACAAGATTTGTACAAACATGCATGTATTTTTGATAGACAAGAAAAACAAAAGGCCATGATATATCATCAGTGGTCACTTAGATGTATACGTACATGACGTGGATTTGCTGTTTACGCCATTCTCAGATGTAACAATTTTATTCTACCACATGGTGGGCATTTTGTCATCAGTCCATGCAGTAGTTATAGTGGCAACAGTGACCCATAAATGAATCAATTGTAATAAACAATGTCCTTTAACTAGCTGCAGTGTCTCACTACATGACCAAATCTTGTTTGTTTGCTGACACTTGACATTCTGTTATATCGAGAACTTTTTGTTTCGGTCTGGCATTTCCTTTTTACCTGCAATTTTTTTTTCATGCCAAGAGCCTTATTTGGCAGGCTGCCGTGTTTTTTTTTTTTTTTTTGTTTTGTTTTGTTTGTTTGTTTTTTTTGTTTTTGTTTTGTTTTTTTGTTTTTTTGTTTTGTTTTGTTTTGTTTTCTGTTTGTTTTGTTTTTGTTTTTGTTTGTTTTTTTTTTTTTCAATTTCATTTTTATGCTTTCTCTCGCGTGACTTTCCTAATTTTTGTTGGATGAACAAGGCAACAACTTTCCTTTGTATGCACACAGGCAGATTTGCTTTGAAACAAATCTTCCGTTTTAGTCATACTTGACATCGGAGTAGTCGTCGTATGGTTCCGTTACCAATTACGCCCACTAGGGTGCGCAGAATTGTGCACACACAGTTTACGCTTTGGATGTGATCAAAACGTCTTCGGGTCAGTACTCAGTAGCTATTTAATCAGCCTTTTTCTACAAAATTGTTCCGTCTGGCCTTTTACAAAGTCTCCTCACCATCCTCACCCCACTCCCTCCCAAGGCGAATCCTCAGCTCCTAAAAGTCTCGAATTAATCTTTAGTTTGTTACCTGTATGGAGGAAAGTCATATTTTTCCAGCACTGTCGCCTTCATGGGGTGCAAAACTTCGTGGTTTATGGAAGAGTGAGTTGTCTGTATATGCTACTCCGCTGTTTTTCATTCCATGTGTCTATATTTCTCATTTTCAGCAGATATTTTCAGATGATTTTAAAATGACGTGTTTAACATTTTTTTTTTTTTCAGAATTCAGTCGGCTAATGTGCAACCAGGCATGAATGTCACCATAATATGTGCTGAATTTACCACACAAATCCAACGGTCGAAATGTGACAAATGGAACTATGTTGTCTTTGTTGACGTTTTTGGGCAAAACAACAGTACGACTACCCGGATGGCGCTTTTCACGTGACCTAAACCTGACTCGCAGACTAAATAGAAGTTTCAATAGTGAAGTTTTCGGGTCAATGTAGGCATATAAAGCATAGATTCAGAATGGCACAAGTATTACCGGTTTGGCCGACTTAACTCTCCATTATTATGAGTGAACAGCGAATTGAGATAAGGTAACACGTCTTACAGGTCATTAAGTGAAATGATATGAAACTAAAATAGTATTTGCTGCTGGACAACTGTGATTAAAATGGGTCAGGTTGTACAATAAATTTCCTAGTTTGATTTTGGATTCATTCGGTGATACAGCTAAGTCTAGACAAATTATAGGGGTATCCACTGATTTGGGATCTCTCTCTACAACATCGGGATGCTAATTCAACAAGTGGCATTCCCAGAATCCATTATGGGACTTTGAACGACCACAGGATCCTCTTATTCTGCCAAGAGAGTCCTCAACGGAATCCCACAGTTGCAAAAAAATGGAATTTAATTATTATGGTAATTGTCTGGTCTTAAGTAGGCGAAAGTAGTTTAAAGATTGGTCCTATTATGTTGGATAGACACAATATATTTGCCAGTGTGGAAAATCCATAGGACCGAAGCAACTGAACACGGGACATTCATGCTAATTGCGGTACTGCTTTGGCCCGTATCAACTAACAAAAAAAAAAGGCACCCGTATGTACGGGCAGCTCCCTTGATCAACCAGGAGAGAACGTGTTGCTCTTAAAAAGCTAGTGACATGGAAATAACTATTTGAAAAGTCACAGACGTATTCAATTTACACAAATTGAAATTGACATGAGAAGGGATCATCGTATATTCAGGATAAGTATATCTTATTACTGCAAATGTTAGTAAAATTCTTGCTGTATCCATCAATACGTCCATATCGTGGCGGATAATTGTCACCTTTGCTTGACGCAGAGATTTTGATATCTTTGTCTCTACGGCTGTCTCAGGATTTATTATTATTATTATTATTATTATTATTATTATTATTATTATTATTATTATTATTATTATTATTATTATTATTATTATTATTATTATTATTATTATTATTATCATTATTATTATTATTATTATGGCATCAGGCCTCAAATGCTGTAAATATTAGGGAAGGCCTGTGTCAAAGAACGCTGTACTTTTTTCTACATTATCATTGTGAATAGCGTTTCCAGAGTGTTACATGTGAATTTTATCAGGTATATTTATGCAGAAATATAATGGAATATTCTCTGTGTTTCTCAGGAATGCGATGCTTGTCATATGTTAAAGGCTATAATATAGAAACAGGTGCTTAAAGTCAGTATATGTAGATAGTTGTCTATTGTATTATTATCAGCATGTGAAACCAACAGCACTGGTAGCATTATTTTCTGACTGGTATATGGTAAGAGTAAATTGTTTTCATATTGAAAGTATCGAGTTTGGGAAATACATCCAATGTATTTAAGCGTATATAATAGTTGATTTTTCTCTCTTAATATATTACTATTGCCAATCCATTTATACACTCTTGTGAAAACCAGGCTTCGATTTTAACTTTGCATGGCCTTAAATACCACCCTGCGTGCTTTTACTGACCAGTGGAGCATTAAAATCATTTTGTTAAACGCATATCCTATCCACTCCAAAAATTTAAGATTCTTGCAACTGCATTTCAAGCAACTAAGCAACTTTATAATTTTCATGAATTGATGTCACGGAGAACGCCAGACGCTCTGCGACACCACGTGTGTTGTGATTAACATTATGGAAAGGGGGGGGGGGGGGGCGGCAGCAATGATTTTCACAACATGCCCTTTAGTAAATAGCTCCAGCTATCAAACTATTATATCCTAACAGTACGAGAGCATTGATTCCCCCCCTCTGGGTGTAGTTTAGCGGGGGTATCAATTACTATCATTGGAAGAGCATCCCATGTATTTAATGTGCCCCACAAGTGCTTCAATTAACAGGTTCCCTGCAGTTTAATGGCAGAAAAAATCATTATGTTGAACGATGCAAAGAGATTCACTGTGCTGCAAAAAAACAGGTTTTTTCCCCACTCCACAGAGCTCGAGTCGATCAATGTGAAAATCTCCAAAGACGACAAAAGGCCGAGGGAATAAAAGTTTTTAAAATGAGCAAAGCCGTAAATGCAGAAAAAAAAATAAAAAAATAACGCGCGCCAGAATATCAAAGGTCGTTCTTAATCAGCTGTGTTTTACTATGAGACCGACTTAACCAGCTGATCCGTTTGTGTGAATGTTGATTGACGTATGGAATTGTCTTTCTTTTTTTAATATACATTCATCAATTGACATATTGAAATTTGTGATTTTCGAAGCATGCACAAAAAAACGATATCACACTTTAGATAATGTTCTCAAACTTCGGGAAATCACTGCATGACTGTATGGTCATATTCGTAGGGTTTTTTTTTGGGGGGGGGGGGGTGTTTTTTTTTTTTTTTTTTTTATTCCTGACTCCCTATCCGATTCTGTCGAATTTGCTTCTTATCATATTCATACAAATTCTAAGTTTGAATACAAACAGCTCCTTACAATTTACAGAGCCTAATTATTTTAATAGTGTTTTCAAATCCGTTAAAATCGCACAGATTCGCATGACAATGAGCGGGTAAAATATGAATGATCATAAATTCGCTTAAATTGACAAAACGTATAGACTACACATGTACAGAACACCCTCTGGCATCTTTTGGTAACCTGTACGCCATAGACCATTCCGTGTATACCAATACTCTTGCGGCCAGCAATGGTCTTAATGCTGTTACTGGAAAATATGCAAAAATATCTAAAGTGGTCTTTTGCAGGAACATTGCTGTAGTGTCATGGCTTATACACACGAAATCCGTGTCGCACGAATGTTCCGAAATATTCGTCATTTAACCTGACGTGGTGCCACATTGAGATGGCTGACGCGAACATATTGCTACATTGAGCTGACGGATGGTGTCCCCTTTGTTTTGATACCAGGGAAAATACCTACAAAATATTCTTCAGGCTGGGTGTTACTTTTCAAAATTGCATTCAGTATGTGGTTTTTTTTTCTACACTCTTTATCACAAAAGCCCAGAATTTTTAAGCAAACTGATTCAGTTTTAGCCTATTTATGCCATTACAGAATCGTTGAATTTTTCATCTAGCTGTGGATGGAAATGGTAGGAAACAATGCAGCGGCCCAAGGCATAAATACCTACATGCGCCTGGTTAGTCACTATTGTGCAACTGTACTGGTATGATCCACCAAAACTGAAGCATCGAAAAAGTCTGTATTGCACTCACGTGACACAAAGCAGCATGTTTTATTATATTGCGTCACACAACGTCCAATCAGGGGAAGGTTCCTTTCATATCCGTGCATGCAAAATGAAGGCATACTTAAGAAGCAGGGATAGGTCACCAGGTAGCCTGTGCGGAGTTGTAGGGTTCCAGCCACCCCACCCGGCTACCACAGATAAACGCAAATACATGTTCGATGTCATAATATGTAAATGTTATTACTTAACACCATAGAAATATTACCAATAATCTATAAGCTTGTGGAGGCAATTAAGAATTAATTCTCGTCGTCCAACAATCTGTGTATGGATTTAAAACCGTGATCAATTTATTTTCCTGCATATAATTATTTGTTTTATGGCGTTAGGAACCTGTTTGAAACGTCAGCGATGTTGCATAGTAGAAAAAGTACAGATATATTCTCGAAAAATCATAACAAGATATGAAATAATAGGGGACTGGCAATCATGTTGTCTTAAAAACACGGTAGCTTATTATTTCCCACATGGAACAATATCAGATTAGTGGAAACAAAGAAAGGCATTAGTCAGGATAAAAGAACCCTCACCAATGGTACAGTATGGTCTTATTGAGTACATATGTGACACTTGATCGCAACCCTTACCTGAAATAAAATTCGGTCTTTGCTTTCAAATTGGGACACTCTTTCACAATGGTTGTTGGTTTTTCACACATAGGGCCATTCGATATTCAACCTAGATTTTCGAGCCCATGGGGAAAACGGAAGAAAAACATATCCACAACCAAAATGATTTGCCAGAAGTTTGTGGATTTCACTGTAGTATGTCAATGTACCGCATTAACTGCTTAAGAACCTTGTGTAGAGAGTGCTGGTACTATTTTATCATACCCACACCACGAATTTTTACCAGAGTGTCGCTAAATAATTCTTGCTTTTTTTCCCTTTAGAGGGGAGGGGGGGAGCAACATGTTGTCCCAATATTATTAAGAAAGAATGGCATTACAATGGAAATTCTGTTTTTTGTTGTCTTTGTTGTCGTTGCATTAGTCTTATCTTCAGCGCCACATGCCGGCTGTTTTTAGCATTAAAAATAGATCGACAGAAGGTCAAGGAAATTCAACTTTTTGGCACTTTTATATGTCAAGCTTTAATTATTACTATATCTTTTAGGAATAAATATACACCTTTTCTTGTCCTTGGTTTGATTTTTCCCACTAATTATAATAAACGTATGAACATAATTTTATGCAAATATCTATTTCAGACATTACAACTGGCATTTAAGTTTCCCGTTGGACAACCTATTGATATAGGCTGCCAAATATTAGGAACCACATTTATGAAAAAAGCATGGAACATATGAATGCATCGCAGACACAGAGCTCGTAGAGCAAACAAACTGTTGGTGTGAGGTTATATAGGCGTAAAGTACATGGAGCGCCATCTGACGAGAGACAAATCATTGCCTTCCCAAGAAAGCCTTATCCACTGATCGCGAAGACGTTCAAGGCAGCTTTCCTGCAGGCATTAGGTCTGATTTACAGTGTGCCGTATGCTTCCCGTATTTTGTCTGTTTCATGTCTGCAGCGCCACCAAGTGTTGATCAATAACAGTAAACAACTGAAACCAAAATCTTCACTCCTTCCATCTGTTTGTGTGCCCTGCGAACTCTGAGCATCCATATGGCATGATTGCATTCAATTTGTACTGCATATTTCGTACAAAACTACAAGGGAATCATTTCTCCAAGGCTAACAATGTTATTGTATAAAAAGGATGATTATGATACTACTAGTCTTAAGAATTAATGCAGATTTTTTTAATTTTTTTGTTTAAATAATGATGAATAACTAAATCTTTATCAGTACAATGATCACATGAATCTGACACAACTTAACTCATCTTAAACAGTATTACACATTTACCGCAAAATCATGCAAAAGAAGAAACTGCTGAACTTACTTTACATAGTACTTTTAAACAGAAGTGGATAAATTTGACACCATTAAAAGGCTTCAATATTTTACCTTTGCTTACCACATGCTTAAACATGGAGATGAGGCCTTCATGCTGAAATTTATTAGAAACCAATAAAATTCTGGTGCAACTAATGTCAAATTCAATTTCGAAACTAAAAACACTGTGGGGCCATCCCGCTTAAAAGGGTATCATCAGAGAGAGCGCCCAGTGGCAACCTTGGGAACTACACTTTTCAAATCTGCCGATGTGGTAGTTTCAGGCTGTTGTTGTGCTGGAACATCAAGATACGTGTAAATATATATATATATATATATATATATATAATCTAAAAAGGAAAAGTTCAAGCCATGTATCTTAGATATTTAATGTCGCAATGCAAATTTACATTGAAGTTGGAAAAGTGAATACAGCCGGTGTAACCTATTAGAATTGTTTGAGCTATAGTAGAAAAATATGACGAACGAAATCACAGAATATAGAATCAATAATATGTCTAATAAAAATGTATTTTTGCAAATTTAACATTGAAACTCATACCAAAATTCTCAGTTCTAGGTGTCAATGTCATGCACCTGTTTTTATTTGCACTTGCAATTAGGTGAATATATTTAACTTCACTGAATATTGGAATATTGCTTACGCCACCCAGCGGCGACATTAAAAATTACATAGTGTTCGCCACATTCGTTTTCAGAAAAATAAAAACTGTTTGTAATGAAATTTTGAAATTTTACACTGAATTCGACTTTTTCATTTTTAGTGTTTTTGTACTTGACAAAAATGACACATAGTTTTGTTAGTATAGGCGCACAGTGATCTGTTTTACACGCTATTATTCTCATGTGTGTTGTGCACCAGATATCATGTCTTACCTACAGTTCAAGACATCAAAATATCTGTAAAGAGCAGTTCTGTCCCACAGTCAAGTGACAACCAGGCAAAAGTTGCATTTCTGAGTGAATCCATCTACGTCAAATCATTTGGGATATGATTTGACTACTTTCACTGATATCTGCGATTAAACTAAGTTCATAGTCAATTTCAACTGAACAAGCCACGCACACTCAATCTACTTCATATTATCTACAACGGTCTAGAGTTATCAAAAGAGGCCAGAATGGTATTTCTTGACGTCTCTAAGGCATTCGACAAGGTATGGTACCCTGGACTCCTCTTCAAACTCAAGCAGCTTGGCATACCGAATCATCTTGTTACCTGGGTTGAAAGTTATCTTTCTAATCGCCTCCAAAGAGTCACTATTCATGGTCAATCTTCTGCCTGGCTTCCTATCCAGGCTGGAGTACCTTAGGGCTCTATCCTAGGGCCCCTCCTATTCTTGATTTATATAAATGACCTAGTGGACAATGTCTCGTGCGAAGCCAGATTGTTCGCTGATGATACTAGCATACTTGAAATTGTCAATAACCCTGTTCAATCCTCACGCCACCTGAACACCAATCTGTCTCTAATACATTCCTGGGGCAGGCTATGGCGAGTGTTATGCAATGCCACCAAATGACTATCTATTATATTTTGTGTGAAACGAGTGAAACCTCATCATCCGCCGGTTTTCTTGCGTGGGTCTCCGATTGTTGAGGCAGACAGTCATACACATCTCGGTATCCCCTTGAGTGGTGACTTATCTTGGCATGCCCATATCACACGGATTACCAATAAAGCTGGTCAAAGAATTCCCTTACTGCGTAGGTTCAAGTATAAACTGTCACGCAAATCCTTGGTCAAACTATATTGTTCTTTGATCTGTCCAATCCTTGAGTACGGCTGTGTATTATTCGGCAACTGTAGTAAAGTGCTGTCTGATCGATTGTAATCGATTCAGTATAATGCTGCTAAAATGTGTACAGATGCCTTGAAACATACATCACATGTTAATTTACTTCGTGAACTTGGGTGGTCAACTCTTGCAGACAGACGTAAATACTTTAAGCTTGTCCTCTTTTACAAAATGTACCACAGACTGACTCCTTCTTATCTATCTAATCTAGTACCCCCTCCTCCTGTTGGTCGTGCTCTCCGACGTTCAATGTCAGTGCGCCCCGTTAGATGTAGAACATCGCGACTGAGTAACTCTTTTCTCCCAGATGCCATCAAACAGTGGAATAACCTGCCTTCCGACATGAGAGATTCGCTTTCTGTGCATTATATTCAAATCGAAACTTAAAACTACTCTGTTAGCCACAGACACTGTTCCTGAGTTCTATCGCCATGGTGACAGATTTGCTAATATTTGGCACACGCAATTACGCCTAGGATTCTCTGGACTAAACTCCGACCTTCACAAAATTAACATCCTTCCTGACCCATCCTGTGCCTGTTCTTATCCCACTGAAGACTCCAAGCATTTCCTACTCTTCTGTTCCTATTACATCGTTCAGAGAAACAAATTACTTAATACTGTTATTCCTTTGATTGCTCCGAGGGTTAGGCCGCATCTTATAATTCATATTGGTTGCGATTAGATTAGTTGAAATATTTCTCCGTGGCAGTAACGAGCTTTCTTACTGCCTAAATAGCCAAATTTGTGATGCTCTCCATCAGTACATTATTGATACCAGGCGCTTTAACGACTAAATGTTTCCGTTACTGTTACTGTAGTGATCATCGGTTGGACTATGCAAATTTATTTGTATCACACCTTTTTCTTTTACGGGTAACTATTGAACTCAATTTATGCTGGTTTAACTTGTATCTTACACAGGTGCGGATCCAGGATTTGTCAAGGGGGGAGCTGAACATAGCAAGTAAGGCCGAGGGTCCGGGGGCCGCCCAGGGCCCCGGCGGGTCCAGGGCGGAGCCGGGGGGGGGGTTAGGGGGCGGAGCCCCCCGAAGCTTCAGGGTTTTAATACATTTAAAGGGGCATAAACTGCTTTTTTCTGTCAATAAAATACAGTGGCTCCCCTCTTACAAGGAACCCAAAATGCAGCCTAAAAGTGGCCTTGTAAGAGGGGTGGCTCCTTCTAGAGGGGGAATACATATAATAAAATGTTACACTTTCTGCATAAGAATAGTGACTTTTCAAGAGGAGTGGCCTCTGGTGAGAGGGGTCTTATACAGGGGACCACTGTAAGAGATATGATGTCTGGTTTATCTTCATTTGGGATGTCAGTGTCCCATAATAAAACTTTGATAACCATTACAAAGGGTTTTATTTTCCAAAGCTTCCATCTGCTGTTCAATTGTCCTTGGAATTCACAAATTCTCCAGAACAGGAAACTATGTGTAGTTACCATGGTAATATATTTGAATGCTATGTGACACTTGTCAAATGAATTTGAGTCCAAAAAAACCCAAGGAGGACACATGAAGTGACCAACATTTATGAACATGTGTAACTATAAAACATTCAAGCCTGCAGCTGTACACTGGAACAATTTTACAATTAGATCAAAATTTAGGCAGCACCACACAACTACGTGAATGACAAAAAAGCAATAAATCAAATAACTAATAAAACTACAAAATTAGAGGAATGTTTTGAACTATATTCATAATGCCACAATTTATGTTTAGAGCTTGATTTCACAAATCAGCTAAAGTAAATATAATACATAATCTCAGTACAAATTGTCAATCAGCACCATCTTATCACTTAATAACTAAAATGATTTGTCTGAAATCAGAATAGTCCGAGTTGCACTGAGTAAGACACAAATCCACAATGTGGATGAGGATTTACAAATCACTTAACACATTCAGTCAGCTTCATTTAGTTACTTATCTCGAAAAACACAGTCAAAACAGTCGTAAGAAATGATGTCTCTCTATCTATTTATTGGACGCACATGTAAATTCCCAAGTTTAAATGGCAAACTTTCCCGAACTTATGACGTCAAACCGAAAATTTACACTGCATGGCGGGAAGTAAAATAGCATGGCTCCTTGCGATTCGCTACTCTGGCTTATGCATTCACGTTGGGAACCAGTCTTCCTGCACCCGACGGAGGGCGCTGCAGTATTTGTTGTTGTTTTTGTGCCTGTCAGCCTGAGGATCTTTGACACCACGTTGATTAATCGACTCTGTGTCTTTGAAATTTGGTGATACGGAAAGCTCGGACCAAAGATGTAATGGGTTACCCTCCCCCCCCCCCCCCCCATACTTACTCGTGTGATCGGAGATGACAAACAATTTTTGGAGGCGACAGAATTTTTTTTTTTTTTTTTTTTTTTTTTTTTTTTAGGGGCGCGGGGGGGGGGGAGCGCGCGCTCCCGGCGCTCCCCCCCCCCCTAAATCCGCGCCTGTTACAAGTAACCAAATCTTGATATTCGTACAGAGTTTACACAGATATAATACATTGGTAACATTTGTATTGTCATGTGTGCCTTGTACATACCTACTGTGTTTCTCCATATTCTTGAGAACCCATGTATTAGTCATCTCGATGTACTATAGGGCTATCCAGACTAAATAAATACGTTTAAACTAAACTAGGTTTCTTGCCATATGTTTCTGGTATGGTTTACAATTTGTAATTGCGCGCAATAAAATATGTACAATGGTTTGAAGTTACCATAAAAACGGCTGCACCAAACACTTTTATTGTTTTTAGAACAACGAAGAATCAACTGGAGAGCTCTAAGTACCATTTTTAGTTCGCAAGATTGACAAACGATGGCAGCATCTGCGTGTAACATGGATAAACTGCAAAATGTTGCCCACTCAATAAGAATCGACCATGAACAGAAAAAGCATCCTTGTGTCACGCACGCACGCACGCACACACACACATACACGCACACACACACACACACACACATACATATATATATATATATATATATATATATATATATATGTGTGTGTGTGTGTGTGTGAATGAATGACTTTATTAACTGCACCATATACATACATGGTTTTCTGTCAGTCAAAACACATAAATATATACATGAATCACAATACGATACAATACAATATAATATAATACAAAACAATACATCACATCACGACACTACACTACATTCCACTTCATTCTTCAGAAAAAGAAAAAAGAAAAAGAACACTCTTCACTACATCGCCGCCCTGCCGCCCTACAACGCGGTGCGGTGGGCTGGCCGGCGTTGGCCCCAAAGGGTCGCCTGCATAACAAAAACTGCAAGTGGATGTTGGGGATATTTATGCTGTTTGGAAAATATATATCATCAAAATTGACCTCTGACTTTAGTTACTTGGTCGAAAAATGTCCCAGTATGTTTGATTATATCGGCATCTTCTAATTTCATGATAAAGATAATTTTTTTCTGGGATCGAAAAAGTAAAGAATGTAGGGAAAATTTCGGTTAGTTTGTCGAAGAAGGTAGTTCGTTGCTGTGTAAATTTTTTACAATCGATTAAAATATGTTCCTCGTCTTCCAATTTTTCACAGGTATCGCATTTCCGCTCTTCTAAGGGTGTTTCAATAGGTCATTTGTGTCTGCCAGTTTCAACTTTGAGGTTGTGGGCGCTTATTCGAAATCGGGTAATATTTTTTCTAATTCTATACTCTTTCACTAAATATAAATATTTTTCTGGTCCAAATTGGTATTTAAATTTTACATATGTTCGTAATTTCTCGTCAGGTTCCATATTAGTGGCTAAATTTTCTTTCCATTAGTTTTAAAATATCATTTCCATTCTTTTTTTGTGTGTGTGCGTAGGTATGTATGCGTGTGTGTATGTATGTATGTATGTATGTATGTATGTATGTATGTATGTATGTATGTACGTTTGTATGTATGTATGTATGTATGTATGTATGTATGTATGTATGTATGTATATACATAATTATTATGTGTGCATCAGAGAGACTAGCAGCGTTGAATGTTATCCTCAATGACTTTATGTTCTACAACTGGGATCTTAATATCTTCCACTCCATTAGCCATAGTCAAAACACGAGAAGCTTCCGCATAAACATCAAACACAAAATTTATGCCCATCTTTTCCAAGTAAGAGAGTACATTACTCGCTAAATGGATCCGGAGAGGCCCCAGTTGATCACACTGTGTATCGATAGTTCATAACGGCCCCATGCAGTTCAGCAGTATTTCAAACCTGCTTCGTGAAATACAAAATCCCTAGACTGTGTTTTTGAGGAAGTGAGCATCTTAAGTATTAATTCTTGTGGCAATAGTCAGGCATTTTAATATCATATGCCAAATTTACAACAAATTTAGTCTTGAACGAAGAGATGCATTGTTGTGGTGAGAGGGCCATATCCTTGGAGAGTTTTTGTGATTTTGTACAGCTTTCGTCTGTCAGCTTGGCTGGGCTCCAAATTTATACATAATATAGGAACCAGTCATAGAAAAAATAAAAAACTCAAGAAAAAAAAAACTCGACTATCTCGTTTTCAGGGCTCAGCCGATGGTAGCGGTAAGTGTGTTAACCACTAATATCCATCATCACAGACAGGGGCGACTTTTCACTGTGCACATCTCATCGAGAAACGCAGGGATCAGTAGTTGGCTGTAAACAACGCAGTGTGAGCCAGCATAATTGCCCATAATACAGCGCAATGAAAGCAGCCAAACTGGCTTCACTCGGATGTATTCCCTGGGGAAATATTTTCTTGCTATAGATAAGTGAGGCGTTGCTATGTCAGAATTTACGTTTTGAGAAAAACAAACATGACGTAAAATTAGAATCGCTCTTCCGGGGGAAATATGGCTACAAGACAAGTGCCCATTCCTGCCTGACGTCACTGGGTAGATGCCAGGCCTGCATAATGTTATCACTGCAAATATATTATTGCGTATCATGGATTTTGGCCAGGCAGAAAATAACTGGCAATGTCGCAAGTAAAGGCAGCACAACTATATTTGTCATATACCGAAGATAGCGAAGTTTGTAAACATCCATTCAAGGCCTTTGCACTGATATCAGCAACAAAAATGCACAAAATAAATTAAAATTTAAAAGCCAGAAAACAGCAACAACAACAACCACAACAACAACAACAACAACAACAACAACAACAGGAAACGAGTCGTAAAGTCTTTAATTTTCTTACATAACGAAACATTTTTGTTTTGACACTTGAGGCCCGGAACCACCAGAAAGACGACACTTTTCCCACACAGACACTGTAAACTTCTTTCTATGTCCATCAACATAAGAACAACAAAAGTTACCAATGTATCGCATATTTTAGAAATTTAATTTCGTGAGCATTATCTTACTCAAGTATTCCAAATGTTTATGTTTTGGATCGTGTGTATAGTTTCCAAAATGGACGGACTTCTTTCTTTGCCCATTTCGCAATTACAAAAATACAAATAAGTGCACCAATATATCCCTTTATGTTCATGCTATGGTTTCAAATGGTCGTGTTTTGCATTAAAGTTTTGTGACATGACATAATGCATACAATTAAAAAGGTTAATGGGACTCTGTATTTCCCCATTTTGCAGAAATCTGCATCTTGGCTCAGGGAAAATGCTGTAGTTGTTATTATGGTAGTAACTAAGGAATTATAAAAGCCCGATGCCGATGCATAAAAAAGCGCTTTTAAGTCCAACATTTTTCGGTTGTCGTGACGTCAGACAGAACGAAATTGAAACATATAATAGTGTCATAAGCACGCTATCTTTTGCATTAGCATGCTAGTATTTGTCTATTCTGTACCTTTTGGAACGATTAATTGGCACGAAAAACATTGGAAGGGAACTGTTCATTGCCAATTGACGTCATGTTCAAAATTGCACACAGAAGCGCCACCCAACCGGACTTTTGATTTCATTTTTTTTTTCAGCTGCCGGACTAATTTATTACTATTATTTATTACAGCTTTATGCGACCAATAGAACCCCCTTCATCAAAAACGAAAGAAGAGAGAGAGAGAGAGAGAGAGAGAGAGAGAGAGAGAGAGAGAGAGAGAGAGAGAGAGAGAGAAAGAAAGAAAGAAAGAAAGAAAGAAAGAAAGAAAGAAAGAAAGAAAGAAAGAAAGAAAGAAAGAAAGAAAGAAAGAAAGAAAGAAAGAAAGAAAGAAAAAAAGATCGTCATTAACCGGACACTTACTGGCTGCTGCCTCACATTGTCTGACGTCTTCTTGGTATATAAAAAATATTAAAGTATTCTATCAAGCTTACACATTGAGCGATATAAAAATATATATATATTTGCAGTAATAAAGTAAGAGAAGGCCGACTCCCCGGCGGCATATTCTAAGAACTAAATACCACATACAGGATCCAAGTTGAAGTTTTACTGATAATTTGATTGTTGTAATGTTACTGCCTGGCACCGCAAAAATTTACACAACTGCGTGCAATTTGGGTAACTCAACGGACTCAATCTTCTGCTCAGAAGGGAAAAATAATTACGGAGTTTCAGCGTGCGGAATATTTAGGTGCAGTCGAAGTATTCCGTGCCTTTGAACACTAAAGGGCAAATTATACAGGCCAAATACATCATATGTTTCATCAGCAGCTCAAATCTCACTGATACAGTTTATTTCCCAGATATATGTGACAGTGATATGCGCCGGTACGTTCACAAAATTCTGTATCTATGCTGGCAGGTGCTGCACATGGCCAGATCCATATACTTGGCTGCAGAACACTGTAACACTTCCCCGCTCAAAATATATTCTATTCATGGCTGATGGCAAAGGCTGCTTTATTATTTACTCAGCTTTAGCCCTAATGAAAATTTCAATCTTCAAATTCAGTGTTTGATATATATATATATTTCAATAATTCGAGGTTTTCCTCAGCTGCTATTGATTTTGTGGCGGCGTTAGATATGGAATGTCCACCGTGATCGAAATCGCAGTTAGAAAATAATGTATATGGGTCACCCCAACTCCCTAATTTGATTAACCGGTGGGCGGGGGAGGGGGCGGAGCGCTTGAAGATGATGGAGGAACACTTTGATCATGCTGCGGCAGGTAGATCAGAGACACTCATTGATCAGAAAATTCGACGTCCTTATTTTTTCGCCAAGAATCAGAACGACTCGACAAAAAAGATGCTTTTTTTTTGTTTGTTTTTTTTTTGTTTTGTTTTGTTTTTTCATTTATTTTATTTTAAAATATATTTTGCCGCGTTTGCTTTAGGCGTCAAATAATAACGAGCTTTAGTACAAGTCACGCTGTGAAACAGAAGCTTCGCCGTCGTGCTCTGAGCGCTGAACACAAAAAACTGTGATAATGAAGTGGGTTTTAAAACCAGGGTTGAAGGGTTAAATTTCCAGGTCATTTCTTGTCATGTGGCAAAGAAAACTGACTTACTCTCTAATCAATTAAAGGGAAATATGCCACAACCGGTGGTCTCTCCAGTAGCAAGTGTAAGCAAGTTGTCAAACACAGATGGAAACGCCCCACCTTGCACACTCAGGGCAAACGTACTTCAGTTCCTGTCATAGGATATACATAGGCTCAGCGGCGGTATGTCACCATATATTAACATTCTGATATCGATGAGAATAAGGCCCACAACTAACCTTAAAGTGTACATTCCCCGGCAAAAATCCCTACACCAGGAACACAAGGTTGAATGTTTGCAAACAATTTCACTGCCACAGTTCTCGTCACGCACGCGGGAAAATCATAACTTGAAATACATATGACAAACACTTGAGTAGTTTCCGTTGTGATTCAACGTTGATTTGTTTTTATGATCAGAGTCTGATAGAGCGTTGCTTTACCTTTTAGTTGTTATATATTTTTGATTCATACATATGCCTCCACATAGGTATGTACTCAAATGTCTCGATTTATACAACTGAACCCGAATGAGTGCATCGGGGCGCAGGAGGAGTGGACTGGTGTGGGCATCAGACCCACCTCCGGTCTGTCCCAGGCACTACGTGACATGGCACGCAGTGGCGTGCATGAGCTGACGTATTGAGGCTGATTTTTCCCTGCACAGAAAAAAAAACACATTTAACGCTTTCAGTGTCACATTTTGGACTGAGTCAACAGCTTTCCTCGACACGCTTTGGAGGCAGTGCGGTTAAAACGCGCCGAGGAATGCTGTTGACCCGCACTACAGAATGCCTTATGTGACTGCAAGCATGCTGGTACTTGAATGAAAGGTATTTTTACAAGGAGCATGAACTGAGCATATCTATTTTAATTCAGAGATTTTCGTTTTAAGTGGTTCGACTTTGATAGCAGTTGGAACTAAAAGAGTTAAACATAACATCGTTCCCTGTGCAGAGAACTATGCTACTTGAATATATTCAGTTCTGGGGTTAATCATTTATTATAGATCGGCTGCAAAGGGGAGGACAGTTGGTTATGACTCTATGACTTGTCTTCCCAGGGCGTAACACTCCCTGCGCTAAGAACACAAAAACAGACTGAGTGAATATGTCCATGGTAAACGAAAGACGATCTTATGATTATTTCAGTGACGGTCAAAGTGCTATATGCTAGTAAATATTTCAAAAATAAATAGATACATAATAAATAAAACAAGTAAATGAAAACAAATAAACCAGAAGAAAACAATATTTTCTAATTTGCTGTCTACTTTAATTCTTGGGAACGAAATATAAATGTATTGTGTGGCACGCAGTAGTATTAAGTTCCCACGGAATATTTATTTCACTGCAACGAAATGTTTTTTTTTTTTTTGTTGTTTTTTTTTGTTTTTGTTATTTTTTTTACACTTCCTGAAAGGGGATCGCTATTCAGCAAGCAGAAAATACTTATGATATCTTTTCCTCTAAATCATTTCGTTCCAAGAAACTGTTATTCATTTTCGCACAATGTACTATTTCGTTACCAACAGAATATTGTTTCAAAGCGGATTTATACTCTTGGTTTTTACAGTTTTTGACATTAAAAACCAAGACTAATGACTTTGAATCTATATAGGCTTTACCTTCTGGAAGACGCAAGGGAACGTGTGAATCACACCAGTGGTATTTTCTTTAAGTTGAATTAATGTATATAGCCCAACAAGAAGTAAAGAATTGATTTGCATCAGTATTGAAGTTGGACCGATGCTAAATCTGTAAAAATCTTGTAGATATTTAACCTTTGAACAGATCTGTATAAATCTAAATCCTAAAACTTTTTTTTCTACTGTTCATTGGATTCTCATATATAATAATTCTGAGAATATTCAAAATTTTCATTCAATAAATGTCACCTGCGACTAAAGTCAAGTAGCCCCTAAAATCATGAATTATACGGGTACTGTTTACGGTTCGTTAATTGGGGTGTGCCTATAGACCAAATCCGTGAATTGAACTGGAAAAAGCACATCCAGCTATAATAGGTTTGATGATATTGAAATGTTCCAAAATGCCCGTAATTTGATAATTGTGAGCATTCTGAGCTGACTAGATGTGCAATTTCAATACTATCAATCGTTGTGATGAATGTAATATATATATATATATACATATATATATATATATATATATATATATATATATATATATATATATATATATATATATATATATATATATGTATGTGTGTGTGTGTGTGTGTGTGTGTGTGTGTGTGTGTGTGTGAAAAACTCCGGAGAAAATTCGGAAGAACAAAGAAAGAAAATGATTGTGTTGCACACAGCAGGGGTAAAAATTTACCTGTTTTGCCAGCTGCCCATGGGCAAACAGGGTATTTTCTGAAGTTACCCCCAAACCCCTGAAGATACCCATTTTCTCTTATGTAAATAATTCATCAAATAATTGTGTACCAAGTGGCACAAAATTTGGTATTTTCACAACGAGCATAATTAGAGATTGTAAGCATCCAAGTCAAGATTTAAAAAATATATATATAAATCGGACATAAGCTACTCGCTAAGTATTGTGGAATACGGTATTAAATCATTGCATGTAGACCCGACGAGGAAACCAATTTCAAAATTTTCATTCTCAATTTACTAAGAGAAACGTGAAATGTAATATTTCATATGCGTAATTATATAGGCATATAAAATGATCTTAATCTGAAAAGGTAAACATTTTTTCAGACCTTTAAGAATTGTGTGCACTCTAGCTGTACATTCAGCTGAATGCACAGATAGAAGCTGCCTCTGACCTCTCCTAATAGACTTATTTCAAATCTGGGACTGATCTGCTGTTGTTCGATCAACAGAACGACTTTGCATGCTAGCTTTTATGTTGATGAGGGGAGCAGCTATTATAACTCTGTCTCGTGATTCTTATAATTATATGGGTTTAGTCTACGTGACTGTACGTTCTTCTCAAATCACTACAAGCAAAAACATAAAATAAAAAAAAACAAAAAAAAAAACACACAAAACAAAAAACAAAAAACAAAAACAAAAACAAAAACAAAAAAGATGTTTTTCACGCTGAATCAGATGTAAAAATGTTGTAAATCAAGCAGTGTTCAAATGCGTTTTAGTGCACAAACACGTCCGCGCAAGTGGGTTTCTTTGTTGTGATGGACACAGATGAGTAATCAAAGCAGGGTACACAAAAAGCGGAATCAGTCGCGCTCATTCTAAATGAGCGCGAATTCATGATGTCGACAGTTATCATTCCCTTTTTATGAAAAATATAATTATTTTAGAGCAAAAGGAAAGAGTGGCTGACTTAGAAAAAATAATAATAATGCAAAGCAATTCCGCCTCCATGATAACTGGAATCACTTTGAAAATTTTGTAAGATGTTTAAACTCCAAACCGAACATTGTAGGCCTAACCGTAGATGCAGATCTAGTATAAGCAACAGACATTGTTCAGGGACGGAAAGATAAACGCCCACTATTGAAGCTATGTACATGTGAACCTTGTGTTACAACATCTTTGAAACTTCATTTCATTTGTTTTATGCCACTGTTTTTGTCAAAGCGGTTGCTCCAGTACTTCGTTATAAGGTTGTGTCAAATAGTAGTCCACAATTTGAATATTGATCATCGACGACCCAAGCCCTAAATGGAAGTGGTAGTGGTAGTCTCACACCAGTCGCTGTGACCCCAACTCCCACCTGTAATGGATGTTGTGGAACGCTCAATACACTGCTGTCACTGACTGCTTGACAGAATCTCGTGTGCCGTCTGAGGAGTGACATCGTAAGTCACAATTTAAAAAATATGGAATCCACTTTTAGTCGAAAGAACTTTACTTTATCATCAAAATCAATTCAATGAACGACATAAATACAAATGCATGGGTGGCCCACGATCAATGTATTCAATGTCAGCCTATAATAGTAATAATTGCCTATTCTTATAACAGTTACCCAAAGTTCGAACTTGAGTGGCCGACGTATAACACTCATTGACCACTGTCATTTTAACAGTGTGACGGAGTCTCGAGGAGCACCTGATGAACGACAGCACAAGTTGCAGTTTTAAAAGTCCAACAACCTTTTTCACTGAATCTTCAATTTTGTATGAAAGTTCGTAAAAAGTGCTTAGCACATAATAGCGTTTGTTGATGTGACATCAGATTGCAGTTAATTTTATTTATAGCCTTCTTTTCCGTCGGGTTTGTTGTATTTACACTGTCGGCCACTGAGCAGGCGCAACACTTTGGCGACTGTTTGCTGTCATTGAAGTAGCACTTTTGTTGTGAATGTTTCGCAGGTGCAACTTGAATATCAGGAAACGTCGCATTTGCCGCGCACACTTTGACTTCTCGCTACCCGCACATGCTCTTTCGCTTTACGATTGACTAATCTGAGCACACACAAATAATTGCCGCTCCCTGAGTGTCGAGCAGCACCTGAGGTGCGACAGTAGAAGTCCCAGATTTGAAATAGGTCTATTAGTCACTCTCCTATTTTGTCAGATAAACATTTCTCCGTGTACTTAATAGAAGACATTCATATTTAACTGCGATCCTGCTCACTTTCTGTGTTGCCGGGGCAACAGACTGATGCATCCACCATGATAGGGCAGATTTGTATTATATACTACATAAACATCCATAAATAACACCTATTCAACCAAAAAGAGAGCCCATTTCTAATCAATTTAGGCATCCTTTATGTTTCAAATGTATGTTAATTCATTTTCTTAATATTATTGTGTGTTTGTGTTGTTCATTTTGTTGAGAAAGTACTTTTGACCGTGCTAAATACATGGATCTGCCCTGATGCAGGTGGCTCCCTCTTTTGCTCATTAGGTTTTAGAGTAGGACCGCATTTAGATGTGAATACATCCTAGTAATTCTGATGTGAAATGTGCATAAATCACATCCAATCATTTGTGATTCCTGTTCAGGCTCATTTCTTATTATAAAACTCCACACTGATTAGGCTGAGAATAAAACGTTGCCTCTTGGGCAACCATGGAATCATCTAAAGTTTCCCCAACGCATTATGTCTCCCGGTGGAAGCCGGGGGACATATTGTTTTAGTGCCCGTTTCTTCCGCTTGTTGTTGTTGTTGTTGTTGTTGTTGTTGTTGTTGTTCAGGTTCTTCAACACTTGGTTTCCGTGCGATAAGTCTTGAAGGACTTGACAGAATTTGATGAAACTTGGTAGGATTATGTATCTAGGCAAGACCAAGGTTGGTATTGTATTTGGATGACCTTGAGCGAATTCTCAAGGTCACAGGGTCACTTATGTGAAATTGGTTTCCATTCGATAAGTCATGAAGAACTTTATGGAATTTGATGAAACTTGGTAGGATTATGGATCTAGGCAAGACCAAGGTTGGGATTGTATTTGGGTGACCTTGACCTAATTTTCAAGGGCACAGGGTCATTTATGTGAAATTGGTTTCACTACATTAAGTCTTGAAGAACTTGATGAAAATTGCTAGATTAATGCATCTAGGTGAGAGCTAAAATAGGATTACAATTTTCAAGCAAACTTGGTCATTTGTAATTTGTTATCACCTGTAGCTTATTCAAAGACGTAAGTGTTCCACCGGGAGACATTTGATTTTCTGTTGGAAAATCAGTCAGTTCTAGTTTAAGTTGTCTTGGCAACCAGACAATTTAGACCCCTGCACACATAAAATAAATAGAAATTCTATGAAAACAAAACACTTGTGTTAACGCACACAAAAATCCACTTTCTGTACATAATTACCCAAATCAGCTGAGATTTCATATGAAGATTTAGAACTGATGTACGAAAAATCGCGCATCGATCGTGCCCATCTGTATAATATCCACATGTCTCTGTTGAAAATCTGAGGGAATATCCCACTGCAGGATTTTGAAACGGTTTCTTCTTTAACCAAAACAAAAACAAAACAAAATAAAAAAGACAAAAAACAAAACAAACAAAAAACAAAAAAAGAAGAAGAAGAAGAAGAAGAAGAAGAAGAAGAAGAAAGAAAGAAAAAGAAAGAAAAAGAAAGAAAGAAGAAGAAAAAACTGACAGGGAAACAAGGATCCTGTTGGGGATCAGACACGTGAGGAAAATATGTCCATTGTTTAGGCTTTTTTGGCAGCATCAACTCTGTCATAGAATGTTTGACCTTTCAAGGGAAAGGAATTTTTATCAGGGCCTCGTTTCGCAGAACTATCGTCCCTAATTAATACCCCCCTGCCCTCAGCGGAAGATCCAAAGCACTTTATCTGTATTAAGCGCAACACTTAACTGTAATCGGATTACATTTTATCTTCAGGCAGAAATAATAGATGTTCTACCCAATGTAGTATATATTCACAAAGATACATGTGTATACATGTACACGGCTGACTCCTTAACTTTGGGTCCAGTGGGTTGCACATACACCATCAATCAAAACTGCAGCTTGGGTGGTTCCAGATTTATGGAAAACAAGCGCGCCATGCCGGCAGACTGATTTGGGTGTTGCTCATATCATTAAATACTATTTACTCTGTGTATACTCTCCGCTAAATTTTAAGAGTTTTGATGGTTGAATTCTAGACTTTAGGCAAGAGACACCCAGTTGTTAATTAAGAAAATACATCCGATAGATAATTAATCAAACGCCCGCTTTGATTCCTCTTGCCTTGGCGGTGGGTCTTGTGGGACGGTATGTTGCAACTGCCAGCATGCAGAGATACCTGTATTTTTAGGGACATGCACAACTTTGATATAGATTTACGGGACTGAGCTGAGTGAGTAACGGTTCATTAGGTGCACCGAATACGTTTTTCAGGATGTCAGAAACTCCAGCGCTTGATTTTCTTCAACTGAAAATAAACTGCTCGAATGTTCTATAACGACATTTATTGGAACATTAACAGCAATTAAGCTTCACGGCATGGTGAGTGTAGTCGAAGACATTATATGAATATGGACAAAAAGCACGAAAAATGTATTTTATTGCTATAAAGCATAGACTGAAGCTTGCTTACTTATTTATTTGTTTATTTGTTTATTCATTTGTTTATATCATTATTTAATCTATTTGTTTGTCTATCTATATATTTATTTGATAAACTCTGTCTTGGCAATTGTGTAATTCCCCCTCCCCTCCAAACGCAAGCATTTCGTAATGATTAAATAGCTATGGATTGTTATTTACAAAATTACTCACCGGATATATTGAAAATGATCAAAAAAGAGATCATGCTTTCATTTCTCCTTGCTTCTGCAGGAGTTAAACCCAACTACGTTATTCTTGTCAAATATGATTTTCAAGGATTTTTTTATCATTTTGCTTTTGTGTGTGTGTGTCTGTTTGTTTTTATTTATTTATTTATTGTTTTGTTTTTTGGGGGTGGAAAGGTTTGATATATCCATGACGAACATTGTAAATATGTGTGCCTCTGAGAACAGACAACTTTACTCATATTAACATCACTTTACCCATTGATGTATCGCTTTACATGGGCAATGGGCAATGAGAGAATATTTTAAATTACCAATTACAGAAAATAAGATGCATGAATCGAAACAAGGGTTGCATCGTGACACGAAAAATGAAATCATGGGCATATTATTCTCCTGTATTATGTCCACGATAAAACATGTCATCGAAGAGGCCCTGTTAAGGGTGGGGGTGGGGGCTGAAAATCCAATAATCCAACAGTTTTGACTAAAAAAAATCCAAAAATCCTTTATAGGATTCCAAGAAATCCTAAAACATTTCAAAATTTCAGTAATCTTTTAATCCTAAAATAGAAGGAAAGTCCAATAATCCACATTTTGAGGTATCAATAATCCCTTTAAAAAGTATCAAAAAATCCAATAATCCTAAACCCAAACAGGGCCCCATCGAACAAGAGAGAGAGAGAGAGAGAGAGAGAGAGAGAGAGAGAGAGAGAGAGAGAGAGAGAGAGAGAGAGAGAGAGAGAGAGAGAGAGAGAGAGAGAGAGAGAGAGAGAGAGAGAGAGAGAGAGAGAGAGAGAGAGAGAGAGAGAGAGAGAGAGAGAGAGAGAGAGAGAGAGAGAGAGAGAGAAGAAACTTCAGTGCACAGTATCCGAGATCACGGTCCTGGATTTCGGAAAACTTTTGCGTAGCACTCTTGTCTCTTCATCCCTGGTAATTTACACAAATAGGATATCGGTTATGCCTATCAAGATTACTTTGTAGGCGTGATTGGACATATATACATACTGTGCATGGGTGGAGTACACCACGACCTACATGTATATGATGTTAGCATATCAGGCGGGCTTTGTTTACTATTTACGCAGTCAACTTTCCCGTCATATGTTTATGTGGCTTCCTGTATTTCAACCATCTGCAGATGCGCCCGATATCGAATCGCCAGCCGCTTGCCTAATCAACCGAGCGCGACTTAACAGCCCTCATCTGCAGTGTGTACCTGTTATATATCAAGATAACGATGCGCATATATCTAATAGACCCGACACAAGTAAGTCAAAACAACTGTAATACAAGTTGTGTTTTTGCTGGGGATTCGTTTGGAAACCCCACCCCCAACTTGCACCCCTCTTGAACAGTGCTGACACTGACAGGGAGTTAATGAGCTACAATCAGTAATGACTTTTCCCTAAAACCAATATAATATAGCGCACAATTGTACATACTGTTTGTTAGATCAACTGGGATCGATTATTCCTCAAGAATGTACACGCGAAGCAAGGCGATGTGAACTATCTAATCTGTAACAAAGCAACGGGGCCATAGCAGCCTGTTTATCAAGTGGAATAAAAATGTATTCTTCAGCTCTAAATTTCCCACAAATTGGAAAAGGACAAAAACGTTGTGCCCTGAAGACGTCGAAATAATCAGCGTAAACCGAGAACGCTTTTTATCCGCATCTGGGATAAGTTTGCCCCAGTATAAACTTCGGGCCCAAAATGCGCTAATTACATCGAGACGGTGTTTACATAAATTTTGTACATTTTTCAGAGCTGTCAGTCTCAGATCACGTGATCGCATGCTTCAAGTACTGTTGGCCAAGCAACGTAAAATCTGGTATCTTGTATCACTTGGTGAGTCTTAGCTGTGTAGGAAATTGGATCAGACGTTTACATTCACACCAGTCTGTTGGAACGAGGGCTTAACCAGAGACAAAAATTAGGAAAGCGAAACGATTTCCTCAGGACATAAGATGTTATTTGGGATTCCTCGAACAGATTTTCTAGAGTACACATGGTGCTAACTAGATTATATATTTCTTGCCACCGGGGTTAACCAAGTGAGTTAAGTCGCATAAGAGCTTCTGGAACTTAGCACACGCCAACGTGCAAACAATTTGTTGGTTGAAACATACGAAACATTTGGAATACAGACCAGCTGCAACCGAAAAGTAACTTGAGAAGACACAAAAATGACTAGCAGAACGCCTGTGAATATGACAGCATTCCTGCATGACATGTTAAAAAATATGCACACTGGGGAACTGCGGTTTGCGGACGAGTGGGAAGACATGTATGGAAGCGTAATGGATAATTCTAACGCGACTTATAGCCACATATCCCCGCTTTTAAATTTCACAGACGCATGGATGTCGGACGAAGATTCAACCTGGCAAAACTTCGAGGGGCTTGGATATTTCAGCAAAAGAGCGATGATTCTGGGCACCATATTATGTATAACCACAGCCTTTGGGATTATGGCTAATTTTATCATGGTGTTCATAATCGCAAGGAGCAAGTCTACTCGCGCCTCAGCCATGAATATTTTGCTGCTCAATCTAGTATGTGCGTGTTTGTTATTTTTGATCGTTGGTATACCCAGCTTGCTGGTAGAGAATGTTTTCGGACACGGGTGGAAGTTTGGCCAGACGTTCTGTCAGGTCCATCGTTATCTGATTTATGCAACCTTTTATATAATCAGTTACGCTATCGTCATGATTCTGTTGTATCAGATGGCGAATCTTGTCGCCCCCGACCGGCTTCAGCCGTTAGACACACCATGCACTGGTTTGATAGTTAGCTCGGTGATGTGGTGTGTTATACTTCTTGCCAATATCCCTAATTACATGGGTCACGGAGTTTCCGACTTTGCTGGATACACTTGGTGTTATCATACGGAAATTAGCAACGATATCACTAAAGTCAGGACATGGACAATTACACAGTTTATCTTTTCATTTGCCTTGCCATTGCTACTGATGTATGTGTTATCAATCACCATTATGTGCCTACTGCTGAATGCGCCCTCTGGCAGTTATGATCGCCTTACAAACGACTCTCGGCGCAAACGAGAACTTGCTTCTCTTGTTCTCGCTGTGACAACAGTTTTCGCACTCTGCTGGACCCCGGACAAAATCATCAGTGTGTATTTACATTTTATCAGCGGTGTTGTAGAGCTGAAGTTGTTGATTGTTAGCGATATAGCAATGTGCTTGGCATATGCCAACCCCAGTTTAAATCCGGCAATTTATATCATATTTTCCACCGACTTTCGCCGGTCCTTGGCTGCACAATTTCAGTCATGCCGGCGACGACGCATTATTGAGAGAACGCAAGACACTGATGAACCATCAATGGTAACCAAAGTGTGATACTGTAACATCGTAAAGTCTTAGTTATACGTTTAGCGACGATTATACATGAACAGAAAAGATACATATAGTAATCTCGTAAAATTGGAATGATATTTTTCCAGTGACCTTGGGTATAATATGTTTGACTATAATTATACTTCCATATGGTGTAACCACTCAAATAATCAGCTAAATACATGTGTGTCATTATAACATGAGCGCACTTTGGTATTGACTCAGATGTGTAATTTTCGTTTCCTTAGTTATAACCTGATTATGTTGATAAATCTTAACTTCATTAATTTCAGCGACGGCATCAACGTGTAAAATTAGTTAAGGCCACGGTGATTTTTACGTACAGTTATTACACAGTATTCAAGGTCACACCCTTACTGAAAATCCACATGTTTATACTGTATTTTCCTTTACGGATCTTTCTTTTCCAAAGAGTGGCAACATTGCTATCTATATCCAGTTTGTACAAACCTACAGATATAGCTTTTCAAAGAAACTGAATTATAATGACCGCGATACTTATCTATTCCAATACAATCTCTTAATCTCAAATTTATTCATGTATACATTCAAGGAGGCTACACATGTAGCCTCCTTGATACAATAGAACAAAAGGTACTTTATTTTCATGCCTCCATAGCGGGATATTTCCTAGTAAGGTTTGTTTATATTTTTGTTGTTTTTCACCATTTTATGATATAAACGTACAGCAATATATGTTCATAAAGTTTTGATGCAATGTAATGCACCATTACACTTGTATATTAAGAACTTATAAGAAAGATGAAAGAGCGGAAAGGAAAGATCATGTCAGTGTACGTTCAAATGTGGTAACATATGCACTAATAGAAATACTACCCTTTCATAGCAGGGTACGTCAATTATAACTTGCCATATCGAATATCAGAGACTGTGTGCGTGGGTATCATAAAATTAGGAGAATGTAACATCTCAACCATACCAAAGCTTGGATTATAGTCATCTGGAAACATTTTCGACCGATCAATTGTCGTGCAATTGAGAAGGGTTATTATGAAGTTAAAAAAAAAGGCTGGGTAAAATGGTTCTTTTCCAAGTACTCTTGCACCCATGGCAAATGATAAAGTACCTCTCAAATACACAAAAATTTGGCTCCGAGTCGTTAAACCCATTGGACAATGTCTGTTGAAAAAAAAGTTGAGGCTGTGGTAATGCCAATACAAGCCATCATCCTTTATGAGGGTTTTCTCCAAACCGGGAGACCCCCAAAAATCTGAAGCATTAGATGCTGTGCAACTTTGGTCAGATTAATGGTGACACGTCAGATCGTATTAACTACCTCAAATGCGTATGGTCATTAAACGTTTCTGCAGTTTTCTTCGACATTCCCGGTTTGTTAGGAAGGTCAACTGTCGGTCGGCATTAGAGATATATGTCGACATGTGTAATTGTGCTTCACGAATTGTTCATGTTATAGTAGTTTTAACGCTGGGGTCTAACCATTAGTTTGTTGAGTGACAAGTTTGGTATTACAGGAACAAAGTAGGCATTTTCAGATAAAGTATCAGTCTAGTATTTTTCTGTAAGCAAAGTGTCCTGGTTGTCAAATTAAATCGT